>OX246743.1:26199932-26621354 GCA_945910005.1 Isoperla grammatica
TATAGCTTACTAATAGGACCTTTGTTACGAAATGAGTTATTTGCGAACAGATTAGGATATTTACGTCTGTCGGCGTCCATTTTATTGTTTACTAATGCCACTCCCACTGCTCATCTATCAGTTACTTTACATAAGTAGATCTTGCACGTTCAACCAGATCCTAGATCTCCAATTAAAACGCGTGTTTTAATCAAATTAATGGAATCACATGTACGTAAATAAACGACAGCCTTACATATACACAGCCTTACATGTTGTACACATGTTGTGATACATCTCTGCCAGTGACAAAGGGTAGGTTGTATATATACATACACAGCCTTACATGTTGTAAACATGTTGTGATGCATCTCTGCCAGTGACAAAGGGTAGGTTGTATATATACATACACAGCCTTACATGTTGTAAACATGTTGTGATACATCTCTGCCAGTGACAAGGTAGGTTGTATATATACATACACAGCCTTACATGTTGTAAACATGTTGTGATACATCTCTGCCAGTGACAAAGAGTAGGTTGTATATATACATACACAGCCTTACATGTTGTAAACATGTTGCGATACATCTCTGCCAGTGACAAAGGGTAGGTTGTATATATACATACACAGCCTTACATGTTGTAAACATGTTGTGATACATCTCTGCCAGTGACAAAGAGTAGGTTGTATATATACATACACAGCCTTACATGTTGTAAACATGTTGTGATACATCTCTGCCAGTGACAAAGAGTAGGTTGTATATATACATACACAGCCTTACATGTTGTAAACATGTTGCGATACATCTCTGCCAGTGACAAAGGGTAGGTTGTATATATACATACACAGCCTTACATGTTGTAAACATGTTGTGATTCATCTCTGCCAGTGACAAAGGGTAGGTTGTATATATACATACACAGCCTTACATGTTGTAAACATGTTGTGACACATCTCTGCCAGTGACAAAGGGTAGGTTGTATATATATATACACAGCCTTACATGTTGTAAACATGTTGTGATACATCTCTGCCAGTGACAAAGGGTAGGTTGTATATATACATACACAGCCTTACATGTTGTAAACATCTTGTGATACATCTCTGCCAGTGACAAAGGGTAGGTTGTATATATATATATATATATACACAGTCTTACATGTTGTAAACATGTTGTGACACATCTCTGCCAGTGACAAAGGGATGGTTGTATATATACATACACAGCCTTACATGTTGTAAACATGCTGTGATACATCTCTGCCAGTGACAAAGGGTAGGTTGTATTTATACATTCACAGCCTTACATGTTGTAAACATCTTGTGATACATCTCTGCCAGTGACAAAGGGTAGGTTGTATATATATATATATACACAGTCTTACATGTTGTAAACATGTTGTGACACATCTCTGCCAGTGACAAAGGGATGGTTGTATATATACATACACAGCCTTACATGTTGTAAACACGTTGTGATACATCTCTGGCAGTGACAAAGGGTAGGTTGTATATATATATATATACACAGTCTTACATGTTGTAAACATGTTGTGACACATCTCTGCCAGTGACAAAGGGATGGTTGTATATATATACACAGCCTTACATGTTGTAAACATGTTGCGATACATCTCTGCCAGTGACAAAGGGTAGGTTGTATATATACATACACAGCCTTACATGTTGTAAACATGTAGTGATACATCTCTGCCAGTGACAAAGTGTAGGTTGTATATATACATACACAGCCTTACATGTTGTAAACATGTTGTGATACATCTCTGCCAGTGACAAAGGGTAGGTTGTATATATACATACACAGCCTTACATGTTGTAAACATGTTGTGATAAGTCTCTGCCAGTGACAAAGAGTAGGTTGTATATACACATACACAGCCTTACATGTTGTAAACATGTAGTGATACATCTCTGCCAGTGACAAAGAGTAGGTTGTATATATACATACACAGCCTTACATGTTGTAAACATGTAGTGATACATCTCTGCCAGTGACAAAGAGTAGGTTGTATATATACATACACAGCCTTACATGTTGTAAACATGTAGTGATACATCTCTGCCAGTGACAAAGAGTAGGTTGTATATATACATACACAGCCTTACATGTTGTAAACATGTTGTGATACATCTCTGCCAGTGACAAAGGGTAGGTTGTATATATACATACACAGCCTTACATGTTGTAAACATGTTGTGATACATCTCTGCCAGTGACAAAGAGTAGGTTGTATATATACATACACAGCCTTACATGTTGTAAACATGTTGTGATACATCTCTGCCAGTGACAAAGGGTAGGTTGTATATATACATACACAGCCTTACATGTTGTAAACATGTTGTGATAAGTCTCTGCCAGTGACAAAGAGTAGGTTGTATATACACATACACAGCCTTACATGTTGTAAACATGTAGTGATACATCTCTGCCAGTGACAAAGAGTAGGTTGTATATATACATACACAGCCTTACATGTTGTAAACATGTAGTGATACATCTCTGCCAGTGACAAAGAGTAGGTTGTATATATACATACACAGCCTTACATGTTGTAAACATGTAGTGATACATCTCTGCCAGTGACAAAGAGTAGGTTGTATATATACATACACAGCCTTACATGTTGTAAACATGTTGTGATACATCTCTGCCAGTGACAAAGGGTAGGTTGTATATATACATACACAGCCTTACATGTTGTAAACATGTTGTGATACATCTCTGCCAGTGACAAAGGGTAGGTTGTATATATACATACACAGCCTTACATGTTGTAAACATGTTGTGATACATCTCTGCCAGTGACAAAGGGTAGGTTGTATATATATACATACACAGCCTTACATGTTGTAAACATGTTGTAATACATCTCTGCCAGTGACAAAGGGTAGGTTGTATATATACATACACAGCCTTACATGCTGTAAACACGTGATACATCTCTACCAGTGACAAGGTAGGTTGTATATATACATACACAGCCTTACATGCTGTAAACACGTGATACATCTCTACCAGTGACAAGGTAGGTTGTATATATACATACACAGCCTTACATGTTGTAAACACGTGATACATCTCTACCAGTGACAAGGTAGGTTGTATATATACATACACAGTCTTACATGTTGTAAACATGCTGTGATACATCTCTGTCAGTGACAAGGTAGGTTGTATATATACATACACAGCCTTACATGTTGTAAACATGTTGTGATACATCTCTGCCAGTGACAAAGGGTAGGTTGTATATATACATACACAGCCTTACATGTTGTAAACATGTTGTGATACATCTCTGCCAGTGACAAAGGGTAGGTTGTATATATACAAACACAGCCTTACATGTTGTAAACATGTTGTGATACATCTCTGCCAGTGACAATGGGTAGGTTGTATATATACATACACAGCCTTACATGATGTAAACATGTTGTGATACATCTCTGCCAGTGACAAAGGGTAGGTTATATATATACATACACAGTCTTACATGTTGTAAACATGTTGTGATACATATCTGCCAGTGACAAAGGGTAGGTTGTATATATACATACACAGCCTTACATGTTGTAAACATGTTGTGATACATCTCTGCCAGTGACAAAGGGTAGGTTGTATATATACATACACAGCCTTACATGATGTAAACATGTTGTGATACATCTCTGCCAGTGACAAAGGGTAGGTTGTATATATACATACACAGCCTTACATGTTGTAAACATGTTGTGATACATCTCTGCCAGTGACAAAGGGTAGGTTGTACAGCCTTACATGTTGTAAACATGTTGCGATACATCTCTGCCAGTGACAAAGGGTAGGTTGTATATATACATACACAGCCTTACACGTTGTAAACATGCTGTGATACATCTCTGCCAGTGACAAAGGGTAGGTTGTACAGCCTTACATGTTGTAAACATGTTGCGATACATCTCTGCCTGTGACTAAGGGTAGGTTGTATATATACATACACAGCCAATCATGTTGTAAACATGTTGTGATACATCTCTGCCAGTGACAAAGGGTAGGTTGTATATATACATACACAGCCTTACATGTTGTAAACATGTTGTGATACATCTCTGCCAGTGACAAAGGGTAGGTTGTATATATACATACACAGCCTTACATGATGTAAACATGTTGTGATACATCTCTGCCAGTGACAAAGGGTAGGTTGTACAGCCTTACATGTTGTAAACATGTTGCGATACATCTCTGCCAGTGACAAAGGGTAGGTTGTACAGCCTTACATGTTGTAAACATGTTGCGATACATCTCTGCCAGTGACAAAGGGTAGGTTGTATATATACATACACGCCTTACACGTTGTAAACATGCTGTGATACATCTCTGCCAGTGACAAAGGGTAGGTTGTACAGCCTTACATGTTGTAAACATGTTGCGATACATCTCTGCCTGTGACAAAGGGTAGGTTGTATATATACATACACAGCCTTATATGTTGTAAACATGTTGTGATACATCTCTGCCAGTGACAAAGGGTAGGTTGTATATATACATACACAGCCTTACATGTTGTAAACATGTTGTGATACATCTCTGCCAGTGACAAAGAGTAGGTTATATATATACATACACAGCCTTACATGTTGTAAACATGCTGTGATACATCTGTGCCAGTGACAAAGAGTAGGTTATATATATACATACACAGCCTTACATGTTGTAAACATGTTGTGATACATCTCTGTCAGTGACAAAGGGTAGGTTGTATATATACATACACAGCCTTACATGTTGTAAACATGTTGTGATACATCTCTGCCAGTGACAAAGGGTAGGTTGTATATATACATACACAGCCTTACATGTTGTAAACATGTTGTGATACATCTCTGCCAGTGACAAAGGGTAGGTTGTATATATACATACACAGCCTTTCATGTTGTAAACATGTTGTGATACATCTCTGCCAGTGACAAAGGGTAGGTTGTATATATACATACACAGCCTTACATGTTGTAAACATGTTGTGATACATCTCTGCCAGTGACAAAGGGTAGGTTGTATATATACATACACAGCCTTTCATGTTGTAAACATGTTGTGATACATCTCTGCCAGTGACAAAGGGTAGGTTGTATATATACATACACAGCCTTACATGATGTAAACATGTTGTGATACATCTCTGCCAGTGACAAAGGGTAGGTTGTATATATACATACACAGCCTTACATGTTGTTAACATGTTGTGATACATCTCTGCCAGTGACAAAGGGTAGGTTGTATATATACATACGCAGCCTTACATGTTGTAAACATGTTGTGATACATCTCTGCCAGTGACAAAGGGTAGGTTGTATATATACATACACAGTCTTACATGTTGTAAACATGTTGTGATACATCCCTGCCAGTGACAAAGGGTAGGTTGTATATATACATATACAGCCTTACATGTTGTAAACATGTTGTGATACATCTCTGCCAGTGACAAAGAGTAGGTTGTATATATATATACACAGTCTTACATGTTGTAAACATGTTGTGATACATCTCTGCCAGTGACAAAGAGTAGGTTGTATATATATATACACAGTCTTACATGTTGTAAACATGTTGTGATACATCTCTGCCAGTGACAAAGGGTAGGTTGTATATATACATACACAGCCTTACATGTTGTAAACATGTTGTGATACATCTCTGCCAGTGACAAAGAGTAGGTTGTATATATATATACACAGTCTTACATGTTGTAAACATGTTGTGATACATCTCTGCCAGTGACAAAGGGTTGGTTGTATATATACATACACAGTTTTACATGTTGTAAACATGTTGTGATACATCTCTGCCAGTGACAAAGAGTAGGTTGTATATATATATACACAGCATTACATGTTGTAAACATGTTGTGATACATCTCTGCCAGTGACAAAGGGTTGGTTGTATATATACATACACAGTCTTACATGTTGTAAACATGTTGTGATACATCTCTGCCAGTGACAAAGGGTTGGTTGTATATATACATACACAGTTTTACATGTTGTAAACATGTTGTGATACATCTCTGCCAGTGACAAAGAGTAGGTTGTATATATATATATACACAGCATTACATGTTGTAAACATGTTGTGATACATCTCTGCCAGTGACAAAGGGTTGGTTGTATATATACATACACAGTCTTACATGTTGTAAACATGTTGTGATACATCTCTGCCAGTGACAAAGGGTTGGTTGTATATATACATACACAGTCTTACATGTTGTAAACATGTTGTGATACATCTCTGCCAGTGACAAAGGGTTGGTTGTATATATACATACACAGTCTTACATGTTGTAAACATGTTGTGATACATCTCTGCCAGTGACAAAGAGTAGGTTGTATATATACATACACAGTCTTACATGTTGTAAACATGTTGTGATACATCTCTGCCAGTGACAAAGGGTTGGTTGTATATATACATACACAGTCTTACATGTTGTAAACATGTTGTGATACATCTCTGCCAGTGACAAAGGGTAGGTTGTATATATACATACACAGTCTTACATGTTGTAAACATGTTGTGATACATCTCTGCCAGTGACAAAGAGTAGGTTGTATATATATATACACAGCATTACATGTTGTAAACATGTTGTGATACATCTCTGCCAGTGACAAAGGGTTGGTTGTATATATACATACACAGTCTTACATGTTGTAAACATGTTGTGATACATCTCTGCCAGTGACAAAGGGTTGGTTGTATATATACATACACAGTCTTACATGTTGTAAACATGTTGTGATACATCTCTGCCAGTGACAAAGGGTTGGTTGTATATATACATACACAGTCTTACATGTTGTAAACATGTTGTGATACATCTCTGCCAGTGACAAAGGGTAGGTTGTATATATACATACACAGTCTTACATGTTGTAAACATGTTGTGATACATCTCTGCCAGTGACAAAGGGTAGGTTGTATATATACATACACAGCATTACATGTTGTAAACATGTTGTGATACATCTCTGCCAGTGACAAAGGGTAGGTTGTATATATACATACACAGCATTACATGTTGTAAACATGTTGTGATACATCTCTGCCAGTGACAAAGGGTAGGTTGTATATATACATACACAGTCTTACATGTTGTAAACATGTTGTGATACATCTCTGCCAGTGACAAAGGGTAGGTTGTATATTTACATACACAGTCTTACATGTTGTAAACATGTTGTGATACATCTCTGCCAGTGACAAAGGGTAGGTTGTATATATACATACACAGCATTACATGTTGTAAACATGTTGTGATACATCTCTGCCAGTGACAAAGGGTAGGTTGTATATATACATACACAGCCTTACATGCTGTAAACACGTGATACATCTCTACCAGTGACAAGGTAGGTTGTATATATACATACACAGCCTTACACGTTGTAAACATGTTGTGATACATCTCTGCCAGTGACAAAGGGTAGGTTGTATGTATACATACACAGCCTTACATGTTGTAAACATGTTGTGATACATCTCTGCCAGTGACAAAGAGTAGGTTGTATATATACATACACAGCCTTACATGTTGTAAACATGTTGTGTGATACATCTCTGCCAGTGACAAAGGGTAGGTTGTATATATACATACACAGCCTGACACGTTGTAAACATGTTGTGATACATCTCTGCCAGTGACAAAGGGTAGGTTGTATATATACATACACAGCTTTACATGTTGTAAACATGTTGTGATCCTCTGCCAGTGACAAAGGGTAGGTTGTATATATACATACACAGCCTTACATGTTGTAAACATGTTGTGATACATCTCTGCCAGTGACAAAGGGTAGGTTGTATATATACATACACAGCCTTACATGTTGTAAACATGTTGTGATACATCTCTGTCAGTGACAAAGGGTAGGTTGTATATATACATACACAGCCTTACATGTTGTAAACATGTTGTGATACATCTCTGCCAGTGACAAAGAGTAGGTTGTATATATGCATACACAGCCTTACATGTTGTAAACATGTTGTGATACATCTCTGTCAGTGATAATGGGTAGGTCGTATATATACATACACAGCCTTACATGTTGTAAACATGTTGTGATACATCTCTGCCAGTGACAAAGGGTAGGTTGTATATATACATACACAGGCTTACATGTTGTAATCATGTTGTGATACATCTCTGCCAGTGACACAGGGTAGGTTGTATATTTACATACACAGCCTTACATGTTGTAAACATGTTGTGATACATCTCTGCCAGTGACAAAGGGTAGGTTGTATATATACATACACAGCCTTACATGTTGTAAACATGTTGTGATACATCTCTGCCAGTGACAAAGGGTAGGTTGTATATATACATACACAGCTATACATGTTGTAAACATGTTGTGATACATCTCTGCCAGTGAAAAGGGTAGGTTGTATATATACACACACAGCCTTACATGTTGTAAACATGTTGTGATACATCTCTGCCAGTGACAAAGAGTAGGTTGTATATATACATACACAGCCTTACATGTTGTAAACATGTTGTGATACATCTCTGCCAGTGACAAAGGGTAGGTTGTATATATACATACACAGTCTTACATGTTGTAAACATGTTGTGATACATCTCTGCCAGTGACAAAGGGTAGGTTATATATATGTACACAGCCTTACATGTTGTAAACATGTTGTGATACATCTCTGCCAGTGAAAAGGGTAGGTTGTATATATACACACACAGCCTTACATGTTGTAAACATGTTGTGATACATCTCTGCCAGTGAAAAGGGTAGGTTGTATATATACACACACAGCCTTACATGTTGTAAACATGTTGTGATACATCTCTGCCAGTGACAAAGAGTAGGTTGTATATATACATACACAGCCTTACATGTTGTAAACATGTTGTGATACATCCCTGCCAGTGACAAAGGGTAGGTTGTATATATACATACACAGCCTTACATGTTGTAAACATGTTGTGATACATCTCTGCCAGTGACAAAGGGTAGGTTGTATATATACATACACAGCCTTACATGTTGTAAACATGTTGTGATTCATCTCTGCCAGTGAAAAGGGTAGGTTGTATATATACATACACAGCCTTACATGTTGTAAACATGTTGTGATACATCTCTGCCAGTGACAAAGGGTAGGTTGTATATATACATACACAGCCTTACATGTTGTTAACATGTAGTGATACATCTCTACCAGTGACAAAGAGTAGGTTGTATATATACATACACAGCCTTACATGTTGTAAACATGTTGTGATACATCCCTGCCAGTGACAAAGGGTAGGTTGTATATATACATACACAGCCTTACATGTTGTAAACATGTAGTGATACATCTCTGCCAGTGACAAAGGGTAGGTTGTATATATACATACACAGCCTTACATGTTGTTAACATGTAGTGATACATCTCTACCAGTGACAAAGAGTAGGTTGTATATATACATACACAGCCTTACATGTTGTAAACATGTTGTGATACATCCCTGCCAGTGACAAAGGGTAGGTTGTATATATACATACACAGCCTTACATGTTGTAAACATGTTGTGATACATCTCTGCCAGTGACAAAGGGTAGGTTGTATATATACATACACAGCCTTACATGTTGTTAACATGTAGTGATACATCTCTACCAGTGACAAAGAGTAGGTTGTATATATACATACACAGCCTTACATGTTGTAAACATGTTGTGATACATCTCTGCCAGTGACAAAGGGTAGGTTGTATATATACATACACAGCCTTACATGTTGTAAACATGTTGTGATACATCTCTGCCAGTGACAAAGGGTAGGTTGTATATACGCAGCACGTTCGCATGACAAAGCGACGACTTGAAGTAGACTTTATGTTTTACATAACGCAATGGAACTGTTTTATTTCCATAGAGTTATGAGGACTGAAATGCGACGAATGCTGAGTCTCCAACGCGGCTGAAAGATGGATAAGATCTTAATATCTGCTACTGCAGCAGATTGAGAGCTGTGGAAGGGGGCCCAGTTTCGCCTCGTATCTACCCGCGCTGTGCTGGGGGTGGATAATTGAACGACCCCCATTAAAGTGATGTCAGTATCTTTTGAATTGGTGTAGAATTAAAAACGAAAGGATTATATATACAGTGGGTCTGTGGCTTTAGTTGAGAACAAGGATATCTTTCGATCTTTTGTCGGTCTTGGCATTTCACAAATGATGTACACCTCTACCATAGACTTATAATAGTATAAAAGTTAATATTATAAGTTACTTTTATAAGTCCATGCCTCTACTACCTGACTAGCACAAACATGGGGTGAAATCCCCGAATTCATTACTGGAAGCCATAACAGAAGTTCAACCATGCGCATATTTTTTGGAAACTCAACATCTAGTCAAATAATAGGAGTCCACACAACAAACAAATGATTACATTTGATTACTTTTTGAAAGTTCGGACCCAACAATTTCAAGGAAAACGGGGGTGCACACGGGCTGTACAAACAACTTATTAAAAACTCAGTAAAAAAAAATGCCCTGCGGCGTTCTCAGCTTTGCCTTGGCAAAGTTTAGTTTCTGATTTCGGGACGAGAAGAAGTATGTGATTTTACAGACGTAGACTACTGTCACAATAGAAGAGGGTTGTTGTTGTTGAATAGCAGTAGTAAAACCCTTCCACTGTCTGTGTCTTCAAGGAGGTTGTGTTCTTAGATTTTGCGTTCCGTTTCGGTAAAGTTTTAATTATGTTGGGTGAAGCTAAAATTTTTAAAAAATAATTGTGGCTTGTAACGCCATCTAGGAACTAAAACAGATATCCAAACGCTACGATATAACCATAAGTTTATTATCACGGACAAATTCAATAAGAAGTGTATACTATATCAATTGAAATAATACATTAATTTGAAGAAAAAAATAAGACCGTCACAAAAATCTATTTTTTTTTTTTATTTTTTTTTTATAAAGTAGCAAGAAAATAAATGTTAAGAGAAAATACGTTTAGATGCTCGCTTAATGGGTTTAAAACTTAACATGCACCCAGTAAGTGTCAATGCTTTTGTAAGACATTCATGACAACAACGAATTGAACGATAATATTCCAAATCGTCACTTCAAACCTGCGTTAGTCGGAACCGAAGTGATTATTAACATCTAGAGATGCCTCACTTAAGTCTCGTTTATCTCAGTCGGACGGAGCTAATTCACGGTAATGGTTATGACCGGCTTATAACTAATTTACCCCCAACGAGCAGGAAATCGAGCGAAGATCCAAGTCATGGCCTTTGCTTTGAAGCTCTCACCAACTAAACCGCGACCTAAATACAGTAAACCGTTATACATGCCGTGTGGGCTGCCACGTCAGCTTGTCAGCGTTAGTTTTTCATTTCTGTGGGTACAAAATATTAGGAAAATTAAGGATTCTCGTTGTGTTTGACATTTTATAATATCCTCTAGACGATTTTCAGCATTGATCTAGAGGGCCGTGATTATTCTATCTAAGGGTTCTTGATAGATCAATGGTCATGGCCTCAACAATATGGCTCAACGCATGGCTCAACGCATGGCTCAACAATAACAACTAGTTTACAAATGTTATGTTAAGGTGTATTTTTCACTGTTGTGTATTGTTGTAATTGAAGATATAGAGGGCCGTGATTAATTCTAAGGTTCCTTGATAGGTCAATGACAAGAATGTACAACCATATCTCTATGGTACAACATTGAAAAATGCAACTTAACACAACATTTGAAAACTAGTTGTTATCGTTGACCATTGCTTACAACTACCTTGTGAACAACTACCACCACTACGTAACTACATACTACTACTACCTAACTACTAACTAATGGTAAATAACTGACTTGTGAACAACTAGTTTTCCAATGTTATGTTAAGGTGCATTTTTCACTGTTGTGCATTTTTTGCCATAGAAGATCTAGACAGCCGTGATTAGCTCTATCTAAGGGTCCTTGATCAATTCAGAAAGAGGTATTTTGGTATCGCATTGAAAATTCACAAAGAAAATCAGTTCTTTTAACTGATAACACTACACATTTATTTTTGTTTGTTTTAGGAGACTCAATGAAAACTTCTTTGACCATGACGTCAGCAGGCTGATTGCGGGAAAGGACAAGTACAGTGGGCCCGTGGCTTAGTTGAGAAAAAGAAAATCAGTCGATCTTACGTCGGTATTCGCATTTCACCTATTATGTACACCCCTACTACCTTGTAGCACAACATGAGACGAAATCCCCGAATTTATTACAAGAAACCACGACAGAAGTTCAACCACGCGCACATTTCTTGGAAATCCAACATCTACTCAAAATAATAAGCGTCCACACAAGAATCAAACAAGTATATTAGATTACTTTTTGATAGATGTGGATATTATTTAAACTTCCGAAACCCTTGAAGACAGCTACAGGGCCACCCCCACCGCTCGCAGGTATAACTTCACAATTCGGACCCGAAAATTTCCACGAAAACTGCGGTCGCACTCGGGCTGTACAAACAGAAAGCTTATTATAAATACAGTGAAATAAATTAGGGCTGCCCAACGATATCGATAATTCGATACAATATCGATAATAGATAAATAATTCGATATCGATATAGAATTAATATATCGTACATATCGCGATATCGAACTTGTGCCTAATAAGCTAATTGATACAAAAAACTGATTACGTATCACGTCACGCCAACCACACCATCGCTGTTTTGTGTGGATATTTTACAATTTGAATAGTACAACAAACAAATTGACACATATAGTAAGACATTTCAAAGCTAAAATATTTCTTTACGTAATATTGTTTAAAAAATGAC
The DNA here is from genome assembly GCA_945910005.1 of Isoperla grammatica. Taxonomy (NCBI): domain Eukaryota; kingdom Metazoa; phylum Arthropoda; class Insecta; order Plecoptera; family Perlodidae; genus Isoperla; species Isoperla grammatica. The sequence goes on from OX246743.1 coordinate 26,212,789, forward strand.
CTCTAGCTGGCCTGTAAATCCTAAAAACAGACGAGAAAAGTTTCGATGTGGCGATATCGCCGATATCGATACGTCACTTGAAAACTTCGATATCGCGACGCGATATCGATATTTCTTCCCGCGATATCGATATGATTTTTTTTATCGTTGGGCAGCCCTAAAATAAATGCCCTGTAGCGTTCTTAGCTTTGCCCCGGTCGAAGTTTAGAACGAATGATATTCAAAGGATTTAAAGCCAGGACAGGGAAAGGGGATCACCTGATTTTCTCGCCTCTGACAATCGGCAGAGGTCAAATTTCTGGGTCAAATCTACCCCGGGCCCAGACGGGGTGCAAACTTGTGTCAAATAAGTTGTATCGACATGAAACTAGTATCCATCCATCCGTATCGTGTAGTTTCTGTCTGGGTAGGCAGGCGCGTGTTCAGCCCCCCCCCCCCCGTTAGACTATTCAGCCAGCTGAGAGCGATGAGCGGAACTATCAGCTCACACAAGCAAAGAGAGACTTGCGCGAAGACGCACGAAGCCGTGTGGAAATATAAGTAACGACACAACACGAGTGCTACGACGTGTGGTATCAGGCAAACAGAAATATTACGGTAAGAAGATGAGTATGGAAATAAGCAACGACACAACACGAGTGCTTTATACGACGTGTGGTATCAGGCAAACCGAAATATTACGGTAAGAAGATGAGTATGGAAATAAGTAACGACACAACACGAGTGCTATATACGACGTGTGGTATCAGGCAAACAGAAATATTACGGTATAAAGATGAGTATGGAAATAAGCGACGGCACAACACGAGTGCTACGACGTGTGGTATCAGGCAAACAGAAATATAACAGTATACAGATGAGTATGTAAATAAGTAAGGGCACAACACGAGTGCTACGACGTGTGGTATCAGGCAAACAGAAATATTACGGTATGAAGATGAGTGTGGAGATAAGTAACGGCACAACACGAGTGCTACGACGTGTGGTATCAGGCAAACAGAAATATTACGGTATGAAGATGAGTGTGGAGATAAGTAACGGCACAACACGAGTGCTACGACTCGTGCTATCAGGCAAACAGAAGTATTACGGTATGAAGATGAGCATGGAAATAAGCAACGGCACAACACGAGTGCTACGACGTGTGGTATCAGGCAAAAAGAAATATTACGGTATGAAGATGAGTATGGAAATAAGAAACGGCACAACACGAGTGCTCACGACGTGTGGTATCAGGCAAAAAGAAATATTACGGTATGAAGATGAGTGTGGAAATAAGAAACGGCACAACACGAGTGCTACGACGTGTGGTATCAGGCAAAAAGAAATATTACGGTATAAGGATGAGTGTGGGGATAAGTAACGGCACAACACGAGTGCTACGACGTGTGGTATCAGGCAAACAGAAATATTACGGTATGAAGATGAGTGTGGGGATAAGTAACGACACAACACGAGTGCTACGACGTGTGGTATCAGGCAAAAAGAAATATTACGGTATGAAGATGAGTGTGGAGATAAGTAACGGCACAACACGAGTTCTACGACGTGTGGTATCAGGCAAAAAGAAATATTACGGTATGAAGATGAGTATGGAAATAAGAAACGGCACAACACGAGTGCTACGACGTGTGGTATCAGGCAAAAAGAAATATTACGGTATAAAGATGAGTGTGGAAATAAGAAACGGCACAACACGAGTGCTACGACGTGTGGTATCAGGCAAAAAGAAATATTACGGTATGAAGATGAGTGTGGAAATAAGAAACGGCACAACACGAGTGCTCACGACGTGTGGTATCAGGCAAAAAGAAATATTACGGTATGAAGATGAGTGTGGAAATAAGTAACGGCACAACACGAGTGCTCACGACGTGTGGTATCAGGCAAAAAGAAATATTACGGTATGAAGATGAGTGTGGAAATAAGAAACGGCACAACACGAGTGCTCACGACGTGTGGTATCAGGCAAAAAGAAATATTACGGTATGAAGATGAGTGTGGAAATAAGTAACGGCACAACACGAGTGCTACGACGTGTGGTATCAGGCAAACAGAAATATTACGGTATGAAGATGAGTATGGAAATAAGAAACGGCACAACACGAGTGCTACGACGTGTGGTATCAGGCAAAAAGAAATATTACGGTATGAAGATGAGTGTGGAAATAAGAAACGGCACAACACGAGTGCTCACGACGTGTGGTATCAGGCAAAAAGAAATATTACGGTATGAAGATGAGTGTGGAAATAAGTAACGGCACAACACGAGTGCTACGACGTGTGGTATCAGGCAAACAGAAATATTACGGTATGAAGATGAGTGTGGAGATAAGTAACGGCACAACACGAGTGCTACGACGTGTGGTATCAGGCAAACAGAAATATTACGGTATGAAGATGAGTGTGGAGATAAGTAACGGCACAACACGAGTGCTACGACGTGTGGTATCAGGCAAACAGAAATATTACGGTATGAAGATGAGTATGGAAATAAGAAACGGCACAACACGAGTGCTACGACGTGTGGTATCAGGCAAAAAGAAATATTACGGTATGAAGATGAGTGTGGAAATAAGAAACGGCACAACACGAGTGTTACGACGTGTGGTATCAGGCAAAAAGAAATATTACGGTATGAAGATGAGTGTGGAAATAAGAAACGGCACAACACGAGTGCTCACGACGTGTGGTATCAGGCAAAAAGAAATATTACGGTATGAAGATGAGTGTGGAAATAAGTAACGGCACAACACGAGTGCTCACGACGTGTGGTATCAGGCAAAAAGAAATATTACGGTATGAAGATGAGTATGGAAATAAGAAACGGCACAACACGAGTGCTACGACGTGTGGTATCAGGCAAAAAGAAATATTACGGTATGAAGATGAGTATGGAAATAAGAAACGGCACAACACGAGTGCTACGACGTGTGGTATCAGGCAAAAAGAAATATTACGGTATGAAGATGAGTGTGGAAATAAGAAACGGCACAACACGAGTGCTACGACGTGTGGTATCAGGCAAAAAGAAATATTACGGTATGAAGATGAGTGTGGAAATAAGAAACGGCACAACACGAGTGCTCACGACGTGTGGTATCAGGCAAAAAGAAATATTACGGTATGAAGATGAGTGTGGAAATAAGTAACGGCACAACACGAGTGCTACGACGTGTGGTATCAGGCAAACAGAAATATTACGGTATGAAGATGAGTATGGAAATAAGAAACGGCACAACACGAGTGCTACGACGTGTGGTATCAGGCAAAAAGAAATATTACGGTATGAAGATGAGTGTGGAAATAAGAAACGGCACAACACGAGTGCTCACGACGTGTGGTATCAGGCAAAAAGAAATATTACGGTATGAAGATGAGTGTGGAAATAAGTAACGGCACAACACGAGTGCTACGACGTGTGGTATCAGGCAAACAGAAATATTACGGTATGAAGATGAGTGTGGAGATAAGTAACGGCACAACACGAGTGCTACGACGTGTGGTATCAGGCAAACAGAAATATTACGGTATGAAGATGAGTGTGGAAATAAGAAACGGCACAACACGAGGGCTACGACGTGTGGTATCAGGCAAAAAGAAATATTACGGTATGAAGATGAGTGTGGAAATAAGAAACGGCACAACACGAGTGCTCACGACGTGTGGTATCAGGCAAAAAGAAATATTACGGTATGAAGATGAGTGTGGAAATAAGTAACGGCACAACACGAGTGCTCACGACGTGTGGTATCAGGCAAAAAGAAATATTACGGTATGAAGATGAGTGTGGAAATAAGAAACGGCACAACACGATTGCTCACGACGTGTGGTATCAGGCAAAAAGAAATATTACGGTATGAAGATGAGTGTGGAAATAAGTAACGGCACAACACGAGTGCTACCATACGACGTGTGGTATCAGGCAAACAGAAATATTACGGTATGAAGATGAGTGTGGAGATAAGTAACGGCACAACACGAGTGCTACGACGTGTGGTATCAGGCAAACAGAAATATTACGGTATGAAGATGAGTGTGGAGATAAGTAACGGCACAACACGAGTGCTACGACTCGTGCTATCAGGCAAACAGAAGTATTACGGTATGAAGATGAGCATGGAAATAAGCAGCGGCACAACACGAGTGCTACGACGTGTGCTATCAGGCAAACAGAAGTAATACGGTATGAAGATGAGTATGGAAATAAGCAACGGCACAACACGAGTGTTATATACGACATGTGTTATCAGGCAAATAGAAATATTACGGTTTGAAGATACGTATGGGAATAAGCAACGGCACAACACGAGTGCTACGACGTGCGGTATCAGGAAAACAGAAATACTATGGTATGAAGATGAGTATGGAAATAAGTAACGGCACACAACACAAGTGCTATCAACATATATCACCAAGACGGATGGTTATTATTTAAAGCAAGCGATCCTAACACTTTCAGGCACACAGAAATATTACTGTATTATGATGCACATGAGCAAACATGAATACAAATTCACTCATTCACTTAATCATGAAAAAAAGAATATACGACAATCTTTCAAACGTTTTGAAGTCAATCAATAGACCGTATTGCTACACTTAAATAAAGGATTGACTAGTTTCGTAGCAGCCTCATTGCTAGCAATCTACCTAGACTCGGATTCACAAGACGTCCTAAGCCTTTTGATGGTCTTAGCTCTAAGACCGTCCTAAAATTTTGAATCTCTTGTGAAACCTGACCCAGATACATAAAGTAATTACTTATTCCTTGGTGGAACAAGGACGTAATGAGCATTCCAATATAAGTTAGTATGATTTTAAAATCTGTTCTCACATATAAGCCTGGATTCACGAGAGGTTCAAAGTTAGGCCTGTCTTAGAGTTAAGACCAGAAAACAACTTAGGACCTCTTGTTATAATCGTCGTACAACAACTTCGGTAATGAATCTGTCACGGGTGGGTGAGCACGTGGCTAATTCAACCACCTGCTCGGGTTGGCCGGGACCGTAAACACGCCATTGATTGATGACGAAAGCATTACCGAAGTTGTTGTATACGGCGACTTTAATCCACGCCCTGGATGGCATGGCTGGACTTTGACATTGTATTCGCGCTCGGTCCTCTCTTAGTGACGTCACAGCTACGTCAATATAACACTGTACTGTTTGCAAAACATGGTAACCGTAACCAACGAAGCGTATTTGATTAAACTACAAAGTCAACAGTATTTTCTTTCCCGTTCTGTTGCTTTGTTTCCTCTATTCGTGTACACATTGACTGGTTAACTCTGAACACTAGACTATTTTTCTCTATAGACGATTATTTGCACTCGCAATAGACTAAAGCTCGCGTTTATTTTATGGTCGATCGGGAATTCGATGTAATCGATTTTAACAAGTGTGAAACATTTTCTGTAAACTTGAACCGCTCGTGTCGTTAGCGCATTCATTCTCTTGAGCGCCCGTTATAAAAGTAGGTCGCGCCCCCCCCCCCCCCCCCCTCCCCCCCCCCTCATGGAACATTCCTCTAGAGAGGTTTAAACTATCGAACTATTAAAAACTACATCTAAACGATTTAGATCGTTACCATTAAAACTAAAGAAGTATTTCGAGTGTTAACGTCAGTAGGGAGAAATATCGACGGTCAAAAGCTTTAACTTAGTTTCCAGGTCAGAATACGGTCAAACTTTATTTTATAGTTTTAATCACCTAACGTGAACTTATAAATCTTATATTATTTTTAAAGCATTTTTGTTTTTGTTCTGTTTTTTTAAGTTGAGGAAAATTCGTTCGTTTTACGCTTTATCCTTTAGGGAACAATTTCGAATAAAATGTTATATTTCTTGGTACTTTGCTGTACAATGTATTTTGCGATATGATAGAGCTAAAACTTTAAAATTCCTTGCTCAGCTTCGCTTTATACTTCAGTTTGTTACACAAGAAAACTGGAGACAGGTTCAAGCACATGATTTTATTACATTGAAGAAAGTTAGATTATATTTAATGCACAGAAGTATTAAAAAAATATCATTACTAAAGACCGAATTTATGAACATGTTGTTCGTAAATATATTTTCTCTTTGAATATGTATGCGTTTTATGACTTTGTGAATTGTGATACCAAAAATGTGATCTTGTAATTTAACATTTAAAAAATTCTGCTTCGTTGGGTAATTATTTGAAAAGTTTGCGCGTATTAAATTTGTGCTCGTTGTAAGTTCGTTATGTCACTACCATCAATTTCTTTAAACATATAGTTCTGAATGAACTTATTTGTGGCGATTTTAGTTTTAGGTGTAGCCTGATGAACATTTAACAATCTCAAATTCTTTACAGACCACAATTTAAACAATTCTAAAAACAAAAATTACAATCAGATAAAGATCCACGAGAATGTTAGTAAAATTATTTATAAAACACGATGGTTAACGCGCAGAATTTCTTCTAAGATCCAAATTCCTAAACTTTGTTATAATATTATCGGATTGCTATAACCATGATTTAAATATATATGTATATATGTTTGGTCTTGTGTTCTCGCGGATATATGTTAATTGTTTGTTTTTGGGTTTTTTTTTCACAAGAGTGATCGGATAGTAAAGTGTTCGACTCACCCAACACTGCCCCTGGCCACGCCCCTGCCCTGTGCAGTGTTGGGTCAGTCGAACACTTGACTATCCGATCACTCGTGTGAAAAAAAAACCAAAACAAACTATATATATTTATATACTATCAAAATACATGATCTTAACCAGTCACCATGTTTTTCGAAGCAAATCTGTGACTAACGGTATAAAACTCTGGATAAAAGTTTGGTAAACAAACCGGCCGTCTAGTGGTCTGTTATGCGTTCGAAACAAAGCGCTGGACAGCGTAGATAATAATTAAAACCAACCTCTCTGGAAGGAACCAACTCACCTGTGCAGCCTCCATTTTGTTTCCACCTCGTGTTTCACGGCGTTGTGTGTTGCCGGTGTCATGTTACCGTGTATATCGTGTTACTGCGCTGCTATAGCAACGTTCTTTCTGACCCTCGCTCGAGTTACTATAGACGCTGTTATCATTAGGCGAGCATCAACATCCACGTAGTTCTTCGCTTCCAGGGGAGTAGAGATATCTTAGTCATCAGTACCTTTTCGGGATATTTCGCAAGTTCTTAGAAGCTTTGAGCCTACACTCCATGTCACTGCGAGATGTGTCGTTTTACTTTAGCGTCCCCAAATGGAATGCTATGGTGGACCAAAGATTACTTTACACCTGCTTTCGTCACATCCGGGGCAGTCGTAGCCAACCGACGAACCGCCCGAGACACACCAGCGCCAATACCGATCGCTGATTGGCTACGAACCAGTCACCTGTGACGAAAGCATGTGTAAAGTACAGTAGAGTTCCGCGGGAGCTTACACCATGGCCACACCATTTCCCCCCCGTTTTGTACACCCATAGATACGTTGAAAGATAAACTACCCCGCGATTTCTTGTTTACCTGGAACGATCGGACCTCATCGTCTTGAAGAATGTGATGAGTGTATTCAGTCATCTGAATTCCTCGTCCTTCGCTCGAGTTTAGATGGAGATAATTGCTCGACGGGACTTTGCTCTAGGGGTGTACCAAGAAAACTACCTAAAAGGTTGGTGTAAACTCCCGCGGAACTCCACTGTAGTCTTGGGACAACTATAATAGCTCTCATCGCCTGGACTCTTGAACCTTGAACAACAACAAGGTCAATTTAAAGGAAACCAGGCTCAATTATCTTTTTCCACGAATAAGACACTTATCACATCAACATCTCGGCCCAACGTTGACAGCGCTACTCAAGGGGTGGACAATACGTTACCTACGAACCGGTTTCTATGGTGACATGCCAGCCTGATAAACTGTACCACGTGACGACAACAGAAACGTCTCGCAATACGTCACGAGAAAGGGTTAGAGCTTAGAATTACTTGAAACTCTTACACATTTATTTAAGATCTAAGGATTAACAAAATCAAATAAAGCCAAAAGAATTATGACATTTACTGCTTTCCTAAGGAAACCATAGCAATGTTAGCTCTTATACCTAAATTTCTTAGCCCAGCCAATGAGAGTTGATATTTTATAAATCCAGGCAATGATAGCGATCCTATAAGTAAAACATTTAGGAAAATAAAACAAATCTTAAATAAAAGGCAAATGTGTAATAAGCCTTTTTGGAATAGTTTTGTCCGTATTCATAGTCGATCATAATTAAAGTCCTCCCAACGAATCTATTCTCATGCTTTCATCACAGGCCATGTCCAGAATGGCAACTTAACTTGTCATTCCTCCATGTGCTTGATGGAAGATTGCGTCGGATTGTCTCAGTTCGTGAGTTGGCCAACTTGTCCGACGTTGATAAATGGTAATTCTCTCATTTGTGTAGGTTGCTATTAATAATATTACACGACGAATATTTTTAAAAATTAAATACAAATATAAGTTTGTAGTAACAAAACCAATAAATCCTGCGTGGAGAGAAGTGATAATTGAAAATAGATCACGGGAACCCAGCCATTCACAGCTTTCGATACCAAGAAATGGCGGAAACGCCGATATTTAAACAACTTATTTCATAAAACTAAAGTAGGACGGACTATACCTTTACAGTTTAGACCTACCTCTAGAACACAGTGGAATATTAGAATAAATACTTGCTGCGAGTAGTTACTTTATGGATCTACTTAGTAAAGTGTGAATTTTGATACATTTTGACAGGCTTTCAATAAAAACAAAAGACTGCCAATGTTGCTCACAGCTTGCTGGATTTTGATAGTTCCTGTGAACTTTTTTGAATTCTCCAACTCTCATTGGCTACACAACAAGGTCTACTTGATCTCCACCTAGCGGAGGCTCGTCGAACTCCCGAGCTCGACCGGCCTCCGCCAGGAAAGTTACGTGATTGCAGTGCAGGAGCTGCTAATTTCGTCGAGCGCCATCTTAGTATTCGGCAATAGTGCGCGCATGAACACAGGCAGTAAACCGTCCGCGGAAGTTTATTTTGAGGCCTCAGGGGTTATGACGAAAGCATGAGAATAGATTCGTTGGGAGGACTATACCCCTGTTGTTGCTATGAGTTGGTTTTATATATGGGAAATAGCATGCATGAAACCGTTACCTGGCAACAACGGGCGCCCCTAGGGGTATGGGACTACTATGCATTCAAGCCATGAATATATTTTGTAGTTACAGCGCGTAAATGTCACACGTTTTTAAATATAATTGATTACTTTATACGCTTAAACACTTGTGTATCTTTGTTATGTGGCAATTTATTATTTCGATATACCTGGAGGGTGGTTGCGTTCGGGGTTTAGTGTTTTTTTCTTATGAATACCCGTTATAGGGTGCACACCAGCTACACCTGATGTGCCCCTCTTCAGGTGACTAACTAGGTTATTAGGGTGATTGGATAGTTGGGAAGGAATGTCCGAAGGCTAGTAGGACTCAATCCCAGCATTTGCCTTTACGACTGAGGAAAACCTCGGAAAAAACCTTCAGTCAGGACTGCCGGTGGCCGAAATCGAACCGGCGACCTCCCGAATTAAAGCCTCGCGTCTTACCGCTGAGCTACCTCTTGGGTGGGTTGGTCTAGTCACAGGTCTAGGTTTTTGGGCATCTCGCGTCGTTCGAACCTTATGCTGCAGTGTAATAATACCCAGAAAACTATTCACTCTAGAGTCTCCAGTTTTGGTTTTATTCCTGGGTTACTTTTTCTTTGGTAATAAAAGTGCTGAGCTTCTGTCAAATCGAGGATTCGTTTATGAGTTGTAAAAGAGTTAATATCAGAGAAAGTCAAGTGCTTTAGTCTGGTGCATTAGTAACAGATGGGCTGATTGGCTGTCTAGAGAAGCCACGTCACTGATTGGCTAGAAGGATTGTCATACTCATTGCTGTGATAAGGGGGGAGGGGGGGGGGGGGGTGACCATGTGGCAAGGGAACGGGTTAAGACAGGACAGATTTCACTGTCTTACGAGTTTTTTAGTGTAGGATAGAGTCCCCACGGCCATTGGCGACTGTCTACCCATAAATCACCCGTGTACGCTAGTAGTACTGAGGGGAGCCGCTAGGTGCCGCCACATCAGCGCGGTCTAATCACTGGGTACGTGAGGCGACACCTAGCGGCTCCCCCCAGTACTACTAGCGTACACGGGCGATTTATGGGTAGACAGTCGCCAATGGCCGTTGGGACTGTACCCTACACTAAGCCAACGGTTTAGCCGCAGTCGCTTAGCCGATTCCCATACCAACACCGAAGTTAAGCAACCTCGGGATAGGTCAGAAGGTGGATGGGTGACCACTCGTTTCTGAAACACTAGTTACCGTTGGTTAGAGCAGATTGGAGGGTTCGAAAGCTTGTTAAACAGCTTCGTTCTTCTTGTTAACTGCTCGGCAGTTCAGGTTAGTGGAGGAACCTATATGACGAGTCAAAGTTACACCGTCATTTCGGATGGGACGTAAAGCCGATGGTCCCCTTGGTACCTTTCGACAGGAGTAGGCTACGTGCCGGTACCAGGCTCCCCCCCCCTCCCCTCCTCATTATCAATAATCAATCATTCCTCATCAGGCTAAAGAGGGCATTGTGCCCTACACTATAAATAACACCGTACAGGGCCTACACTAATAAAGTCAATGGTCTTACCTTGATGTTACAGTGTCGGCTTGCGGGTCTGCTGTGTAGCGTGCTCGTCAGAAGTGAGGGGGGCGTCTTGAGGCAAAGTCGATGTCGTGACACGGTTGGCGATGATGTTAAATGATGAGTGAGTCAAGTACAGATACATGACAGTGACTCGGGAGATGAGGAGGGAGAGGGCGGAGGGGGTAGGAGAAAATAATGCAGTTAGCGGAGCAGATATCGATTTGAATATCTGGCACGAACACTAATATTATTAATTTTTGTTTAAATACTCTTCAATAACGCAGCAAATTTACATACAATCAGCTCAATGAAAACTCTTTTAAAAATTAAAATACTAGATTTTATTTTAATTCAAGATATTTTATACAACTTTTGACTTGACGGGAGAAGTCCGCATTAGCCATGTAATGGTAAACTGTTTTTAGATGTTCATAATATTTTACTTTTAACGATTCAGTTTATTTACAAACGACCGCTGGGGTTATTGGAAGTAAACATTACATATAACAGTCTTACTAATTAATCACAGTTATAACATTTGGTTGACACAACTCATTTGCTCGTTCGACTTGCGGCATATTATTATGTGGTGGAATGGAATGTTTGTGTAGTGTTTGAGAGGAGAAATTATGTGCTGCATATTCGTGGTTATCCAAAACGCTGGTGTTTGTAAATCATGAAATGTATATTATGTTATTTCATATACGACATATTTCAACTAGGACACAGTTTTTATAGTAGGTGACGTTATGCTATTATACGTTAGTTTAGACAGACAGGCAGTCAGACAGACAGACAGACAGACAGACAGACAGACAGACAGACAGACAGACAGACAGACAGACAGACAGACAGACAGACAGACAGACAGACAGACAGACAGACAGACACAGACCGATAGGAAGTAAAATATAAATATGTGAAATTGTAATAATATAACTCACTCTGGAAATGGCAAATTCCGGGACAGACGGAGACCTGGGTTTGATCCCAACGAAGTCAGTTTTCGAATTTCTTATGGTATATTATATCGAATCTGATTCTTCTTGATGGTCCTACAACCAAAATGTTAATTTCACGTTTTATTTTGATACCTTGAGTCCTTGATCAAGATTGAAAACATGATTCCTACGCGGAACTTAATTTTGTATCAGCTAAACAATAAATTGGAAAACGCTTAAATATTGTAATTGTGTCGATTGTAATTTCAATAATTCAGTCATTCTAAATTTTTGAATTAATTGCAGAAAAAAACACTTGCAATGTTTGAAAATTATGAAATTCATTGTTAAGCTGACACAAACCCAAATCTCGGGTATAAATCACTTTTTCGATATGTGGCGAGATTCTAAAGATGTAAATAAAATACCGTTAATTTTTCACGGTTTAATATTTCAATCTACCCGTTGTAGTTAATCTAAATGACTGTTTGAATAGTACGTATATTGGACAGTGTATTTTTAAATCATTACAGTTAAACAGCACGACAACGCATGATGGCCGAATATACCAATTGCGGGCATAAGAGAAGAAGAAGAAGAAGAGTAAAACAGAGTTACATGCCCGGTTGAAAAAAGGCAACACTGCTAAGAATACCTGTACGTCAAAAACCGCACAAAATTTAAATTTATAAATTATATCACAAGAATGGGCTTCGAATTCGAAAATCTGAATCAACAGCGCACTGTGGTTTAGTAAGCTCTACATACTGAATGCTCTAAGTTGTGCCTTACATTGTAATCAGTATGTTTTTTTATATATAATTAATTCTTTTACTAATTATCGAATTAATAATCAAAATAACTACGCTAATGTTATAATATTTCATTCAGTCTGTAGGACTCACCAAAGCACGTGCGTGCGCTGTTGATTTACGTTTTCGATTTCTTGTTGCAATCTTGAGATAACTAAATAATACAAATGTTATGCGGTTTTTGACGTAGAGACTATACCCTTCCCTCTTAAGGTCTCCAGTAGTTGCGTCACATCTTCCCCGGCCAATCCTGTGATCGACGGCCACATCTGTGTCTCGGAGAGTTCGACGATATAATGGCCCCTTAACGTCGGGTTATGACATAGTAAACGAGGTAACGTTTTATTTCCCCCCCGTTTTATTGAGGTCCTGTATCGTATATCGAACAATAGCGCCCCCCCACCCCTCCCCTCCACCCCCCCTCCTGTGCCGCGGGGGCCGATATAAACACACGCACTTTAATAAACTAAATGCATTAGTCACGACGAAACTGCTTCAATAACAGACATAGAGAGCTTTTGGTAATAGTCAACAACAATACGATAAGAACAAAAAAAAGTGTCATTTATTAGGAAAACCTTTTACTGTATTTTTATTACAAAACAATGTTGTGGAAATAGAGTAAAAATAGTTTTTAAAACATTTTCTCGTTGTCTGGTTGTTAATAAAATTGCCGGTTACAAAGTACTTTTTTAATTCTTATTCAATAGGTGGTTCACAAGTTTTACATTGTCCCCACTCCCACAACATACAGACCCAATTTAAAACTCTTTCTACTAAATATGTTGCTGTTGTTCAAAGAATACAAAAAAGGGTCGAAATTTCTAACAAATAGCAAAACCTATAACTTCTATATTTCATAAATAATTGATGATATTCGTTGTGAAAACGATTCATTGGAAATAAAAAAAACCTACACAAAACAGCTTTAAAGTCACCAAAATACGCTGTTGATTTCTACTCTCAACAGAAAGAACTTGGCATCTGAAATGCTGCATGGCTGCAATTAAAACATAAACTCAATATCCAATATTTGTAAATATTGAATGAATAGTTGTAAAATATTTTTTTTATTCGTAAAACGTAATCACGATTATTTTAATAATGTACCCTTTTCATGTGAATTTATCGGTACATTCTTAGGGACTCTGTGTGACATTTCAGATAGGTACATCAAATAGTAAAAAAGGATCCTCATGCGTAAAGCTTTAATATACGACTACAATAAGTCAATAACTCGGTAACACGTATTGGTTCTCAGGACAGTGTAGTGCGTGCGTTGTTTTGAGGGTAAATAAGGGGAGGTAACAGTGCGTGAGATTGCGGAGCACCCCCTCCCCCTCCGCCCCCCCCCCCCCCTTCAACGCACCTAGACTAACCCTGTAGGCCGGGCTATACAAAGTGTAGAGAGTGTCTCTAATTGTATTTGCATGGAAATTAGGAAAACCTAATTAGTATTAGTATCAACTTTCAACGAGAAAAGCTGAAAGAGAGACTCCATTAAAGTTCACCACTTTCCGGGATCTAGTTTCTCAGACTGGGGAGGATTTCAGGATAACTGGATTCCCGCCCTGGATGCGTGTGAGGGAGAGAGAAGAGAGAGTGAGACAGACAGACAAACAGACAGAGACAGAGACAGAGACAGAGACAGAAGGAGTGAGTGAAAGAGAGAGAGATTGATTGATTCATTGATTGATTAAGGTGTTTTATTTATGGCGGGATTAAGGCCAGTGAGGTATTATCTTCCATCAAACCACAGTATAGTTATAAATATACAAGAAACAAAATTCATAATGCAGAATACAAAAGGTAAATACAAAATATAAAATACACAATACAAAATACAAAATGTAAGATACACAATACATGTTCAATTGCTAAGATTTCAAATAAAATAATTTTAAAAAAAGAGAGAAAGAGAGAGAGAGAGAGAGGGTGTGTGTGTGTGTGAGAGAGAGAGAGTGTGTGAGTGAGAGAGAGAGAGAGAGATAGAGAGAGAGAGCACATTAGTGTCAAGTGAGACACGTGTATCACGATGCAATTACCAACCAGTGAGGTATTGAGCATTTTAATTCAGTCCCTTCTGTAGCCAGCGCACTGGACGTGTATATATGTATATACGTTTACGTATATATGTATATATGTATGGCGTGATCGACTAAATACCTGTCAGGTAAATGAAAACAGTGACTGTTGAATTTCAATTAGTTTGAATTAGATTAACTGTTGGTCATTTATTTAGCTGCGAGTTGAATCCCCGGGGGCAGAAGAGCGAAATATATTTTTGCAATGCAACCACATAGCAATGCTGTGCTTTCTGTTGCTCAATAAAATAAATTTGAATTTGAAATGTAGGACTCTTTCTCTCTGTATTGCAGCATGCATGTGCATAAAATAATACACTCTCCTTGCTTGCACCCTAACAGATCGGTATACATACTTAAGACTTAACGATTAACAAAATCAAATCAAGATAAAAGCATTTTGACATTTACACACTTTTCTAGGATACCTAAAATTCTTAGCCCAGCCAATGATTGGCGGCGTTTTATGAATCCGGCAAATTAACGATCCTAAATAAAACAGTTAGGTAAATTAAATATTAAATTCTAAATCTTAGGAAAGAGTGTGTTAGCCCACTACTGGTTTAACAAGATTTACACAAACTTGAACTTAGCACCAAACAAAGCCAGAGCGGTGTGAACTTAGCACCAAACTAAGGGGTCGCCTGAATAGCGCCGAATGGAACAACGCCGAATCGATCGTGTGTATACTGCACTTTCAAGTATAATCCTAACCCAAAAAAGTAGACCTAATAAACCTGGAACAACGCCGAATATTTTTCGCCGTAAATCCACATGAACACGCCCAATTATTTTCGACGTAAATCCACCGGAACAACGCTAAATTTTGTCGACGTTAATCCACCAAAACCACGCCAAATTTTGTCAACGTAAATCCACCGGAACAACGCCGAATTTTGTCGACGTAAATCCACCGGAACAACGCTGAATCTTTTTTGACGTAAATCCACCGCAACAACGCCGAACCTAACCTAACCAAACCTAACCTAACCTTACCTAACCCGTGTATTACACGGAAAATGATTCGGCGTTGTTCCAGTGGATATACTTCGTAAAATATTCGGCGTTGTTCCAGGTTATAAGGTCTTCTTTTTTGGGTTAGGATTATACTTGAAAGTGCAGTACACACGACGATTCGGCGTTGTTCCATTCGTTGCTATTCAGCGTCCCCAAACTAAGCCACAGTGGTGTGAACTGAGCACTAAACACAGCCACAGCGGTGTGAACTGAGCTCCAAACTAAGCCACAGTGGTGTGAACTGAGCACCAAACTAAGCCACAGCGGTGTGAACTGAGCTCCAAACTAAGCCACTGTGGTGTGAACTGAGCACCAAACTAAGCCACAGCGGTGTGAGCTGAGCTCCACCTAATTGTTCTCGTGACAACTGTTTTTTATCTTTCCCAATAAGTATATATATTTCCGTGAGTTAATAACTGTTGGGGTTAATATTGTCAGCGTCTAATGCATGACGGCAATAACAACAACACGAGCTGCAGCAAGGGTTTATAGCCCCCCCCCCCACCCCTCGATTGATATAGGCTGAGTCAGATAAGCGTGCAGTGGCCACTGGAACGTCTCTCGCTATCTCAAGGACGAATTATCATGACGTCACGGTTTAACATGGTAGCAAAAAAAGTACTTGTGGTGGTATTTGTTTACGGCCCTGCGTGCAATGTCGTCCAATCCGCACAAAGCTATAGACGAGCGCGCTACGTCAGTACTCGTTGACTCTAGGGACAAGTTTTCCCGCTAGGAAGCGTATCCAAGCTCTGCGATCGCGCCGATTGAAGCGGTAAGACGCAACATTCTTAATTCGGGAGGGGAGGACAACTTTTAATTTTTTCATTTTCCCATACTTGCTTCTTATGTAATGAAAAATTGTTTCTTTCTTCACCTACTCGAAATATAATGTAACTGTGTATTGGTATGATGTAAAATGGCCATGTCTACTGCTACTAAAGTGATTCCATAGCAACCTTGTAGATGCTGACGTCATTGATGAGTGACTTCCATCGTCCAACCAAATGTCAGTATTCGAAAAGGTCCTCCGCTGATTGGTCCCGACTTTCATCTATGACGTCATCATTGACAAGGTTGCCGTGGAGAGTTGCAAGCTTACTGGACACAGCCTATAAGGGGAGGGGTAACGTTACGTCACAGGACCTAGTGCTGCTATCTCTCGGCATCTGCAAGCTTACTGGACACAGCCTATAAGAGAAGAGCTGCCGTGACGACACAGGGCCGAGCAAGTGACCGTAGTTTGGCAAACGGCCACCCTAGCTCAGCGCCAGCCAACTTACTTATCAACCGCACACAGATGCGACCAATAGACTTTGTGAACGCGAGACAAGGAACTTTTAGGCCGGGAGATACGACGTGACAACGTACAGCACTGGGCAAGAACAATGCGAGGTACAGTGTCGCACACAAGTACAAGCACCTGCAAAGCTCTACATCTATTATATTATCATCTCTGTATAGATCACATATATTATAACGTCTCCCGATCATAAATCACAACTCACTTAAATATGTCGTACTTAAGATAGATGGATAGATATTTGGACTCAACGTCTCATATTTTTGCTACTTGGCTAACTAATCGAGACGATGAGTGGGTGAAATATGAAAATGATGTATAGGGTGTTAAGAGGTAAAAGGCCAGTGGGAGGACGGGGAGGAAAGGGAAAAAGGGAGTGGGGAGGATGTGGACTGCATTTTGTCTGACTTCTCCTCGACCTGTCCGGCTAAGGAGTAAGGACCCTACCAAAAGCATACGCTTCCGCCGGCATAGCTCTCGGGATCATACAAAGAACGCAAACCTACCTAGTGCCCACCAAGATAAGGTAGCAGTCCCTGGGCAGGATGTCGTACTTAAATTTGTATTCAAATTAACTACATATTATTGCGACCGTCTAAGTACGTAGCTTAAGTACATATACGTTACTTTAGTATACTACTTAAGTATTTTACTTAAGTGCATGCGTACTAAGTAGCATTACTTAAGTGAATACGTTACTTACTTCCGTTACTTAAGTAGATATGTTACTTAAGTACGTTACTTAAGTACATAGCTTACCTAAGTACGTTACTTAAGTAAATAGTGAAGACGAGGTAAATAGGGAACACGCGTATGAAAATTTTAATCGATTTTTAAATACTTTGTCTCTCATTTAATAATTTTGTGTCTTTGAATTTTGAAAAACGGATCAGTCTATGCCTCAAAATAATTGGTTTAGTAACGATAAATAAAAGGGCGCGAAAAACGAGCCGCCGCCATGTAGAGTGGATTTGACGTCATGGTTTTGTACTGTGTACGCTCACCGCCTCAGCGATTGGTCTGTTACGCCACGTCTACAGAATCATTGCGTCACAGCCACCTGTACGCGTTTCAGATCCCCGAGTTTAAACTTCAATAAATGCGACCACATTAAACCTATTTAAAAATTTCTTTTTCACTTGGGACTTTCATTAATATACTTTTTGTATCTGATACTATTAAACTAAGTGTTTGGTTTAACAAAAAAAATCGTACGCGTGTTGCCTATTGGGAACCTTTCCGTCATGGCTGTGTTGCAATTGAATCACAACCACTGTCCGTATAATCAGTTGAGTTATAGCCAGAGTGTTTACTGAAATGATTAACCGTATTAATGTATAGTAATTATAATAATAATAACCCACTGTTTAGTATTGTAAAGGTCGACTCCAAAACGAAGGAAATAATTAATTAAATTGGACGTATTAATTAGTCAACAGATGATAATGTACTCTCGTCGAGGGCGGGGGGGAGAGGGGAGGGGGGGCGGCAATGATTCACATCAGCTATATATAAATATGCAACCGTTACACGTTCGGACTTCACTGAACATTAATAAAAGAGAGTAATTCACATTAATTTGGTTTTTATTAATGAGTGAGATCACGTTTCAGGTCAGGTGGCCAACATTATTCATATTATATAAACATAAAATACGTTATCAATGATACAGTTTCCGCGTGACGTCACAGCGGTCATATTGGTTTCATAAATGATGTAAACATAACCTAGAAGATGAGAGGGTATGATTTTACAATAACATAAAAACAACTGTTTAGAATTTAAAAAAAAAATTAATTAATGATAGCAAATTACAAAACAAATAAATTTACAATAATGTCATAAATGATGTAAACATAACCTAGAAGATGAGCGGGTATGACTTTACAAATAACATAAAAACAACTGTTTAGAATTGGAAAATACTTTAATTTACAAAACAATTAAATTTAAATTTAATTTAACAAAGATGCATAATCTTAGCGAAATGAGGTATTTTGTTTCTACAACAATAATTCTCTTCAACTGTGTTTCCCTGGCATATCCAAACATATTTTCAAATGGCCGAAAACAACTATCAAAATGAACGATAGGCGTAGCTGTCCGGGACGGCTCGGGGGTTGGGGCACAGGTCCTAAACCTATGCCACATAGGGACGTAGGTTCGAATCCCGCATAAGACATGAATTATTGTACTTGTCCCTCATTTTTATCTACCACCATTTCTCGTCTCGAATAAGGAACGCTATATACAAAACAATCACTGTACACAGCCTACCTATTTTTTCACAGAAGTACCATCATGTTCAGTCTTATAATGTTAGGGCCAGTCTTACAATCTCCTAATAGGAAAGTTATTTGTAGCAATTAAGCTATTTGGAGGATTTCAAGAGTTTTGATTGGTCGTTGCCATGGAGACAACAAGCTATTCGACGAATAAGTAGTTATTTGGACATTGTAAGACTGGACCTTAGTTTTAAAAAATTATTTGAACTATGTGTAATGGGGCATGAGCGAGGTGATGAAAGTGATAACGAGATATACTATGTTTAAATCGTGCAGTGGTCCACCACAAGTTCTGGTCAGTGCCGAATGTTTACAGTCTTCACATCTGACCTCTGGTGTAGAGCCACTACTAGATAAGAGGAACGTAATGAAGAGCGGAATACCCCTGGGATTGTTGTAATAGCAGAACAAAGACACGCGGGCACCGGACTTAGGGTCTAATGGATAACAGCGAGCCACCCCCCCCCCCCCCCCCCCCTTACCCCCAGAGCACGTTTCCCTTTATACAATCATCCATCTCTTGACCCGTTTGGGACTCAAAGCCAAAACCCCAACGCACAACTCAAGTTCATGTCAAACGTAACTCGTCAGTACCCCCCACCCCCACCTCCTCCCCCTGCTCCCCCCCTCCACCCGTCACTTAGACCCGACATCTCCGGATCTTCCTCGGGGGCGATGGGTAATGAAATGTACAGAGCGAGTGAATGAACGCCACGCAGTCACGTGATCATAATGGAAGGTTAGCGCTCGCTCGGAACGTTTTCAGAAATTATCTAGGACTCGTAGGTCCCAATTCAATACTTTTTTGGCCGATGGAGGTGGCTTAGTGGTAAGACGCGAGACTCTAATTCGGGAGGTCACCGGTTCGATTCCGGCCATCGGCAGTCCTGACTGAAGGTTTTTTCCGAGGTTTCCTCAGTCGTGAAGGCGAATACTGGGATTGAGTCATACTATCAGCCGTCGGGCATTCCTTAAAAACTATGAAAACACATTAATATACCTAGTTAGTCACCTAAAGAGGTGCACATCAGATAAAGCTGGTGTCCACCCTTTAACAGGGATTCCTACGAAAAATGGTTTCCTTAAATCTTAAAACCTAGGAAAATGAGTAAAAACGTGGTAATGCTTTTGGCTTGATTTGATTTTGTTAAATCTTTAATCTAAGTGTGTAAACCAAACCAACCTTTACAGAGAATAGACATTCTCCCCCCCCCCCCTCCCCCCCCCCCCCCCCCCCCACAACCCCACAACCAAATTAGTAATGCTACGCTCCCTTTACATAATAATAATAATTTTTGTAGGAATACCCGATCTAGGGTGCGCAACAGCTTTACCTGATGTGCCACTCTTCAGGTGACTAACTATAGGTAATTAGGGTGTTTGGATAGTTGGGAAGGATTGTCCGAGGGCTGATAGTATGACTCAATCCCAGCATTCGCTTTAACGACTGAGGAAAACCTCGGAAAAAAACCTTCAGTCAGGACTGCCGGTGGCCGGAATCGAACCGGCGACCTCCCGAATTAGAGTCTCGCGTCTTACCGCTGAGCCACCTCTATCGGTTCCCTTTGCATGCCATTCATTTGTTTCAAGTTAGTTTATGTCTAAGTTAGCAGAACTCTTAGAGAGTTGTCTCTATATTATTCTCTTCATCGTCAGAGACACAAATTAATGGGCGTGTCTACATCCACCATCCAACATGTGGTTACAAAACATTTCACACAAGTGTATTTCTGTTCTATTTACACGGCTCGATCTGCTTCAATGTAAACTCGTGTACTGTACATTTTAAATGCTCTGTAAACGAACTAAGTACAAACAAACAGTCGATAAAGTGAGACAGGGAATAATGATTCGAAAACCCGCTAAAGTAGATTAATGAGCATTGTTTATCGTGGGGGGTTAAAAGCAATGCACACACACACATGTTATACAGATGTAACGAGCAGTGGTGGACCCGGGAATATATTTCGGGGGGGGGGGGGGGGAGGGCTGGTGGGATTATCGGGAGATTTCCCCCTTCCCTACAGCAGTGTCACAGGCTACATGTGTTTTATGTTATTAAATCTTTGTAGGTTGTCTGCTGAATTATGATGATAATTTCACCAGATTCTTTGAGGATATTAATAGTATTTGGTTCTATTACTTTATTATCAAGTCCCAAATACGATTAATGGCTTCAAAAAAAGCATTACTGTATAATATTTATCTAAAACAGGTGTAAGAATGATATCTTACTAAACATGTATAATCCAAGATAAACAAAGTTCGATGAAATCAGACCTACAATGTCTGTGACCAAACGAGTGTTAGGGTCAAATGTTCCTTACGTGCTCCTCAACTCAGCCTTTCCTCAAACTCGCCCTACCACCAATCACAGAGCAGCATTGCCATGTGGACTGCTCTGTGATTGGTAGCTGTGTGAGTCTGAGGAAAGTCTGAGTTGAAGAGCACGTAAGGAACGACTATATATTTGACCCTTAATGTTGGCCAAGTTCTCTTGTCCAACAATAGGGAGTATTCACGTGACGTCACATCGGCTATTTTGATGGCCATGTAATACTATTTTAAGGGCAAAGGGTAGTCTCTACGTCACAAACCGCAGAAAATGTTCATTTTTAAATTATATCTCAAGATTGCAACAAGAAATCGAAAATCTAAATCAGCAGCGAACTTTGCTTTGGTAAGCCCTACAGATTGAATAAAATATTATAACCATAAGCGTATAGTATTTTGATTATAATTCGATAATTAGTAATTAAATTGATTATTTATAAAAAAACATACTGATTATAATTTAAGTCACGACTTAACGCATTCAATGTGTAGGGTTTACTAAACCACAGTGCGCTGTTGATTCAGATTTTCGATTTCGAAGCCCATTCTTGTGATATAATTTAAAAATGAAAATTTTGTGCGGTTTTTGACGTAGAGGTATCCTTCCCTGTTAAGTTTCATTTAGCTGTCAATAGAAAACGAATAGTACGTATTTTTTACGGGGAAATATGAGCTTTTGAACACGTATATCCCCCGATAAAGTTTACGGAAATAATTATGTGTGCCATTGTAAGCAACAAAAAGAGTGGCCGAAGTAAGAGAGACTTTATTTGAGTTGCTTTTCAAACCAAAGTTGAAGAACAGTTGAACTTAAACTAACGCCAGCTGAAACATAGTAATAATGAACTGCCAATCACATGCTATTGTGGCCTCCATGATGGTTACCATGCGCATTACGTGAATATATACCCTATTGAGACTACGTAGCCTATACGTACACGTTTCAAATTTATTCAGAACGTTTTGTGTTCTTAAGATCACATGTATACGCTTCGGTAGTTGGTTTAGATCGGTTCAAATCAACCCCATGTTTTACGGGTTTTACCAGAAAACTAGTTTCCAAAACTGTAATCTATACACTTCACTGCCACCGAAACGTGAGACCTTCTGTGCAAGTAGATGTACTTCGACTGGCGGTGAAAATTGAGTTGAAGGTCTATCTAGATTTTAAAGCTGAAAGTGCAGATAAATCTAACAACTAAAAACTGTTTTACAAACCCTCCGAGGTCTATTTCTTGTATAGCGACCATGGATTTACTTTTTCTCTAGTCAAAACGTTTTCAAAACTACGTTGCCACGAGTGCGCTTGTACTTGTTAACATGCAAATTGTCTACAGTCAAGTCAGTTTGCACAAGCTGGAAGTATATCCAACTATTTCAACTTCTCAGCAACAATAGTTTGCAATCCCCAATCAGAACTCTTGAAAGTATCACGTGGGCATTGATCTGATATATTTCTATAGTGCACACAATGCATCAGCCACCACTGTTCGTCTGTTCTGCTCGGTCGTGTCTTGGGTGTAAATAAAGTTGCTCGACAAAACTCGGCCAACATTATCAAACCATATCTATTGTTACACCTTACTCAGATAAGTAGACGACAATTCTCGGTCCTCGATTCCCGCCATGTTGTATACCATACTATTGTTTGTTTACATGTAAACATGTGCGTGTTACTTTGTGTTATACATCGCTATGGTTTTGGTCGTCAGAACTGAACATTTAATTTATTGTATATCAAACATTAAAAAAATATTTTCTTAATTTACAATATGGCCGATTTTTTTAGAATAATCCATTGTTGATATTTCAAAAGAGAACAACTTCAAAAGAAAACAGCTTCAAAAGGGAACCACCAATCAAATGTTGTTAATGTACATTGTTCACTTTTGTGCATTGTTGTCATTGAAGATTTACAGGGCCAAGATTAGCTCTATCTAAGGGTCCTTGATATATCAATGACAAACATGCTCAACAATAACAACTAGTTGGCAAATGTTATGTTAAGGTGCCTTTTTCACTGTTGTGCATTGTTGTCATTGAAGATCTAGAGGGCCGTGACTAATTCTATCTAAGGATCCTTGATAGTTATGTTAAGGTGCATTTTTCACTGCTGTGCATTGTTGTCATTAAAGATCTAGAGGACCTTGATTAGCTATATCTAAGGATCCTAGATAAATTCTGAAAAAGGTCATAAAACCACGACAACAATGACTGTAAGGCCGGGTCTATGGATCGTCTAGTGAAGTCTCACCATAGATATAAATGTTGTTACCAAGATGTGTAACTGAATGGAGGTCCGAGGACTTATGCTCGTTCCTCCATGCCCGCCATATTGTATGATTGCCTGTTTGTTTACATTTTAACATGTGTGTTTTTCAATGTGTTATACATCGCCTGGCGTATGTCATTGATATTGACTACGTATATCACGCAATTCTAACGCGCTTGGGATGAAGGCGGCTTGCTTTCAATCGGTAGCCGAGTGAGGAATCTGCTTAGTATATCACGTCAATCTGAAGCGCCCTTATCTACACCGGCAGCGAATTCAGCCAATCACAACACAGACCGTGCATCGCGGAGCCGCTTTGACGTGTATATCACTAAAATCAAAGCGAAATCTAACCTCCAACTCGCTTGCCCAAGCGTATTTGATCGGAGCCGCTTGGTGATAAATTCGACGTGTATACCACACTCTGCAACCGATTGGAACCAAGGCGCCTTCATTCTAGGCGCCTTAAACTTGCGTGATATACGTATTCATTGATGGCTATAAAAAGAAAGTACGCGAGTATCTGTGTACTGTACCCATTGGACATAAAGTAGTCATTTCAGCATTGAAAACAATAATTTCTAAATGTACAATATAGCGACGTTCCGAAAATAATCCATTGTTGAAATCTCAAAAGAGAATCAGTTTTGGTACGTCCAGATAGCAGTGAGTTACGTATCTTGGTAAGCCTCACTATCCAGACAAGAACGCGGGTTATGTGATGGCTTAATTCAGAGCGAATTATAAAACATAAACCTGTAATTCTATCGACACCCACAGCGCAAACAAGTCTGGGTGACGACGATAGCAGCTCTCGTTAAACTGAGTGGAGCACTTAGGACGGGTATCGGGTTGCCAACCCATGGAAAACAAAAACATTTCGGCGACACGGAGACGGTTTCGAATAAAAAATTATAATAAAAGTTCACGGTTCGTCTCAAGGACGAACAGTTTCTCTCGTTGATGAATATAATAACATTATAATGATATGATATATTAATCACGCTTTGAATATCTTGAACCATTCTCAAGATTTGAAAAAAAACTTTAATTTATTGAGTTGTAAAAATCCCATTTACAGTTGAATTGATATAATTTTTTATTCATTGCATTGTACTTTATATACTTTATTCAAATATAGCAAACGGATAACTATAGATTGATTCAAAAAGGCATAGCTGTAATAAAAGATATTATAGCTAAACGATAGGCCTACTTTAACTTCATGACTATATTCATTACAGTAGGTTAATAATATATCTAAGTTAAAAATAATTAACAACTTAACTAAACTAAACTTTAATTATTTTCTTAACTTAATTAAAGTTAACAACTGAATTAAAACAGGAGGTTTCCTAATAGACGAACTGCTTATTTTGCTGTAGTGGAAATATCACTTTTTTAATAAGTGTCTAAAGATTATTACTACCACTCATACTAAATCACAATCATGTTAAATATGTTCGTCTTACCCTAAACTTTTTTTTATTAAAACCGTTTCTGTCCCCATTTTAAAGCTGAGACATCTAAAAAAAACACAACAGGTGTATGAAAAAGTTCATTAGGGATATTTACGTGTTTAATAAACCTCATCTTTATATCCTGGGCCTTAGTGTCTTATTTTACTCAAGTGCTGCACAATTCATGCGCAGTGTAGTAGCGAACAACACGTGTGCACAGTCGTAACAAAGTATATGCAACAAGTTTACTCAAGTCGTCTTGATTTACGAATAAAAAAACTTTGACAACTTTTCTCGTAGAATTGCGAATCACGACTTGTTTGCATGTTTATTTGGTATTTGATGAAGTAATGAAATAAAAACAGACAAACAAACTTAGAAAAGTAGAAACATGTTATGATATTTTAGTTTCAAAGTTATTACTATCAAAAATAGCAAGTTTAAACTCGTTACAAGTTGAAGAGTTTTGGAATGAGATTTATGTCTAATAAAATATCAAAATCGTGGCATAATAAACATTGGTAATCAGAAATACCGCAAGACATAACTGTTGAGGCCGAGAATATAAATCACTAGATTAGTAATATATTTGTGGTAGTTTTTCTTATATACTATCATAGTGTATACTATTTAGAGGCTAGAGTACTAAGTGTTTTGAAATTAAATATTCGGGAGTAACCCAACACGATCTACGAGCCACACAATACTACACTTAGGGCCGGTATTACAATCAACAAATAGGGCACTAGCAACACCAAAAGACAACAATGAAGAAAATGAATTGAATCGATGGACAAACCAAAAGCTGTGAAAAAATAATTTCTTCTGATTTTGGAAAACAAAACAAAAAACAAACAAGTACACACACAAAACTTTCACTTAGTCGTTGTCTATCATTAAAAGTTTTAAATGGCGAGCAGTTACTATTGCTACACTTGTTTTTATTTCTATGGTTGCAATTTTATTATTTTGACAGCTGATTGTTTGTCTATCAGTTCAATTAATTTGTTCCATTGTTGTATTTTGGTGTTGCTAGTGCCCTATAACATGTTTCAAAATAAGCTATTTTAAGGATTTCAAATGTGTTTATTGGTAGTTGCCATGGAGAAAACAAGCTATTTGACGAATAAGTAGTAATAGGGACATTAAAATACTGGGCCCAATACTAATATTAATACTCAGCCCTGTAAATTAATTAATTTCCAACTCGGCTTCCACTACGAACTATGTCCCAGGGCCCAGATTCACAAAAGTGCCTAGTGCTAAGACGTCCTAGTTTAGGCAAATCTTAGTGATATAAATCACGCATATGTAGCTCTGCAATGCAATAAAGATACAATATAGTAAAATAACAACAATTTAACTAATAATATTGTATTTGTGAATGTTCAGTAATACCCAAGGATGATTTATCTTGATTTATCTATCTAGGTTTTGCCTAACTTAGGACAACTTAGAGTTAGGCATCTTTGTGAATCCAGGCCCAGGACTCTGAAGTAAATTAATTGTTTCCAGGTACACCAAACTATTTCACAGGGACACATTTTCACAGGATTTATTCTAAAGCACTATGCTAATTTAATGGTATGAGCAAACGTAATATTTGCTTTATTTGTCGTAGTAAGCCAATGAAACTAATTGGGTTCAGACCACGTGAGAGAGAGACAGAGAGAGAGAGAGAGAGAGAGAGACAGACAGACAGACAGACAGACAGACAGACAGACAGACAGACAGACAGACAGACAGACAGACAGACAGACAGACAGACAGACAGACAGACAGACAGACAGAGAGAGACGTAGAGAGAGAGGGAGAGAGAGAAATACTTTATTTCTAGCAACGTTAAATGTAGGCCTAATCAGCGTGGTTTACAGACTGCGCAAATTTAGGAAAATAACAAAAAATGCCCAAAGCTACAACTTAATTTCTAGTTTCTGGTTGTTCATGCTTGCGAATCTATTTTAATCATCTCCTAAAAGCTGGGCGGTCTGTGGGAACTACCTTAGGGGAGAGACAGCACCACAGACATACATATACTCATTTAGTTGCGGGATAAAATTCATTGTGTCGTTCACCTTTTTTAGTCTGCGTAAAGTCTTCTTGGAGAATAATTTTCGTCGACCAATCAGAAAAGCAAACACAGACAAAGAGTGCATTGTGAGGAAGAACTTGTAGTCTTAGATAAAAATTTCTCCAATGAAAATAGTTTTAATCTCTCGAAATAGTCGAGTACAATATTGTAGGCCTACTTCTTACTTCCTAAAGTTACTTAAAACGGTTCTAGTAGGGACAATTGACTCCTTTTGTTGAACACCAGGAATTTCCTAATATAGCGGGGGCCACTAGTGAGGCTTGTGTACTATACTAAGTTGAATGATGATGATGATAATATTTGGGGTCTAACGTCCCATATTGTTGCAACGAGGCTAATCGAGACGATGAGTGGGTGATTATGAGGATGAAAAAACGCCACATGACATCCATGCCCGAGCCAGGATTCGAACCTGACACGCAGAGACCGCGGTTTACTAGGCCAACTCCTAATCGATCTCGGCCAACTGCACCGGCTATACTAAGTTGAAGGCTGCCTTTACGAATATGTGAAAGAACGCCAGTAATCTGTTGATTTTGGTTGTAACAGCGTGCAGGTAGATAAGGATCTGAGGTCGGCATGAGACTATATAGTTACGTTGAGATACTCTCCACTTGAAATTGTAATTAACATTCCATTGTGGTGCATTAGTTTTGATATATAATTATGTCGTATTATATGGGGAACATGGCAAATATTCACATATGATTCAAAGTTCTAACCACAAGTGGTATTTGAGAATGGAATGTTAATTAGGTATTCAAGTCATGCATTCACGTCGGTAACTTACCCTGTCCACCTTCCGCTCGTTTGAGGGGCGATGGTGGGGGTACTCGAGCCTCCTACCTGGGTGCAGACTCAGGGTGAATGCGAGTATCTTAGGGGTTTCAGCCAAATACTTCAGTCTAACATAACTAGTTTTTCCCACTAGACCAGACCTAGGTCTACTTTATCTCCGCCTAGCGGAGGCTCGTTGAACTCCTATGTTCGACGAGCCCCCGCTAGGCGGAGATCAAGTAGACCTTGGTCAAAGGTTTATATAGGATCTCTACCTTCGTCCAAACTGAAGACCCAAAAGAGTTGCTCACAATGTTATAGGTGGTTCCTACCTATGAAACACCCTGCCAATCACTAATCTCAAAGGAAGCGATGTTATTGTGTAGATAATCGATGTCAATCATCCCCATTATTCAAGAAGCCACTCCCCTTCTAGACCGGTGCCAACAACTACAAACCCTACGGTACGGACAAATAACTTGACCACTACGGATACAGCTAACCATGTATAGGGGAAGGTCCCAGCGTTTTGTAACTGTGTGTCACCGAATCGACTGTCGCTGGAGATTTTAGTCTTGACTGATATGTACATCATTCAACAAAGAAGGCGATGGCTAAGTAGCCCTTTCAGGTTAGTGATTGGCAGGGTGTTAGTTAGGTTGGAACCAAGTATAGGACAAGAATGCAACTAGGAACTGTCAGGTCCGAAGGACCCCCACCCGAACTGGGAACTGAAGAAGCTACAGAAGAGTTCCGCGGGAGTTTACACCAACCTTTTAGGTACTTTTCTTGGTACACCCCTAGAGCAAAGTCCAGTCGAGCAATTATCTCCATTCAAACTCAAGCAAAGGACGAAGAATTCAGATGACTGAATACACTCATCACATTCTTCAAGGCGATGAGTTCCGATCGTTCTAGGAAAACAAGAAATCCCGGGGTAACTTATCTTTCAACGTATCTATGGGTGTCAAAAACGGGGGGGAAATGGTGTGGCCATGGTGTAAACTCCCGCGGAACTCTACTATAGCACACACAGGGAGACTGTCAGTAGGAGACCGCACCCTTTCTCGCGGTCGCAACGTGGATAGACCCAGATTAGTACAAAGAGCACGAAGACTTGTTGACCGCGCAATGGACCCGGCTCAATGGAGCGGGTGGGACCCGACCGCACCTAGCCCGCCTTTGATCTGACCCGCTGCACGTATTAGCGTTATAGCCGGTCAAGCGGGGACGACTTCTAATCCTTGCCGGAGTAATTCCTTGAATTAGGTAATTATCCGTCGAGCATTAATCCCCTCTAACGCGCACACAAGGTCGGTGCTGCTTGATGCGGCTGAGATAGTAACTCGCTCTTCTTAATAATAGAGTCTAGTCGATGAAGTTGTTTTACTGTCTAGGATGGTCTGGGGAAGAAATAAACTAATGATTTGCATTATTGGCAATTCAAGGTCTACTTGATACCTAGCGGAGGCTCGT
The DNA here is from genome assembly GCA_945910005.1 of Isoperla grammatica. NCBI lineage: Eukaryota > Metazoa > Arthropoda > Insecta > Plecoptera > Perlodidae > Isoperla > Isoperla grammatica. The sequence goes on from OX246743.1 coordinate 26,242,303, forward strand.
CGAAAGTACGACGAGCCTCCGCTAGGCGGAGATCAAGTAGACCTTGAGGTAATTTTACGCGCCGTTTAGTGGGCGCTGACCTCTTAGGCGTCCGTCATTACGACCTCAATTCACAGCCTTATTGATGGGTCAATCCGCGATAGAACCATGGATTTATAATAGCACCTACGGTAAAGCCTGTATTACACGGTCAAACCTTTTCATCCAACTCCTTGAATTCAAGAACAAAAGCGCATCAATAAATAATTCCTATTGTTGTATTTGACTACATACTGACTGTTTTTGATGCGCTTTTGTCCTTGAATTCAAGGAGTTGGATGAAAAAGTTTGACCGTGTAATAGAGGCTTTAGATACAACTCCATGATAGAACCTCGGATAAGACCGACGTTCAAGATAGCTGTGCCTAAATATAACACGGCAAAATTTCGAGATGACGAATTTTATTCGAGAAGCCTGTGTATCAAAGTATGGTTGGAATGGCGGCCTGAAGTTCAAGGATGGTGATAATATCATACCACATACATTTCACTTCACTTACGAAAAAAATAAATAAGTAGCTCCCTTTTGCTTTACGCCACTGCTGCTTTCTCAGTCTTCTCTTTTCTCATTTTGTTGTAGGAACGTGGCTGAAAGCCATGACTTGCATAAGACGGTCTTACTTTATGACAACTTTAATTTCACTTTGAGATGCTGTAGGACGTGACTCAAATACGCAGGTTTTTATATATCTCACACTGGCCGTGTGCATTGCAAGCTAAGGCAAGTGCGCACGTGACAGTGACAGCGCACGTAGTCTTCAACGACTGAGATGCAATCCAATCCAGTGACTACACAGAGCTTTACAAACAAATGAAGTAGGGATAATTAATATTTTATACACGACTGCGGATTTCGTTGCCGTTGCCGTTGCCGTTGCAGTTTGCAGGGTCTGCTGACGTCATAGACGAGTGGGCCATTGACCAATCAAATGTCCGTATTTGAAAAAATCACCCGCTGATTGGCTCCGACTCATTCATCTATGACGTCAGTATTCACAAGGTTAATGTGGAACACCTTTACCAAAATGTGTCGATTGATCCAGATTTTAAGTTCGTGGATATAGTACCACGTTTTGTATTCAGACAAATTTAACTTTGTATACATTGATAAATCGTTAGTTTAAAGTGCAATTACGATATAATTGAAATTAATACCTTTACTAACGTCTCAATTACTCAACTATATAAATCTGTGAGGCATTGAATTATTGATTTTGCTAATACTTTTTGAATGTTTTATTTTCTTTTTTCATGACGTAGCATTGATTTTGATTGATGTTTACATTTTAAGTGTATGTCATTGTAACTGCCAAGTAAATGTAAATAGTTTTGAAGGCTCTAAAATCAGCTGCACGATTTGAAATGAAATATAGTGTAAATATTCTGTTTAGAAGATTGATGGTATCAAAGATCTAACATGGAATCGAAATTAATTGTTTTGTGTACTTTATAGGCTAACAAAAGATAAATTTAGATTCTTAAAAAGAGATTTTTAAGGTGAGATTTTTTCAACGAAGGTCCACCAACATAATAACCGTGTTGAGATTGTTATTTAAATAAATAAATTCGTATTTATAGTCTACCAAGTACCAACTCAGTAAGATCAATCAATAAGTGTGATTTCTTCTCTACCCACTCAGAAATCTATTGATTCTCATTGAAGAGTATTGTACCATTTATCATGAACCAGATATATGATTCAATCTTTATTTATCATTTTTGTTTTATTTTTTTCTGATTTACTGTGATCGATGTTAACTGAGTTTATGAACCATGCTGGATGATCATAGATCGAACCACCCATACAGTGTTATAATAGCTTCATACGATACTAAAACAACACAAAGAACTCTCGCTGAATCAACAACACCGTATTACCACAGTAGCTATAGCCAACATAACACCGTGACACGACAAGTAATACCACTATGACAAAACAAATATTCCCTGCCAAACTACTGTGTAGCTCATTATATTTTGTGAAGAACGCGGTGGTTTGTAGAGAAACAATAATATTCTAGTTATGGGTTAATAGAAATTAAGCCAATTACGGCCACTAGATATAAATGCGAAGCTCTTTATTAATGCACAAATAGTGGATGAAAGATACGAAAACTTCGAAAAATATGTCTTAACAATAAACACTTAATAATTTGTTGTTATTAGAACTTTTCAACTTTATTATTTATTAGGCAAGGTTTTGACTCTTTTTTATAAGTTTTTTAGCGTGTACTTACATAATAACATTATATCTTAAACATAATCAAACACAGCTATTGAAGTTTCACTAAACCCACCCTTGGGAATCGATCTTATTCCTGTATAGCTCACGACAATAGTAGAGAAGTGTCCCCTTAATTTAATCTCACACTTCTTTCCTTTAAGAGTCCAAATGCGACCAAGTCTTCCCAGGTCCTCTGCGTCTTCCCCCCCCCCCCCCCCCACCCCCACACCGCGCACACTATTAAACTAATCACCCCATTCGGGTAATTGGTCGGGACGCCAATGCGTGTGCGTGTGCGTGTGTGCGTGTGCGTGTTGGGGGGGGGGATACCACGAGATCATTAAGATGTGCCTCGGCTGCAGATTGCGCTCGAAACGTCGGGTTCAACCAATCTCCTTTAATCAGCAACTCGGCTCATAATATACTGGAGGTAAAGTTGATACTAGTTCTGCTCGTCGTAAACGACTAACTGCTCCGATATTTGGGTCAGATGAAACGAGTGTTTACACGGGGACTAACATAACACGGGCTATCTTAACATACTAAAGTGGCCGTACAGTAACCTTTCTCATGCTTTCGTCACAGGCGAGGAACCCGCCCCCACTCGTAGCCAATCAGCGATCGGTATTTGCGGGGGTTTGTCTCGGGCGGTTCGCTGGTTGGCTATACGATGCCACGCCTGTGGTGACGAAAGCATCTGTAAGGGGTACGTGAAAATGCTAAAAGCATGCTTGGCCCGTACCGAAAACCTATTGAATGTGCTTTACCCAGCGTTCCGTAACGTGATTCTTGAGCATATTCAACATGTTGAATATGCCCGAAGTTTTCACTTGAGTATTTTCAACAGTGGTGTTTTTGGCGGCATTTTAAAAATGCTCTATAGACGGACCTCTTCTTGCGCTTAATTTAAGTGTAAAATTGCGCCAAAATCATATGTTTCCACATGTATGAGTATGAGTATGAGTATGAGTATGATCTTTATTTTTGAGGTTTAAGCTTACGCTTTTTACAACCTACCTTATTTACTATGTTAAATAATTTGAGTACAATAGTTCAGCATTTCTGCTCTAAGATTAGATTAAATTAAAACAAACAAAAAATATTATTACGCTTAGGACTAAATATACATGTTAACTACTACATATGTTGTTAATATCTAACATAACAAAAAATGAATATATATATATATATATATATATATATATATATATATATATAGGCAGTTGAACTAATGTAATTGCAATAAACTAAAAACTATGACATATAATGAGAAGAGATATATTGAATGGAGGACACAAAATCTCAATTACAATGTATTAGAGCCTAGTGTATTTAATTGATTTGACTTACGCCACTATCAACATTTTCAATTTTACTACACTTTGACAACTAATGTAGTGGGCGTGACATTACGACCTTGCCCCCAATTGGTCTAAACAGCCATGCCTATGCTTGAAGTGTTCCGTAAGTATATTGTGCTTATAGATGCTTTAACGTGCTGGAGAATGCCAGGGGCAAAGCATTTTCAACAAGTAACGGAACGCAGCCAAGTAGTCTTGGGGCGAGTTTAACTATAAAGTAGCCTACTTCACAGAGACAATACAGTAGCCACTCTGACGTCATAACGTGTGCTCAGGGTGTGTTCCAACTTGACGTTTATCGTAGTGGACTAAGCTTAGTTATACTAATCGGAGGAAAGTGACGTCACAAGCAGACGACCAATGCTTCTTATTTGGCTAGTGGTTGGTGGATAGTGGGTAGTGGCCGAAAGTGTACACTACGACACCGACTAACCCACTAAACCAAGATGGTTGATACCAGCCATCTCAGCTGATACGTTTAGGTTAAGAAAATACCCAACCAGGTATTGAATGTTAGAAGTATTATTATCGTATTTAATTCCATTAGATGATTGATAACAATAAACTTTGTGTTAGCATACTAGGTGGCGTGTAAAATGCTGTAAGTGTTTAGTGTGTAGCAGGTTAGTGGTAAGTGGTTAGTGGGTAGCAGGCGGAAATCAAGTTGGAACACATCCTCATGATAGGGATGACACAGTCATGGTAACAGCGACGATAGAGTTTCTCGGATAACCTGCCGTGACGTAAGGAAGGATTGGAGGACACAATTTAAAAAGGGACCCTATGGATACTTGTTTTCTTGGAAAATTGGCATTTACATGTGTTATAGTCATAGCCTGCTATCATACAGTATCACATTCACATGTATTTAGACGGCGGTGCCCTGGTGCCACGGTGCGGAAGCTACACCTAAATTGCAACAATACCGGAAGACACTTCTTCGTCGTCGCGACTCGGTCACACACCGGTGATTGAGTCGCTCTCGTTTTATTAACGTTTTATGTGGTCCACTTGTATCTAGTATCATTTTGGCTTTCTTTTTCATTATTAAACCAGTCATTCGGTTCAGAGTACACCGTCTACCGCATTTCACCGTTATTTTCATCCTCGTGTGGTTTCCTCGTCCTGACACGTTTTGCAGCCCTTAAAACGGAGGAACATCGACATCGCCACGAGACCTAGCTACGCCTTTAGACATCGTGGACATCACCGAACCGGTCCCTAAAGGTATTAGCGAAGGAGTCTACACTTCAGAAGTGGGATATGATCATGTGCTCATCATAAAGATTGAAAATCGAAGTTGCGTAATTCACCGGACAACATAACCTGCAATCATCGTTCTTGTCTTCGTCATTGAGGGTACGTTTTCTTGCACTCATCAACCGCTCTGATCCGCTCCGAGCGAGGGTGCGTTCATTGACATCGTCATCCACGCCGATCCGCTCCGAGTGAGGGTGCGTTCATCGCGCGCATCATCATCCGCTCCGAACCACTCCGAGCGCTTTTACCGATCGATCGTTTCTTGTTTATCGTTCGCCGAAACAAACAAACGCAAAGTGACAGTTCCTCAAGGTCGTGAACTTGAACATTAAATTGTATTATCGTGTTATTGTTGTAGTGTTTACGATCTTGTGATATTTATCTTGTGACATTTATTTTGCGACGGCTGACCGTGCTGTGTTATATTACCGTTTAACCTATCTTGTGACATTTATCTTGTGACAGCTGACCGTGCTGTGCCGTGTTTATTTATATTAACCATTATTATTTACCTTGTGGACCGTGGTACCGATTGTGCTTCTATTTACGCCTAGACCTAACAGTAGGCTACCGGTACGTTTTCACACCGTTTAACAAATTCATTGTGACACTTATGTAAAACCTGGAGAGGTTCGATTATTTCATGCCGGCACGTCCACGAGGCAGAGGTGTTGGAGCAGGTAGGCCAAGCCTGAGTGTTGGTATGCGCAGTAGACAACAGACCACATCATCACCTAGACCTGAGCCTAGTAGGCGAAGATCCCGTGAACGGAATGATTCGTTTAGTTCAGCGCGTTCATCAAATGATACACCGTCAATGACCGCGATTATGCAAATGATGTTTGAGGAAAACCGTCGCCGTGATGCCGCCTTCGCAACCATGATGTCGAACATGAACGTCGCGAGCAATAACAATGTCTGCCGTATGCCCGATCTGTCAACGGCAATTTCATCATTCGACGGTGAGAGTCATTCTCCGGCAGGGGAGTGGTTACGGTCGCTCGAAGCCACGAGTGCACTGTACCACTGGCCAGACAGTGTTAAGTTGGAGACTGCACGCTCACACCTTACCGGAGCTGCACGTGAGTGGTTTCTTAACCGTTATGAAACGCTCACCAACTGGGAACTGTTCGCGCAAGCCTTCCGAGCAGCATTTATTGGAAGAGTGAGTCTACCCGAACGCTGGCAGCGGATGAAAGCTCGAGAACAGCAACCTGGGGAGAGCATATATGTTTACTTCCACCAAAAGGTGCGTCTGTGTAAGGCCCTGAACCTCGAATTCAGAGACATAAAGAAGCAGGTGATAATTGGCATGTTATCGCGCTCGCTTAGCACCTCGCTTTCGATTTGCCAGCACGAGACAGAAGAGGACATGCTCCGAGACATTGCCGACTTGGGAGAAATTGATACCGAAAGAGCCGACCGTGCTGCAGCGAAGAGGAAGGAGACTACTAAGCCGACTCAACCTCCGTCAGCTACAAGGCATCAACCGACTCCAGCGCCGCGTAGTAAACCGAACGTTGCACCCATTGCAACCGGCAATCCAACGCAGCAACAAGGTGTCCCTGCGTATGTGCCGCCTGGTGCTAGAAATACTGCCCACCGAAACCCAGTCAATAGTGTTGAACCGCAATGCTATAATTGTTACCGCCAGGGTCATGTGTCTCGTGACTGTCCAGATCCTCAACGTCCACGTTTCTGTGTGATCTGCAGGAACGAGGGACACACCCAAAAATACTGCCCTACAGCCAACAATGCAGGCAAGAACAATGTGTCATTGGTGAAGAGTGAAGAAGGTGTTAGTCCACTCAAGTACATGCGGACTGCACTTGTGAACGATGTAGTGGTACGTGCGATGATCGATCCCGGCAGCTCCAGTTGCATTATGCAAGCCAGTGCAGCAATAAAGTATGGCCTTACACCATCGAAGGCCAACAGCATTCTTACCGGCTTTGGTAATCTGGAAACCACTGCGATTGGGAAATCGCTAACAAAAATTGAAATCGACACGGTGGTAACCGAGGGCGTCTGCGTGCTGATCGTTCCGGACCATGCACAATCTGTGGAGATCTTGATTGGTAGAACTTGGACTGAACTTCCACAAGTAAACTTCGCTAAGTGTAACGACCGCTTTGTAATCACCAGCAGTGCATCGAATCTGATAAGCGAACTGACCACATACCGTACAGACAGTTCTGGCAATATGATCGACGTCACAGTCAAAGACAACGTAACCTTACCGAAACAGTCAATCAACTTTGTTCAAGTGCGTGCAAATACCACAAGAAGTGACAATTTGTATATGGTTGGGGGCGACCGTGAGAAAGGGAATCTTGTCCAGTTCATTAACGGAACCACGGTCCTACCAATCATAAATGAGTCACCAAATGAACAACAACTGAAATCGGGAGACCGCATCGCGCGAGGGACGTCAGTTGAGTTCTCAAAACCGAAACCGGAGGTCGTGACCCGACCCATCTCATTGGACAATCTGCTCACCGGTGAAAATGTTACCGAAGAACAGAAATTGCAACTCCTCGAGTTGGTCAATAAATACCGCCACTGTTTTGCGCTGTCACTTTCGGAGCTTGGCTGCACAGACCTGATCGAGATGTCGATACGTGAGAAGGAGGGGAGCAAACCTGTCACGAGTCGACCTTACAAGACGAATGCGACCGAGCGTCAAAAGATCGGCGAGATAGCGAAGAAGTCTACACTATGGCTACCAACCAAAGTTCAACGATGGCTTATTGCGACAAGTAACCAGTGTGGCTACGAATGGCCAATGAACGAACCCGATAACCCTCCAAAATGAAGCTAAAGACGCAATAGTAACCGCTCAAAAAAAAAAAAAGCTCCCGGCTCGCTTTAATGACTTCCTTCTGAAGTAATTCTTAATTTGATGTCACTTGTAAATCATAAATATTGTATGTATTGTAATTGTAGTAGATTCGTATTGTTTCGCAATAATTGTAATCGAGGCCGATTAATTTCCAGGATGGCCGAATGTTATAGTCATAGCCTGCTATCATACAGTATCACATTCACATGTATTTAGACGGCGGTGCCCTGGTGCCACGGTGCGGAAGCTACACCTAAATTGCAACAATACCGGAAGACACTTCTTCGTCGTCGCGACTCGGTCACACACCGGTGATTGAGTCGCTCTCGTTTTATTAACGTTTTATGTGGTCCACTTGTATCTAGTATCATTTTGGCTTTCTTTTTCATTATTAAACCAGTCATTCGGTTCAGAGTACACCGTCTACCGCATTTCACCGTTATTTTCATCCTCGTGTGGTTTCCTCGTCCTGACACGTTTTGCAGCCCTTAAAACGGAGGAACATCGACATCGCCACGAGACCTAGCTACGCCTTTAGACATCGTGGACATCACCGAACCGGTCCCTAAAGGTATTAGCGAAGGAGTCTACACATGTTAACATGTTTGTCAAATTCGTCGTCTAGTAATGCCTCTTCGGTAATTATGGTGGTTTGCCATACAAGGCATCGAACATGTTTCATCAGTTGACACTCGCGCCATAACGAATCCTATTTCTCGAAATATTGGAAAGAAACTGGCTTGTAGATAAGGAAAACACCTTCAGTTGTTCCCTACAAAAACCTCTCGAATATCTGCGCAACACGTGAGTTTCTAGACGTTACAGCACAAGAGCTTTTGCCCTTTAAAAGCAAAAAAACCGTGCACCCTGCAGCATGGAAATACACAATATACCGTTGTATCGTATTTGCATGATGATACACTCAAGATATGAAATGATGGATGGGCTAAAACAACGCGCCCAATGTCTACACTTATGTGTACATGGAAGTGCGCCCCCCCCCCCCCCCCCCAGGGGGCTTTGCCCTCTCCATTAGGCCGAGTGGTATTTCTCCTTGTGTATTTTTAACGGAATGGGCATAACAACTTGGACCTGTGAAAGGGTTTTCTCAAAACTGCCTAGTGTACAAAGAAAACTACGCAACACTACCAGGTAGGATCGGCTGTAGAACCATACAGAAGAATTTTACTTTTTTTTACCACGAATGTAAGTGATCTCAAGGCACTTGGAAAATATTGAACAAAGTTTTTGCAATTTACATTCGGAGTATGGAGCTTTGTTCTAGTCCCCATCTTCATAGAGAAACAACATTATTCTCATGCTTACTAACTAATCGAGTCCAATAGTATACCAACTTAATTTTCTACTTCTTATTATCAAACAGATCTTTTAGTGATAACTTACTTCCGCATATTGGTTACCTAGAAATTCCAATATCAGCGGGCGTGTGACTAATGAGGCGTGTAGACTTGACTTTATTAAGCGGAAGAGTGCCTTAATAATTAATGTGTGACAAAACAGCAGGAATCGGTTGACTTTCGTTGAAACAGTGTGTATAAGGGACAGTAGATATGGATCTGAGGTCGGTATTAGATTACGTAGTTACAGTGGGGTAGTATACTTATGTATGTATGTATATTTATTAACTGGCTCAGTTAGCCATTTTTTTTTACAATTACAATTATTATTACTAAAATATATTACAATTACAATAATTACATAGCATAATATATACAATAAAGAACAAAATTACATTATTAATCATATCCTGGTTGAATCCACACAATGAGTACACTAAATAATAAATACCAAATCTTAACCTAACTTAAAATCTAACACTGTAGCCTCACGTCCTATTTTTTAAGATCCAACTTTTGCATTTACTTCTGAACAAGGCCATAGGCCTACTTTATATTTGTTTACTATCAATTGGAAAGCTGTCATACTCTTTTAACCCTGCATTAAAAATAGATCCTTGCCACTTCCTACTTTTACATTTATTCCTGTATATTTTTCCTGCTTCAGCACAGTATGTATTTTGTTTTGTATTTTTTTTTGTATTTTTTTTTTTTTATGTACGTAGATGTACCGAGATGGTCACTTTCGTCCCTCCCTCCCCCTTCCCCTCACTAAATAATATGTAATCACTCGAAACTACCAACACAGACCCACCCTCTCAATGCGTGTAGTGTAACTTTTCCTCCAAGAAAAAGATAATGTATTTAAATGTTTCCAACAGACAAAGTTCGTAATAAAACGCACGGAATTACCATCGTGTTGCGTTTTATTGAAATGAATCTGGTGCACGAGATGTGGTTGAGTGCAAGGTAATCAAACAGATAGCAGAGTTAATCGAGGCAGTTTCGTAGTTGGTATTCATGAGATTCGAATTAGTGGTGACGTAACGCAACACGAATCATGGAACTAGACATTAGACACTTCTGCCAACCTACGAGAATATATTATACAATAAATATCGTGCAAACACTACACAGTATTTCTAGTGTTATAGGTTTAAAAAAGTTATGTATGTATTTAAAAGTATACAAGCATACTATAAATTGAACTTAAATTTGTAATTTGTACACTATCTGTAAATGGCCTGCACTCAAGTCTCCATGATTTTGCAGGCTTCTCCAACTTTGTATAAATAGCCACTTTTTAGTAAAATGTATGTATTCTGTGTTGAGAATAAAATTGTCTGAAAATGAAATGAATGAAATGAAAGTAGGTATTGACAACCCTGGATCAGATGTGTGATTGCAACTTTTTAAGATTTTCCGGGATTACAGACATAATATTTAGCAATGAAATAGAAAATAATAATTATGTTGAAATATTTCTGACGGCGGTTGATTAAAGTTTTCCTGTTACCAACGTAAGTTTTTCTACGACTTACAAAAGCTAAAAAAAAAAACTACGATTCACTCTTTTTGAGGTCAACTGTGGAGCGAAATAGTTTTCGTAAATTTTCAATTGTTAAATCTCCACATTTCTATTCGTTTTCTGTTGACAACTCATGCAAATGTCAACACATATTTAGATTTGTTATGGCCGTTCTGACGTCACGTGAAAATTTAAATAAACAAAATGTACCATGATGAGTATATATATATATATATATATATATACCGATGAAAGCCAAAGTAACCCCCCCCCCCTCTCACCCTGTTTCGCACGGCGTTAAAACATAGGTCACTGCTCGCTCGCCCAATAGCTTAGTTATTTAGTTCGACAAGGTTTGGGTGACTACCTCTGTCGCTCGCTTTATATTACCCAGACAGGTGTCGCAAATGTAAGTGAACCACTCGTCTGGACACAATTTAGTTCGACAAGGGTTGGGTGACTCTGGCTGGCGTCTACTATAATACATCTGTTGCTTTGCTTTATATTACAGTAACGCAAGACACGTGCTGCCGCAAATACAGTTCACCACTCTGGAAACAATTTAGTTTGACAAGTTTTGGGTGACTCTGGCTGGCGTCTACTATGCCCTACTTCAACTGTTGCTTTGCTTCATATTACAGTAACGCGAGACAAGTGCCGCAAATACAGTTCACCACTCGACTGGAGGCTCTGAGTTATGTAAATGAAATTGTCGCCTATTTATTAGCAAGTACACTGATGTCAAATTGTACATAACCCATTACAGAAGACCATTCATTACGTGCGTTATGTAGCTATCCTATATAGTGTTTGGTTTGTTCAATGTTCATGGCGGTTATTCCAATGTGACGTCAAGTTAATTCAACTACGAAGTTATTCAATTACTTCAAGTACCTCAGTCACTCGTACCTGTTGCAAACTACAGTGTACACCACTAACTTACTAGATTACAATAGTTCAGCTGTAAACTTTGCAGGAACGCTCCGCTCACCCAGCTTGGGCTGTTTAGAACAGATGAAGTAATGCAGGATTGAAAACTGACGCTTAGGCCCGAGGGCTGGGGTGGTATAGTTAAACGGTGTGTGAGGATGAATGCGGGTAGAACCTGTTAGAGTGAATGCCCAATGACAAGTGTGAAAAACGCGATAGGGAATGTGAATGAGTGCTAAAGTAGGAGCGGGGGGGGGGCGCGTCTTCAGTCTAGGGCTGAACCATCTAGAGCTCAAGGCCCATACTAGAATGGATACAATGTACACCACCCCTACTGGGCACTGCCTCGGGGCATAGGAACCGGTTTGTAGGGGATGCATTGTCCAGTCCTTGAGACGCAGTAGAAAGTTGGGGCGAGATGAAGATAAGATCAGCGTGTAGTTCGTATAGGAAGAAATAATTGAACCTGATTTCCTTCAAGTTGACCGTTCACCAGCCTAAATTACCCAATTTTGAAACCTGTATATATTATTCAGTGTTCACTAGGACTAAAACGGATTATACAAATGTTTCATCTACCTCTCCCCTAGAGGAGCTATTCCACATCTCTCTTGGTATAATAGTACCAACGTAAGTATAAGTATTCGTATACGGATCTCAGATCCTTATCTACTGCCCCTTTCAACTGCGCTCATTCCACAAAAATCAAAACATTCCCGTCGTCCGTTCACACATACATAAATGCAGTCTTCCAATGAGTAGAGTGCACACGCCTGTTTGGCCACGCCCACTGTAACAGGTAACCAATGGAATGTGTAAGTTTTCTCTTATATACCTGTTTCAATAAGATGGTCTAAAAAATTAAACAAGTTGGTACCATTGGACTCGCGTCTATGTTATAAGCACAAGAATACTTACGTTAAGGCAACTGTATGAGACTTCCGGTACCGAAAATATCACATTTGAAACGAAGTCTCGATATTTCCAAACAAATTATAAAAAAAAACTTTCTCAAGTCTATGGTCGCCCCACGCGGCAACGCTGTACCATACGTCATCCGACTGCGGACGGCGCTGTTGCCACTCGTATCATAATGCATGCATTTTAGTCGATTTACAGCTACGCGTTGCGAGCGAAGCGAAGGCGCGAGCTCCAATCAGTGGCCGAGTTTGCGTGAAACTATTAACTTCTTTGCATGAAACTCGGCCGCTGATTGGAGCTCGCGCCCTCGCTTCGCTCGCAACGCGTAGCTGTAAACGTAGCGTTAGTCTCGGCAGCTGCGACCGTACACCTTACTCACCGCCTCCTTCAACTCTTTGGTCGCCCCACGCGGCAACGCTGTACCATACGTCATCCGACTGCGGACGGCGCTGTTGCCACATCCTCTAATGCATGCATTAGTCTCGGCAGCTGCGACCGTACACCTTACTCACCGCCTCCTTCAACTCTTTGGTCGCCCCACGCGGCAACGCTGTACCATACGTCATCCGACTGCGGACGGCGCAGTTGCCACATCCTCTAATGCATGCATTAGTCTCGGCAGCTGCGACTGTACACCTCACTCACCGCCTCCTTCAATATCGCGGCAACGCTGTACCATACGTCATCCGACTGCGGACGGCGCTGTTGCCACATCCTCTAATGCATGCATTAGTCTCGGCAGCTGCGACCGTACACCTCACTCGCCGCCCCCTTCAATATCGCGGCAACGCTGTACCATACGTCATCCGACTGGGGACGGCGCTGTTGCCACATCCTCTAATGCATGCATTAGTCTCGGCAGCTGCGACCGTACACCTCAACACCGCCTCCTTCAACTCTTTGGTTGGCCCACGCGGCAACGCTGTACAATACGTCATCCGACTGCGGACGGCGCTGTTGCCACATCCTCTAATGCATGCATTAGTCTCGGCAGCTGCGACCGTACACCTCAACACCGCCTCCTTCAACTCTTTGGTTGGCCCACGCGGCAACGCTGTACCATACGTCATCCGACTGCGGACGGCGCTGTTGCCACATCTACCCTATTGCATGCATTAGTCTCGGCAGCTGCGACCATACACCTCACTCATCGCCCCCTTCAATATCGCGGCAACGCTGTACCATACGTCATCCGACTGCGCACGGCGCTGTTGCCACATCCTCTAATGCATGCATTAGTCTCGGCAGCTGCGACCGTACACCTCACTCAAGGCCTCCTTCAATATCGCGGCAACGCTGTACCATACGTCATCCGACTGCGGACGGCGCAGTTGCCACATCCTCTAATGCATGCATTAGTCTCGGCAGCTGCGACCGTACACCTCACTCAAGGCCTCCTTCAATATCGCGGCAACGCTGTACCATACGTCATCCGACTGCGGACGGCGCTGTTGCCACATCCTCTAATGCATGCATTAGTCACGGCAGCTGCGACCGTACACCTCACTCACCGCCTCCTTAATATCGCAGCTACGGAATTTGCGAATTTCTTTTTTATACGACGGCTAATGCGCGTCTCAATATGGCTGTGGAAAAGACTTTCCCGAGTCGAGGGAAAATACGAGAGGGAGAAAATTGAACGCGGTCAAAACGTAATCGAGGATGTCTTTTGGGTGAAACTGATTCCGTCGGCCAAGTTGTTTTTACGAGAGAGAGAAGAGCAGCAAAAAGACGTTGGAAAAGTCGTAGCTAACTTCTCGATAGATGGCGCGCGTGTTGAAAAAAAGGACGGAGTAACGAAGGAATTCGATAGTCAGCGCCCGTGTGGGTGAATTGAGAACTATATTGTAGCGGTGGGCGTGGCTTGTGTCAGGCAAGGCTGTTTGCAATTTCTGTCAAAGATGTTATAAATACGGAAAGAGAAACCCTCTTATATCTTTGGAGCTACTTTGATCACAAACTCTTTGTTTCAAGGAAGTTAACTACTGGAAAATAAAAACAACAAACCCCTGGGGCAGATTCGTGGAACAAACTCTTTGATCCAAAGAAGTCAAATGTTGTTAAATAAGTCAAACCGGGAAGTCTCATGTATTTTTTTTTTTATTATTATTCTATATAAGGATCAACTGGCAAAACACAAACATATTTCATTTGTGTAACTAAGAACAAATTTTCATTGATAAAAACGAGTCTAAAGTTTTCCATTGAATTTTGGCGGGAAAAACGGGCCATGGCGTCACTACTTGTATGATGCAATCAGCCAATCATACACACTATAACTCCTCTTTCCAAATCTTATCAATGAGATGAGAAGCATACGTGAAATCGTGACTTGAAAGAATAAATAATAATATAGATATAATAATAATAAATAATAATAGTAATAATAATAATAATAGTAAAAGTAATAATAATAATAATAACAATAATAATATCATAATATCAGACCGCCTTTTGTTTAGTTATTCATTTTCTGAGGATTTGACAACCGCTTGCCAGTTTTGACAACGGCTCGAGTAATAAGTTGCATTGTTTCATCTAGGAGACAGTGGCGAATTTATTCATAAACAGTGACTTGATACAAGTAATGAGGTAACAGGCCGTTTAAAAAAAAAGTGCGGGAAACAGAAAATCGAAAACTTTGAGCCCTTGTAGAAATTGAATTAATTACTTTAAATACTTTAAGATTACGGGTTTTGTTTTTTTACATGAAAATCTATTTATTTAATATATTTTAACACATATTGGAGACTCATGAGACTTCCCTGACGCAAGAAATATAATATGTGACTTCTATCACAAGGATGTTAGAGATGAAAGATATAACCAACTAGAGCCACTAACGTCACAGAGTATTACACAACTTTGCGAACGTGTAGTTGCTTGTGGCACTTGAGACTCGAAATTAAATTAAATCCCTCCCCCCCCCCCCCCCCTCCCACCCCTCAAACCGTCAGGCGCGACTAGTATATTCAATATTGTGTGTTCTGTGGACATAGCGAGGGGACGATGTGGCTTCGATACAACCTTAGCTCGCCTGACTAAGATGAGTTCCATGTTAAAAACTTACAGGGTAATATCCATGAGCGTTGTCGACTGTATCGCTGACACGAGGGTGGCTAAATTACAAATTGAGGAGACACGATTTCTTCACCTAAGGGAGACATTTGGTAGAAATACACAAAAAAGTCCAACGTAATATTATTACTATGTTCATCGCAATGTTTTAGGTTGGAATTCATAGTCGGCCCCTACACCTAGGGGTGCCCATTGTTACCAAGGTAACAGTTGTTTGCATGTTATTTCCCATAAACAAAACAAATCCATATAGTAACAATGGGTGTTCCCTGCAGAGTTCATGTTTGCGTTAAAACCATGTAATCTAGGAATTATTATGTAATACACAGGAATCACTTTTCATCCTAAAATAGAAACTACGCACGTTTGTGAATCCAGGTTACGAGGGTTAAAAAAACTTACCAAACAAGGACTCGAACTTGCGGTTTTCTCTTAAAAAATGTGTTGTCCTGAACCATCTGACTATATGCCAACAATTTTCTGGCTGTGTATTAATATATGACTGTTATTTAAGTCCTTTTCTTTTTCTCTTATTCCCACCTTCAGCTACAGGTGTCACAGTCAGCGCTTATATTAGGGTTTTAATTGTCCCGCCGGGTTCCCAAGTTCTGACGCGAATAAAGAAGAATTAAAACAATGCATAGAGTTTAGGGGCCCGGGGGGTGGGGGGTGACGTGTAAATAGAAGTATAATAAGCGAGCGGCAAGTGTGCGTGTACACTGGTGTGTCTACGCTACTGGTAGAGGGGCATTGCAGCTACCTCTAGGGGATGTGCACAATGTGATCTTGAGATTCATTACCTGTATATACTACAAGTCTCAGCATAGTCGAGTTGAATGTGATTTGTTTATGGTTGCTATGGGGTTTGATCTTCTTATGGAAGATAGCGTGTAATAAAACAATTTCATAGCAACAAATTCTGTAATTAACTTGGCACTTGACTCTGCATAAGGCGTAATTACTGTTCCAGCAGCTAATTAGAAAAGTTAGTTCATATAATTACTTGTTTTCACTATGGCAACCACCAATCATAAGCCTTAAAAGTTAAAATATACCCAATAGCTTATGAGCGCCTATTAACTGCCTATTTATCTGTTCATAACAGGGCCTAATCCTAAATATGTGCTAAAATTTGTAAGTTTTTGAAGCTAAAATTTATAAGCTACCCTATTTTCCCTTGAAAATACAAAAATTGTGAACAATTGTTTAAGGTATTATGAAAAAAGTAGAACTTTGTATGAATATGATCCATTTGAACACGATATCATCGATTTAACAAAATGACAAGACGTGAAATTTCGTCTGATGTTTACATTTTGAATTTTTGATAATGATACAAAAAGGTGTAAATATGGAAAAATCAATTAGGCCGCATGCTAAAAATTTGTAACTGTACTCATCATATTATATGCATCCATTGATATCTCGTCATACCTCTACATGTCCCACATACATCACGTCATTTCTATATACACACAAACACTTGCAGGCTCTGAATGCTCACAGTGACATCGAAATTCTACTTTCTTTATTTGTCTATTTATTTTCTCTATTTTGTTCCACATCCCCAGGAGATCTCCATACCTAGCTTTACATACACATCATAGGTTGATTCAATATTTACACTTGAAGATGTGAAATAGTAAATAGTTTTAACAGTGTACAGTAAATATTGAAGAGTAAATAATACACACAGTAAATAGTGGATTGTAAACAATATAACAATGTACTCGTATGTAAGTATAGTGAACGGCAAACAAAATACTAGATACTAGATAATGAATAGTATAGTGACGATGGTATCAGATACTCGGGGTCCTAGGACGTATCCAAATAGTACCAAAACACTGTTAAAGATCTTAATAAATTAAAGTTTTTCGATCGTATCTCTTAAACATTTTTAAAATCAAAATTGTGTTTAAATCAAAAGTCTGGTTACCAAATAAAATGCGTAACGTAATTTTTGGTTAAATATTTCCGGTTGACTATGAGTTCATACGCCACACAACCAAAGATGGCTGCTCTCAGTAATGAAGTCCACAGGAGAACATAACCTATAACCACGCCTAGCCTAAGCCTATTTGTGTAGACTTGTCATTACGCATTAGAGATTTTATTGCCAGACTTACCTTTACATGTGAATTGTGTTCAGTTATCCACGTGATGCCGAAATAAGTGGACATAACACTAGCTAGAATATCAGATATACGAATGAACCATATCAACATTGAGCACGAGGGTTGGCTATACCCAATGATTTTCAACATCTATAGTAGGCTAGATCGCCAGTCCCCCAACCTTCCACTCAGTAGCAAGCGTAGCGATTTGAAGCCATCTTGAAATTGGCAATTTACATGCTAATTTTGACCTTTTAGTACTGCTAGCGCTGCCAATGGCAGAAAGTCGCATTAGAAACTCCTATCCCCGCCTGTGTTATTTGCCCATTTCAAGATGGCATCAAAGTGCTACGCCTGCTGCTGCTAGCCTGGCCTGCTAGCCTGGCGATCTAGCCTACTATAGATGTTGAAAATCATTGGCTATACCGGCTAACGTCCGGTCGTGGGACTACTTTCACTGGAAAACTTCAGTGTTGACCTTTGACCAAAACAAATTTCACTTGGCGTTCGGAATCACGTTTCGTTTAGGTCTATCAAAAACTAAAAATTTAAAAAAATTTAATGAGATAAAATACGACATACAAAATAAAATACAATACTTTCGCAAACACCAGGTTTTGAGAAAACTTGTGAATGGAAAATTATCAAACAATGTGGTTGTGACATTGCAACGTTGGTTGCATTGGTTGGAGCAATCCGATAACTTCACAGGGTCGAATTTCGGTGTCATTTTTGCGTATATCTGGCGGGTATGTTAAGTTGTCAGCCTGACTCTTACATAACGGTATTCTTTTGGTAACCAGACTTCAGCGACATCAGGGTCCATCCAAACGTAATGAAGTTTGCATATATGTGTTTTCGTTATCTGTAGAGCCTGATAATATATGTCTCGTATTTCTTCTTCTTCTTCTTCTTCTTCTTCTTCTTCTTCTTCTTCTTCTTCTTCTTCTTCTTCTTCTTCTTCTTCTTCTTCTTCTTCTTCTTCTTCTTCTTCTTCTTCTTCTTCTTCTTCTTCTTCTTCTTCTTCTTCTTCTTCTTCTTCTTCTTCTTCTTCTTCTTCTTCTTCTTCTTCTTCTTCTTCTTCTTCTCCGCTTTTTAAAAGAAAACCTTAAATCCTCACCCTCTGCTACCGCTGAGGTTGGTATGTGATGTCACTGTATAGTTACGTTGGGCCTAGCATATTCGATTGCCCCGGCTCTGTAGCCGCCTCACTCCACGTTACTCATCACTAGTAAATAGTAAATAGTAACAAGAATGCGAAGGTATCGCGACGACGCCCCGACCTCAAACCTGGACGTCGACCAAACACGCCTCGACTTATCGGCAAAGTTCAGATTCCGACCAGCAGAACAGATTTAGTGGCGGCGCCTCGCGATGGACTTAGTTTATAGGTGTTGACTTCTGACCGCTTCAAGTAAACGCGCGCCCAACTCTTGGGGGGGGGGGGGGGGGGCATCTGATTAACAAAACCCCGGGACGCCTACGTGAAAAGTTAGGCATCGCTAAATTCGATTAGAAACCTCAACCGTCCATATATTCCAGGAGGTTCCCTATTTCTGGAGTTTGCTCTCTCCCTCTTGGGAGTCGGGAGTGAGATCTACAAGTCGTTGAAGAGGGGGAAGAGGGTTAGGGGAGGGGGGGGGGGGAGCCAGTGCAAGCAGCAATCATATGAATGTCATCGGGTATAGAAGAGCGAAGATCTCGCCCACTCAGTAAACATGATTGTGTTGTACATATATTATATCAAGGTCCACTAGATCGCATGTAGCGCGCGCGCAGCGCGCGCGAAGTAAGGTCATCTAACCTATTTCCATAATGTTAAAAATCACATGTTATTCAAATGGGAGGATCATTCAGAAAAACAAATGAATTGATCTGTCAAAACAAATTTTGGGCCAAAAAGGCAAAATTACAATCTGTAATCAGATTTTGTCTTCACATTCTATATAATATATATGTTTTAATACTTTACGCGTAAGTTCACATTATTGGTGAGGATTATTTAAATAATAATGCGATGTTTGTAGTTGGATCCAAAATTGCGATTTTGGATCTCATTCAATGACCTTACTTTGCGCTTCGCAATTACTCCGCTAGGAGTAAATCCAGTAGTAGACCTTGATATTATATAAGTGATGGTGACAACTACCAACTTAAATCTAGTTGCCGATGATCGCTTAGTGTCGATATCCACGCAGCGATCTCCCTTTCCCCCAGATAATAACCCCCAGGCTCCAAAAGAACGAAATGATGTACATATATGCACTTGCAAACATTTTTTCTCATCAACCAATTTCCAAATACTCGCATATAACAACTTGGCTAAGCTCCAATTTAGTAAGCTCGGTTTGGTAATCATGATTTCAACAAATATTACATTCAAAATGCATGAAGTCGCCATGTTTGTTCGTTGAGAATCTAATTGGAGTAAGTTGGTGCAACCGGCCTACATACGTATAATATTCTATCGTGAGTGGGCTAGTGGGCTACTAGACTAAAGGTCGACTAAACAAAAGTTTAGTGATTTTAGTTCTATCGTAGTGGCAGCGCCGAACACTCCCCAGCTGCGTCAGTTTCGGAAAATAATGTTAGATCGCTGTCGTGGGTCAAAGTGATTCCATGACAACTCAAACTCGTTCTAACTTCTTTGACAACTCAACTCAAAGAAGTGATAACGCAGAGAGATGCGCTGTGTGGCTTGAATATCAAACGTAAAGACAGTCGGAAGAGAAGCAAGATCTGTTTTTCTGATGTAAACAAAGGTAAAACCTGGCAGTTTCGTAGAAAGAGCTTCCGCTAAACGTAAGTCCTAATTTGTGCATGTTGTTTACTGGTAAACATACCCTCACACAAGGCACAAATGGGCACAAGTATGTCTTTATGACGAGTTGTATCATGTAGTATATAGAGTACGATAGAGAATCGACGCAACATGCTATTTTGTACCACATTGTAAAAGCCTAACGTACGACAGTCGGTCAGTATAATGGCTACCAGAATGTAAAGTTACCCCAATCTAACTGTAACAATAATTATAATAATAATAATAATAATCTTTATTCAATAGAACGTATGGCATTTATACATAGATAAATACATTAGTTATAGAATGCGTCAATTAAAACTAAATTAAAACTAAAAGTCCATGTAGTCTTTGACAGTATATGGGCACATCTGGACTAGATAATTTTTAAGATGAAACTTAAGGCTGCGCCTGGTCATGTCCTTGAGGTGGCTTGGGAGCTTGTTGTACAGGATGATGCTTGAATACGCTGGATTTCTGTTTACTAAGGCTAAGTTATGCGATGGAATATGAAAATCCTTTTTACGTCTGGTATCGTGGTCGTGGATATCTTTATGAGTGAGGTGAAGACTGTGTTGAATTGCGTACATGATGCATTGATAATTGTATACTGCTGGAAAAGTTAATAAACCAAGTGATCTGAAGATGGGTCGGCACGTTGTATAACTAACTTACGAATAGTCGATTCCAATAGTACTAACTTAATTTTCTATATTATTCTCGTCGCGTTAAGTTGAAATGTGGTGTCGTCATGGATTATGTAATAGTGGAGTGACGACAACCAACCTAAAACTCATTTAATAATGAAGTGACGTTTGTGACAACTACCAACCTAAATCTAGTTGCACCTTGTGCTCATCCCTTCTGTATTGTAGTGATACTTCCATCTGTGAGTTATTGGCCACTGAAAATATACTGGATGCAGTCTGTCGGCAAGAAAATAAACGGTTATGAGGAGTAGTTTAACTGTCAATTGTTCATTGTTGTTTTATCGTTAAATCATCAATAGTGCTGCTAAGCAACATTCTTACAACTCCATTGAGGATTAAACAATAAAAAAAACGAACAATTGACAGCTAAACTCCTCCTCATAACAGTTCATTTTCTTACCACCAGAATGCATCTCGTCTATTTTGAGTGGTCAAAAGGGACCTACAGTGGGTCCATGGCTTAGTTGAGAACAAGAAGATCAGTCGATCTTTCGTCGATCTTGGCACTGCACAAATGATGTACACCCCCACTACCTGGCTAGCACAAACATGAGACGAAATCCCCGAATTCATTACCGGAAGCCAAAACAGAAGTTCAACCATGCCTACATTTCTTTAAAACACAACATCTAGTCTAATAATAGGCGTCCACACAACAAACAAACGATTATATTTGATTACTTTTTGAGAGTTCGGACCAAACACATTCAAGGAATCTGTGGTCGCTCTCGGGGTGTACAAACAACTTATTATAAATGCAGTGAAACAATACTCTGCGGCGTTCTCAGCTTTGCCTCGGACAAGGTTTAGATCATTTTGAAAATGGTCTGCTCTGTTCTGTTTCTGCCGGTTTCCGGATGGTTTAGGAGCACAACAATAATACCGTCCCCTATAGTCTAACGCATGTTTGTATGTTGTATTAAGCTTCTGTAGAAGTATGGCCATTATTATTTCATAAAGTATTACCTGCACAGTATAACATAATAATTCTAATAGTTACTTACGATTATTGCTATAGCTATATGAATACAACAGCTGTGTTTATTCTCTCAGAATGTCTTGTAACGTTGTTTATAGCTTGAAAGGTAGAACTTCAAACGGGCACTTATCTTGGAAATAGCTCAATAAAACAGTGAACTACGATCGAAATATTACTATAAACAGCATATTTTGAACAGTTCAAAACTTTTATTGGTACCATTTTCGTCTTGGTAGTTTTACATTCACTTTGTCCGCAATCTTTGTGAAGTAAACTGATTTTCTCGTTCGCACAGAGCAACTTTACAAACAAATAGAAAGACACCCTTGCAAAGTGTCCTTTCTCGATCACATAAATTATTCACAAATACACGTCTGCATCACGTTGTTTGCCGTCACAAAGCGACACTTATGGTATACATTCTGGTATTAACAAAATGAACTAAGGCGCAGGTAATATTTAGCTGTTTATTGTTGAATATATTTGCTGGACCTAAAATGAATTAAATGATGGCTTAGCAGAGTTATCTCTTGATACTTAGAGCCAGTTACACCAACTCCGATCAAACCGATAAAAGCCGGTTTTAAACTTCGATTAGCCGGTAATTGGATGATGATGATACTTGGGGTTTTACGTCCCATATTTTTGCAACGAGGCTAATCGAGACGGTGAGTGGGTGATTATGAGGATGAAAAAACGCCACATGACATCCATGCCCAAGCCAGGATTCGAACCTGGAACGCAGAGACCGCTATTTACTAGACCAACGCCTAATCGACCTCGGCCAACTGCGCCGGCCCCCCCCCCCCCCCCCCCCTCCGGTAATTGGAGATTCTCTATAAACAAACACGGTGACTACGTTTAATGTAAGGTTAGTTGATTGATTCTATGGAATTACAAAACCGAACCATTCACTATATCAGTTTTGAGGCTGAAGGCGTAAATCTTAAGGCGTATGGTTAAATATTGCAATGTGTTTGTTTCAATACAATTGGTCACAACCGTCATAAGGCGTAGGGGGTAAAAAGTTCAATGCTTTGACATGCCTTAAGCCTTATTCCATAAACCATACGACTTACACTTTACGCCTTACAACTGATTGTGAATGGCGCTTTACTACATCGAGGTTAATGAATTGGGGCCTTAGTGACGTAATAATAATGACAGGATTATTTCCAGTAGTTGTGTCAACAAATAAATACACAGTCATAATTTTTTCAATAGTGTTCTAAACAAACAGATTGATAAAGGCGAAAATTGAAGTGTTTTTGTTCGTACAAAGACTATTGTTGTTCCCACTAGCTGTGGTAATTACTAATTAGTTATGCACAGTACTCTAGAAACACCATTCGGGGGCGCAGCCAGTTGACTCTTTATTCATTGTTTTTTTAAATTCCATTTTTTTTTTCTAAATTTAGTTAAATGACAACCTAATACATATGAATTGTCATTGTAGCACAGTAAAAGTAAGTAAAACCAAAAGCACAAACAAATGAGAAATTAGAATACATAAAACAAATGCACCATGGTCGCACATCATCCCCACTCCGAGGTCTCGGCCGTAGCGAGAGAGTCTCGAACGTAGCGAGAGACGTCTCGTACTCGCCGAGATGATTAACGCAGCCCCCGATAATCTCTAAAACACGAAACCTTTGAGGCGTCGTACCAACTGATAACGCGAAACATCAGATAGCCGGCCGGCAGGTTTATGTTCAGTCTTGCCAACATCACGATAGAAGGGGTAATAAACCAGGCTAGCTCAGATGTAGCGCTAATAACTCTTAGTGCAGATAACGCCGGCCTAGACGACGATGGCCGCGGGTTTAAAC
This sequence comes from Isoperla grammatica, assembly GCA_945910005.1. Classification (NCBI taxonomy): domain Eukaryota; kingdom Metazoa; phylum Arthropoda; class Insecta; order Plecoptera; family Perlodidae; genus Isoperla; species Isoperla grammatica. The sequence goes on from OX246743.1 coordinate 26,266,282, forward strand.
CTTTCTCTACCCCTCTACCCCTCTCCCCCACCCCCTCTTCTTGGACCATTCCTCTCAACTGTGCATATTTCCGAAAACCATAATATGTATTTAAATACTAAATATCTCTACTCTGGCTGTACGTTAACCAACCCTGCTGAGCCCCCGATTTTTGTATGTTAATATTGCTTTGAACTGTTTTAAAACTATCACAAAAGTAAAACTAAATATGTATTAATGTTCACCTGTTTCAATAATTATTTCTGTTATGTAGTGTTCTTATTGATGTCACAGTTGCATATTTAACCGTTACCAATTCTTCTAGATCGCCGCTCCAATGAACAACGTGTGGTTAGGTTAGGTCAGGTTATGTTAGGTTAGGTATGGTTAGGTTAGGTTAGGTTAGGTTAGGTTAGGAAAATTTTTCAAAATTTTCAAAAGTAAAATTCCAATTTTTTTTGGAAATACCTCCAAAATCATATTATGTTTAATATTTTCAGGTTTTACGTCCGTGTTCGATGGCCCAGCGAACCAGCCTGTCTAGGACTTATCGTGGTGGGCAGGTTTGCGCTCTTTGCTGATCCCAAGAGCTATGTCGGCGGAAGCGTTTGCTTCTGGTAGGACCACCCTAGCCGGAGAGGTCGAGGTGGAGAATCCAGACAAAAGGTAGTCCACGTCCTCCCCTTTACATCCTACTTGCCCCTTTTCTCTAATCACTACCTGACGTCATATGATCTAGTTGTCTAGCACGTCGTTAAACACCAATTAATCCCATCTCCAATTAGTGACAACAATCCAAATTTTTTCCACTCCCCTCTTAGAAACAGATAGAACCTTATCTGCCGAAAGTCTACGACTGCTATCTGAATATCGATATAATCAAATATTAATTATTTTAATCTTTTCAAAGCACGAGATGTAGGTTACCTAACTAATTACTTCCTTATCAGTTTAGGATGATAAATCTTCACGAAATGATGTTTTGCCTCTACAGATATCTGCGCGGCTGATTGTGCCAAGATAAGCCCCCCTCCCCTTCTTCCCCTACCACCCCCCTAATTACATCTAAGCGCTTCCTCACGGTAGCTAATTACTCAGACACACGCGGCATGAGTACGGGGGGGGGGGGGGGTTACAAAACACGCACACGCACACGCGCACATCAGCATCTGCCATTGGACTGAATAGATAGGAGAAGGTTGCGAAAATTGTCCGTGTTTTTTTCTGTGCAAGAGTGGTATAGAAGCCAGACGAAAAGAAGTTCACGTCCTCCCCTTTCCAATTTCTTCCCCTTTATGTCCTACTTGTAACTATCTCCCAAATACTCATTGACGTCATATGGTCACAGTTATCGAGTACGTCGTTAAAAAAATAAATAACCAAATAAGAGTGGTGTTGGGTGGGGACTCGATCTTGTTGTTATGAAGATCTGATGGTGATATAATAATAATGATGATACCGAAATCAGAATCCGAGTCCAGTAAAATATTACCCACCCACTTCGATCGGTTCCAGAAAATTGATTTGATTATATAATATCGCAGTATTCGTCCAACGCCTTCAGTTTGTCACTTTGTCATTGCGTCGTATTTATTTTTCTTTTATACAGTATACGTATATTCTGATTCGTCGATCAATTCAGTTTTATAACGAGGCTGTTACGTAAAACGGCATCAGTGTATTGACATCAACGCGTAGCACGGTTGTTAGTGTCACGTGGGAAGAAGTGATGACGTCAGCGTTTCTCGTTGTCAGCGAGAAGACTCGTACACAACGATTCCTGACGCTCCAATTACTCACATATCTCGTTGACAATGCTTTAGTCGTTGACTGTAGCGTTTCTACGAGAGCTGCGCGCTGTCGTCTCCGATACTGACGTCACTTTGTCATTGACTGTAGCTGCTCTACGAGAGCGGCGCGCTGTCGTCTCCGATACTGACGTCACTTTGTCATTGACTTCAGCTTCTTACTGACGTCACTGTTCCACTGTCATTGACTGTAGCTTCTCTACGAGGGGCGCGCTGTCCCTAGCCGGACAGGTCAAGAAGGAGAAGCCACGCGAAAGGCAGTCCACGTCCTCCCCTTTAATTTCCTCTCCTTTATCCCTTCCCTTTTCTCCAACCACCCCCCGACGGAACGTAGTTGTCGAGTATGTCATTAAACACCAAAATCAAATTTTAAAAGATGGCACATGCTGTAGTAGAGACAATTAAGTAGGAGTAAAAGAGGGTAAATTTTCCCCCTGGCTTGGACCATTTTCTTCTTGTCCTCCACTATACCAGATCCTAGATATAATATTTGTTATCTATGTAGTTTTTCTCAAGAAAAGCTAATAAAACTGTGTAGAATAATCCCAATTAAAACTGAGGAAAAACTCTTGTTTCAGGATTGCCAGTGACCGCAATAAAACTCGTGTAATCGCACTATCACACTATAACCGTGAATCCCCCAGTTTAGTTCCGATTCTCTCCGCTGGCGCGCTCGTGTGCCTGTTTTCCCCCAATACCATCATCTGATTCCACCTCACGTAGGCCTATTTCGGAATTGAACTGTTTATCGGCCAAAGGTCAATTCTCGATGCTCGCTACGTGTGTGTTTGAATTTCAATCAGTTATTGTTTGACGGGAAATTAAACTACCTTTGTCCTGCGAGGGACGTGTTATGTCTATCGGTATGTGGGCTAACTATGTACAACCCCCCGCGAGTATTTTGACGTTGCCATGTACTATGTAGTTCACTGCACTAGAACCCAACAAAGCATTGATCACGTTATGTACAGCAAAGGTTGACCACAAACATCCCGATTTAACAATCAGTAGTTATGTAAATTTTTGGAGAAGCCAGACGTAATGCAGTCCACGTCCTTCCTTTCCCTTTTCCTCTCCGTTACGTTCTATTTGTCTCTTTCCTCTAAACACCCCCGACGTCGTATGATCATAGTTGTCGTGTACGTCATTAAACAACAAATAATCTAATCTTCAAGATGTTGTTAGAAGGGAATTGGGTTTTGTGACAGCTAAAGTTCTAAACAATGAATTTTAAAACGTTCCATTGTTTAAATTGTTACACTTCCAATTTCTGTCATTAACTTATAACAAAAATAACAATCGTAACAATTAGAACATTTGAAAGATTTTAATTAATATATTTTATAGCTGACGTTTACAAGATATCGATAAAAATACCGCTAATTTTGAGTCGTTTAAAATTGAAAGCTTTACGCTTTACCCATTTGCGTTAACGGGACTGGGTATTAGAACCGCGCAAAATTAATGTTTTTTTATTATACCATGAGAAAGCTTCCAAACTAACTGTGAATGTCTTTAAACCCATTGTGTAGCTGATACAAACCCAAAGACAGGAGCAGAATCACTTTTTCACTATTTGGAAGCGTTCTCATGATATAATAAAAAAACATTACTTTTGGGCGGTTTTAATACCAATTCACCTTAATGTGTTTTAATTCCGTAGCCACCATGAAATGTTTCATTCCCCCCGACCAAACCTGTACCTACTTCCCAAAATACGTACGAAAGCCAAAGCAGCTTACAGCTTACGGCGAACGGTTAGTTAGTCGTACGTTTCGTCAAAGCGAGCTGAAAATCCGAATTATCGGAAAATATATTGAAGTTTCCTTCTAACATAGCACGACGCTGGAGATTAATGTACCTGTCAAGAGTTAGCAAAACTTTTCCGAAAGTTATCAAGAAATAATGACGATATTGAAGATACCTGTGCGGTTTGACGGCTTCCGTCAGAACTCACCGCTAGCGCTGCGATCTAGCGTCAAACGTTGAAGTTATCGTCGCCGGCTGTTCATTACATAAAGAGCTGCAGGAGGTTTTTCTGTACCGCCACAACCTTTGTTTGAACCAGACGCAGCCAATAGTTAAAATACGTCGGTGTTGAAATATAGCCTCGTAAATCTGCTGCGACTTCTTGTTACAATTACTAAAGGCTAGAAGAAACCAACCACCCTTTCTTTTGGCTCTATCTGCTACTAGAATAACCCTGGCCTGACCTTTGTGTGAAGCCAATGGAGGGAATAATCATAGCTGTGCAGTTAACGGATAAGAAAAGGTATTTTATTTGCATGAAAAGGGAAAATATTTTATTTGCATCGAAAGGGAAACGGGAAATGGAGTTTCTAGACGGGATAAGAAATGTTAAACTGTTCGACCACGAGAGTAAGTGAGGTAGGTTACCCATATCCAAGGTTATCTCGAGTCGTTGTTAAACTAACCCTAAAAAACGGGTTTTATTTGTATGTGTATGTATGCATTAATATTTGTTCTTACCCGACGACGCAATTTTAAAGCGGCTACATGCATTTTTAACTAATTTATACATGATTGGTTTTATGTTCAGTGTCCATTTGCTAAATTAATAAATATTCTTATTTATTAATACTAGTTCAAATTTGATTTAAGTGGTCACAAATTTCACATTTAGTGATCACTTTTTGATTAACATTGAAGCTGTGCTAGTTAAGAATTGAAATGCAAAGATGATGGGTTTGAAATATCCGTGCCAGTGTAAGCTATAACTTGGAATGGCAACACCTGCCCAGGGTCCGCTACCTTGTCGTGGTTGGCAGGTTTGTGTGCTTTGGTGATCCCGAGAGCTATGATTTAGTCACTTTAAATTAAAGTCCCCCACTGCAAATCAGTTTAGTTACTGAGTGGGTAGACTCTAAATGTGAATTTATTTATATTATTTTTTATGCTAGCGGAAGCTTATGCTTCTGGTGGAGCCACCCTAGCCGGACATAGCGAGGTGGAGAAGCCAGACGAAAGGCAGTCCACGTCCTCCCCTTTTCAGTTGATGGCCTACTTGTCCCTTTCCCCGTACCCGTTGCCGAGTAACTAATTTAACAAAAAAAATAAAAAATAATAATAAAAAATAAATGAAAACTAAAATCAAATAACCGTTACCCAAATAATGAAACATAAAGCAGGTTACATCGAGTTCCAAGTAGTCAGACCCATGTTGTGACGTAACAGCTTCCAGTATGGGCCTGCTAGTCAGAAACTTGCCAATAAATGCCTTTTGTTTTCATTCCATCCATTGATCCTGTCGCATTCTTTGATCTCTGGGCTTGAAACAAAAACATTCGCGACTAGTTTAGGAAACAACCGCCGGAAGTTGTTGTTGGGCGCGCACAATCGTTTCCGGTCGCCGCGGTCGAGTGCACAAGCTCAATGGCGTTTACCGGGCGATTGTCCTCAAGTTCGATACGATGCGATTCTATTCGATTCGATTCGACTCTATCAGCCCCGAGCCTTGAGTTGTTTGTGTTGTTAGAGGGCTTTGGAATTCCGTGTAGTGAATTGTTGTCTCAGTTGGGTATTGGACGCTCATGTCTGATGACATCACAGATATGTTGTATTTATATGAAATAGTAAATTAATCCCAACTTTCACTAGGCTCAAGCTTACGAAAATAGCCTATCAACATAATTTTCTACTTCTCTAGCTCCACCCATTTACTTGAAAAGTTCCATAAAGGATAAGTAAACAACAAGAAGTAAACACATTGTAAGTGTGTACCAACTTTGAATAATCTACTTAATGGCGTTTTCCAATAAGCTGCATTCAGTGCGCACTCGTGAATTGTTTTGTATCATTATCAAAAAGTGCACTCAGTGCGGTCCTTTAGTGGAGCCATTGGAATACGCCATAAGTAAATGAATGTATGGTTTCCATGTCTTGGGTAGAAGGTGACGTAAGTAAGTAAGTAAGTAAGTAAGTAAGTAAGTAAGTCAGTAAGTAAGTAAGCAATCCCTTATCTGTGAGGTAAGTAAGTAAGTTTTATTTCCAGATCAATATAGCACATTACATTGTAAACACTTAGTGATGACCCCTAGGTTTAATTGTCTGTGATGATAAGTAGCAATTTACTTACCCTAAACAAAATTAATACACTTTTTTGTTAAGATGTTTGGAAAGGTGCATTTGCTGTCCATGTCGAGTACTGTATTCAACACCAAATATGAAAGAAATAAACCAAATAGCTCCACCAAGTGTTTCATTTTCATCGAAGCTCTTTGATTGATTTTGATTTTATTTAATTTCTCAATTATTTTTTCTTGTTCTTGATTTTTATTTTATATAAATAGTTTGTTTTGTTTTTGTTGTTTGTTATTTATGATTTCATTATTATTAATTGTTTGCATAGTCTAGTTTTATTTAAAAGGTCCTCCTTTGTAAATCTGTTTTTATAACTGAATAGGATAGACATTAAATAAATAAATAAATAAATAAATGAATTCTAAGGTTTTAAATGTGAACACCAACTTTAATCACAAATTCTAAGTTAGCTAGCACCTAATACAAATTGATCTCTCTCTCTCACTCTCTCTCTCTCTCTCTCTCTCTCTCTCTCTCTCTCTCTCTCTCTCTCTCTCTCTCTCTCTCTCTCTCTCTCTCTCTCTCTCTCTCTCTCTCTCTCTCTCTCTCTCTCTCTCTCTCTCTCTCTCTCTCTCTCTCTCTCTCTCTCTCTCTCTCTCTCTCTCTCTCTCTCTCTCTCCCTCGATTGCATCCCCGGTTGAATATGACCGAGTTTACTGAATAGAGAACGAGAACGAGTATTGAATATTGAGAATCACGATGAACTAGGTGAGCACAGAACAGAACACAGATCTCTCGCAGCAAACTTTGATTGTAATAAGTAATAATAACCCATTGTCCCTGGAATACATATTACTTGAGCTGCGGTGTGGCGTCGCCTAGCGGGGGTTTGTTGAACTGACGAATCAGGTCACTGCAACCATTTCCATTACGATAATAATACAGTTTCAACGGCTGGAATCCAATCCCAGCCGCGGGGCCATCTATCTATTCTATACAGTAATAGTGCTTCGTATACTTTGATGTAGTGTAGCCCTGCCCAGGGACTGCTACCTCATTGTGGTGGGCAGGTTTGTGGGTTTTGTTGATCCCGATAGCTACGGCTATACGGCGGAAGCGTATGCTTCCATGGCCACTCTAACCGGACAGGTCGAGGTGGAGAAGTCAGACCAAAGGCAATCCACGTCTTCCCATTATATTTTCCTTTCCTGGAAACACTCCTCGACTGAATAGTTGTCGAGTACCTCGTTAAACGCTAAATAATAAATTTTGTTTATATAATGGGCCCTCGCGTAACTGAAGTCTATGTCCGCCAGTGCACCGACGCTTCAACGACCATAGTAATTCAGTTGTTGCCTGACACGAGATCTTAGCCACGCCCCGCCCCCCTCCCCCTCGACAACCCTGCACTACTCCAAGAGTACGTTATCTTCCCTTGCCTTAAAGCTGCTATTAAACCGAGGAAAAAGTTATCGGCAGTCAACGAGGCATCACGTTATGAAAAACCGAGGTATATGGGACATTTTCCTCCTTTTTCCGACACATTTTCTTCAGTTTCCGGGGAGTGAAAAGCCACCTCAACAGAAAACGAGATGTTTTGGTAGTTTTTGTGTGTGTAGGAACAACGTTAGTGACATGCTAGAGAATTGAGATGAATGAGGGGGGAACGGGGTATGAGACACCGGAAATGACTTGCAATCTCGCTCTAGTCTCGTCTTCGGCTGGGTTCGGCTTGATGACACGACTGTTGCCGAAGACAAACTCTGTGATATACACAGCCTTATATAATGTTACTACGCTTCCTCCAAGGTTAACTTCATCTACGCCTAGCGGAGGCTCGTCGAACACGCAACTTGGGAGTTCGACGAGCCTCCGCTTGGCGGAGTTCAAGTTCACTTTGGCTTTCTCTACAACTACGGCCTACCTGTTAACAACATACCTGCTCGGACTGCTTAATCGTGGTGGGTAGGTTTGCGTGTTCGGTTGATTCCCAGCGCTATGCCGGCTGAAGCGTATGCTTCTGGTAGGGCCACCCTAGCCGTACAGGTCGATGGGAAGAAGTCAGACGAAATGCAGTCCACGTCCTCCCCTTTCCCTCACATTTACGTCCTTCTTTTACCGTTCCTCCAATCACTTCCTGACGTTATGTTCATAGTTGTCGAGTAAGTCGTAAAAAACAAATAATAATGAAAAAACTGAATACTCTACTTATTGGTTTGCGACATTTTGTTATGAGTATATAACCTAAATAAAATATAGACTTTTAAATTTTGTCGCGCTTTTTCTTGCTCAATCAAAAAACTCAAATGTATAGTAATATATGGAATCAAGTGACATCCAACATCATTTAGATGTCAGTTGATTTCAACGCCGATAAAAAACAATTACCATGAAAAAAAAACGCTGAAAAAATGGTCGTTAAGATGAGTACGGTCTAGGGAAAATAATTTCCGTCATAAATTTCGAACTCGTTTTCTTCGCGGTTTCAAATATGACCTCTGGTTGTTACTTTTATCAGTCCGTGGTTGAAACACGGTCGCGTTGGGTAGATTCGTATAACTCGTATAACTCGTATAACTCGTATAACTCATAAACCGCTCAAGACTTTTACGACCGTCAAATGTTATTCGCATTAAAATATAGAAGACGCGGAGTTTGCCGTCGACCCTATAATTGAAAAGAAAATGCTCTCCCATCAACGCATTACGTTTTACCGCAAACCTTGACTGTGCTGCGGACGGTGGGAAGAGGTTGTGAGGCTCTGGATGCTATCAGGTTCCAGACACTAGTTACAAAATAACACCCCTATAAAATATATAATATACACAAAATTATTAATTTGAATTCGTATTTCGTACTCATAACTATACACACATATCTCATACTGTAAAATTCCATGGCTTATATTCTGTACTATTACATTTTTCTAGTTGACATATTTTGTCCAAATAAATTTGGTTGAAAGATGAATTCGTTTTATTTAAGTTTATAGCCCCATCATTAATTCAGTTGATCGTTGCTTAATATCTACTTATTGTTTTATGAGTAAAATTACTGTAACACTAACATTCATCATGTCTGTGTTGACACCATTCAAATTTAATGAACATGAACAGCGATCACCTGCCTAAGAACTGTTACCTTATCGTGGTGCGCAGATTATGGCGTTGAGTGAGTAATATAGGATATAGAGGCCCAACGCCATCGGCAGTTTGTCTACCGCGTCTTACCATCCAACATACTTTAGTTGGGTAGTAGAGTTCGCCAAGCGTACACAACGACAGAGCTTTCGACTGTCTTCGCGTATCTTCGGCGAAGTAGCCGACCAATCAGGCTCCATCGCGTCGCTTGGCGAACCCCTACTACCCGACTAAAGTATGTTGGGCAGTAAAAGCCGGTAGACAAACCGCCGCTGGCTTTGCGCCTCTGCTCTCTACCCTATATTACTCACTCAATGGTTTGGGTACTTTGTTGATCCCGATAACTATGCCGGCGGAAGCGTACGCTTCTGGTAGGGCCACGTCCTAGCCGGACTATTCGAGGTGGAGAAGCCAGACGAAAGACAGTCTACGTCCTCCCCTTTTTCTTTTCCTCCCCGGTTTGTCCTACTTGTCCCTTACTTTCACCACTCCGACGTCATATGATCATAATACTGGTCGAGCACGTCCTTTAACACGAACTTATCACATTAAATCGAATAACTGTAACATCATCTTTCTGTGTTTGGTATCATCCTCCATTTACATTCATACATTTTATCACCAAAGATTACTAACTTGTAATCTTTGGTATCACTACATTCTAGACTAGATCAGTTTTAAAAAAATGTGTCTCCTTCTCGATTTTGGGGTACCGGGTTGTTAAAAGCTGCCAACAAGGTTATTCTTACTTAAGAGAATATCCTGCATTCAAAAACCATTGTTGGCAGTTTTTTGTTTGAGTATTTCAACCCCAAACACCCCAAACACCCCCTAACAATCAATTTTTACGGAATTATCTTTAATAATTCATAAGTCCGGAAATAATTATTCTAAAATTTATTTTTAAAACTTTGTTTGTAGAAAAATGTATAATAAAGAATTTGGCTATTTCAAATTGTTGATTTGTTTCGAAACTAAACAAGAAAATGGCTCTCAGACACAAACTTCTCAGTTTCTGCTGAGCAACAATGAAATGTTTCACTTTATTGCAAGTAAACGGTAAAAAATGGAGATGTTGTTTTTTTCCCGAAAACATCATTGACAATTCATAAATAATGTATAATCGTCATATTTAGTCTAAATTATTTGATTATTGTGTAGTAATTGAAACAAAGTGGCAAAGTGTAATAATCCTAGGGGCAGCGGAGCGAAGCGGAGTCTCTACTACAATGTACATCCGTGGGCTTCTTGATGAAGCAAGTACGGGAGTAGGCTCAATCGCTTCCTTTTAGCTCATAAAATAATAAATTTGATAGTGCTCGGCTCATGTGTTACGCATTTACGAGCTGTACACAAAAAATAAAATGGCCGCCACTTCAAGTCGCCACTTCAAGTGTTTTTCCCATTTATCTCCATAATGCAAAGTTTTATGAAAAAATTGAATATGACAAGAATGATTTCTCTTAAAATTCTACACAAACATGATATTCACGTATGTTTGTAGAATTTAATACTTACGTACAACGAAACTTTTTGCATGTCAATCTGTACTAAAATGTACATACTTTGGCTCCAGTGGGCTTCTCAATGAATGAAGGGGGGAACTATGTGTGTAGGCTAAGTCTCTTTCTTTAAGTGTATGTAATAATAAATTTTGATAGTGTCTGGCTCAAATTTCAGGCATTCACGAGCCTGTACCGTAAAAAATAAAAATGGCCGCCACTGCAAGTGTTTTTTCCCATTAACTCCATAATGCAAAGTTTTATGACAAAATTGAATATGACAAGAATTATTCCTCTTGAAATTCTACACAAACGTGATACTCACGTATGTTTGTAGAATTTAATACTTACGTAGAACTTAAACTTTTTTGCATGTCAATCTGTACTAAAATGTACATACTTTGGCTCCAGTGGGCTTCTCAATGATTGAAGAATGAGCCAGGTTGGTGGGCTAAGTCTCTTCCTTTAAGTGTACGTAATAATAATTTTGATAGTACCCCCGGCTCAAATGTTAGGCATTCACGAGCTGTACGTAAAAAACAAAATGGCCGCCACTGCAGGTGTTTTTTCCCCATTTATCTCCATAATGCTAAGTTAAATGACAAAATAGAATATGACAAGAATTATTCCTCTTTGAATTCCACACAAACATGATATTCACGTATTTTTATAAAAACTTAATTGTAACGTACAACTTTAATTTGTTGCATGTTAATCTGTACTCAAATCTACAAACGTTTGCTCCTGTGGGCTTCTCATTGAGGGAAGAGTGAACTATGTAGGTGCGCTAAATTTGTTTTATTTAATTTGGTTTAACGACGTAATTGACAACGAGGATCATATGACGTCAGGGGGTATTTGGAGGAAAGGTCACAGTCCCTGGGCATGTGGGTGGGCTCAATCTCTTCCTGTGAGCTTTTTGCCTGGCAATATTGAAAATTTGATATATTTAATAATTTGTTCGGAGTGTGATGAATTCAATGGTGGACGACATTGATAACCAAATTCATCAATCTGGCTCTTAGGGGTTACCAAATTACCGAGATTGTTAAAAATTGTTGCAAATCGTGGTCTATTTTTTATGAAACGGAGCACTTATCAATATTTATTTTGTTTTTAAAATTTTTCATGTAAACATTCTTATACTTACGACTTAACAATAGTTAACTTTATGGCTCTATCTAGAATCAATAACAAGGTACAGTTAATTAATAGGCACAAGTGCGTACGCGAAATTGAGACAATGTTTAACTTTGGGGCGTTGCGACGCCACAATCCCTTCCGATATTGAAATGTTCCATAAAAATAATAAAACAAGATAAATATTGATTTCAAAAGTTAAAAACCATTGATCCAATTTCGTAAATATAGCTCTCAGAAGTAACCAAAGTCTTCCTATAGTTAGAATTCTCGCTGAGGATGTCTATTTTTTTTACGAAACGGAGTTTTTATCAATATTTATTTTGTTTCTTATTTTGTTAATGTAAACAATCTTAACCATACGAGTTAATAATAGTGAACTTTATGGCTCTATCTAGAAGCAATAATAAGCTAGAATTATTTAATTGACAGAAGTGCGTACGTGACATTCAGGCATTGTTTGGCCTTGGGGCGTCGCCACGCTACTAACCCTTCTGATATTGAAATTTTCCATACTTGATAATTTTTTCTACAATATGTATAGATTTCAATAGTTAAAGACACATTAATCCAGTTTGATAAATGTGGCTCTCAGGGGTAATCAAATTCTAGAGATTGTTTCAATTCTCGTTACGGAGGTCTATTTTTTATGAAACGGAGTACTTATCAATGTTTTTTATTGTTTATCATTTTTTTCTATAAACAAACGTAACATTAGAAAGTTTATAGTGGCTAACTCTATGGATCTACCTGAAAGCAAGCACAAGCTAGAGTTATTGAAATGACACAATATCTGCATAAGTGACATTCAGACATCGTCTGACTTTGAGGTGTTACACCGCCACTCTTCCTTCTGATATTGAAATTTTCAATATCAAATAATTTATCTGCAAGTATGACTTAATGAACGGCGTGTTTAATATATAACCAAACTTGTAAGTTTGGCTCTCAGGGCTAACCAAACAAGTGCGATTGTTTCAATTCTTGCAACCGTGGTCTATTTTATCCTGTAAAAGACTATTATCAAATTGTGTTATTGTGTTTTATTTTTTTATAAGCAAACTAAACATTACAAGTTACTATATTAGTTAATTGTATGGCTCTATCTAGAATAAGTACAAAGTTAGAGGTATTTATATAGACAGATGTGCACACATGAAATTCAGACATCTGAATTTGAGGCATCGCGACGCCATTTCCCTTCCGATATTTGAAAAAAACGATATTACACAATATTTTCGCGAGTATTGGTAATCCAACGGTGTATGACACTTTTATTCATGAGCCATTTTTACCCTCTGGCTCAAAGTATAGTAGTTGCATAAATAATATGCACTTTTTTCTTGTTACAACCATGTTTTACACCCCTGTATTAACTTTAACCATTTTTAAATTATTATTTGTATTACCTAATCTTTGCTGAGCACATAAGTAATTTTATTTGGGGTTTAGTGTTAAAATAGTGGTTTATGTGGGGTTTTTCTTCTGGATGGCAAAAACCAACCCTAATCCGATTTAAGGGTAAAAAAGTGAAAATGGCGATTGCCAACAATGTTATTCGGATTCAGCGTTTAAAAGTCTATTAGGATCACTTTGTTGGCAGCTTTTAACACGAGGGGCCCCAAAGCTGAAAAATTATTAATTCTGGTCTAGTCTATTCGTACATTTCCAGATTCCTAGTCTATTGAAATAAAGAATAAAGCAGAAACTTGCAAATGCAAACCGACTTTCGAACGGACGGAACCACAATAAGACACCAATCATAAAGTTTAAGCCAAAAAACAAACCGAGATTTTGTTGCTCACGAACATAGAATTGTTGGTAGACGAGTCTAATGACTTTACTTTCTTGTTAACTTAAAGTTAGTCTAGACTTTAGGGAGTATTACACATTTAATAATTAAAACGATTTCATCTAAGGTAAATAAATTTCGTAACTATCTAATCTCACTCTAACTTTGCATTAAAATTAGAATTGCATTCGTAATTCTGTTTCAAAATAACATTATCTTCCACTAGTTATGTAAAACGGAGTTGATCGCATGGATCAGGGATGAGCAAACTACTTTAGCTTGGGTCAGTTCAGGGTGAGAAGCCAGACGAAAAGCAGTCCACGTCCACCCCGTTACGGGTCCTACTTGTCTCTTTTCTCCACCCACACCCCGACGTCATACACATGTAAGGATCATTCTCAACACACACAATGTTCTATTGATAATGGTTTAATGTTAATAAAGCCACTTTACAACTTTCCACACTCCTACGTACTGCACTTCTCAACACTCTACTAGGCCTACCCAAACTAGGCCTACTCTCTCTAACTCTGGACAGTCCACACTCCTCGCTCTCACTATCACACACGATCTTTTCCACTCACAAAACTGCTCATTAAACTTTTGCTCGTGTTCTCAACAATTCGACCTCCTCTCTCTCTCTACCACGCCATATTCCGTACTCCCCTTCAACCAGTACACACTGCTCACCCACGCTAACTCCCCCGCTCTAATTCCATTCCTGCCAATCTAAACCTTCTGCTGCCAACCTTGCTAAAAAGTAACTAACCTTGTAAATAACTAATATCTAACACACATAGTTGTCGAGTACGCCGTTAAACAACAAATAACTAACTAATAGTATGAAATGTTCAAGTCACTCCTATAGCTCGTTTATTTCGCTGTTGGATGGCCCGAGGGCATAGGCTAGGTTAGCGTTTGCACCAGCCTCTGACCAAAGTACGAGTATCCCCACTCTCGCCTCGATCCGTAATAACTAATAACCTTCCGTCTGTGTGATAATTGACGCAGCCAGACCATCATAATTCCTTTGTATGAGTAAGTGTCCGCTAATACGCGTTTAAACTCAAAGTGGCTGACCTCTGGTGACAGAATCTGGCACTAACGCAGTGCGTATAGCTCACCGCCTCAGCTGTGTTGCAGCGTATGAGCAAATTGTTTTCGTTATGATTTCGTTGTGTTGTTCATTGTTCTGGTTGGGTTTTCAATGCAGAAGGTCCAAAGTTCGATTCTTGGCTCGGGATTGGATTTTTTTAACTTTGAAAAATTACTTTAATCTATCTATATAGTGGTGTAGATGGAAATGGTGACTTGCGCAGCTGTCATAGCAACAACCCACAACACAATATAAGATAATGGAGTTGATGTCCCCCACTGAAAATCAGTTCTTGTAAATGAGTGGGTAGAAAATAAGTACAGATTGTATTTTGGCTTACGATGGGGAGGTTGAAGGGTGGGGGGGGGGGGGAGTGAGAGCTTACCGAAATGTCAGCTGTTGTTATTATTTGAGATTGTTTGTTGGAATTAAAAATATAAAATTGACTGTTGAAATAGGCTTACATAGTATATTATACAAGTCACAACATTCAACAAATTATTCTCTAGCATTTGGAGGAGGGGGGGGGGGGGGGGGAGCTTCAGCTGGATATATATAATTATAAATAATATAATATTATTATCATTTCGTGTCTACCCTTACTGTTACGATTTCAATAATGCTCCTTAGGACACTGTTTTGTTTGCACATTAAAGTTTTTACTCATAGTTGACTCTTTAAACACCTGCCCGCACTGTTTCAAGGGATTTTTTTTTATTTTGAAAGGGGTAGAACCAACGGTCAAGGAGTCAACTATTAATAAGGGCCTAAATGTGCAATACAAAATACAAATAATTGCCAATGTTAAATGGACATCACAAACCTGATGTTCGCCATTTACTACATTCAACAGAGTACCCATACTATTAACATCCTTAAACCCTGTCCCTTTTCCTTCAACTGTCCCACTTAAAATCTCCCATTTGGCCCTGCCGTCCTATGCTGGACTCCCCTTATGATGACCTCCACGATCTATCTAATTCGGAAGACGTCATATGACTTCAGCTGTCGAGTACGTCGTTAAGCAACAAATAATCAATTAACCCTCACTTACAACATAATATAAATCAAATTCTGTTTTGAGAGCCAGCTCCCTATTTCCTCACTACATAGAACATGGGACGACCGCTGCGAGGTTGTCAATTGCCTGATAATTATCACAACTCCCTCACCGCCAACATGTATTCCTTACTAACAGTTGCTGATTGAATTCAGCGACCCAGCGAGTCTCAATCAGTTCTTATATTCCATTAGATTGTTGGCTTGTAAAACCTCAGTTCCATTGACAAATGGATGCTGGATGTGTCTAATATATTTCATAATGTGATACATCTAGATACAACACGGTACACACATTTTATTAGCACCTAAAACGGACGATTTTGTAACCTACGCCCTATGTTTACGTTGAACGTATACGCACTCGAGCGTCGAATGCAGCGCTCCTGGTGAGACCTTTAACCGCCTTTACTCATAAGTCCCGTTGTTTTCATCGTAGAAAGATAAATTTTTAACCGATATTTGTATAATTTCAAGCTCTTTTACCAAGTGCTAAAATATTTATATAATTCCGGAAAAAGTGTTGCGCTTATACAGTGGAATTTGTTTTGACAGATCATCACGATTAACAGGTGAGATTATGAACAGCTCGCCGATCAAAGGTCGATGCTTTAGAGGGAAGGAATGTCAGGGTTTGGCCAAACGATCCAACTTTCAGACCTCAAAGATCTCTGTGTTGTCAACAGGGGGTTGTATGGACTATAGGCCATAGGCATCCATCGCTTGCGGCTATGGGAACCATCAAGTCACGTGGTACCCTCAAATGCTACGGGAGCTCACGAACTTACCCGAAGAGGTGTTATCTTGACTACCGTGACGTGGGTGAGTGTACAAGAGTACAGCTGATATCATGAGATTGAGCACAACCGGCTCTTTTTCGCGCACTAAAGCATTCGCGCAGTAGAACATTCGCGCACTAGAGCATTCGCGCACTAAGCATTCGCGCAGTAGAACATTCGCGCACTAGAGCATTCGCGCACTAGAGCATTCGTGCACTAGAGCATTCGCGCAGTAGAACATTCGCACAGAAGAACATTCGCTCACTTAAAATGTTGATGTTCCCAGCACAACCCAGGATAATCTACCGTGTTCAATGCCCGATCATCGTTGATCTTGGCGAATGTTCACGCGGATATATCGAACGAACCAAGACTTTTCTTCAAACTCTCAGCGAACTCGCATAGTTTCCTTCAGAAAGAGGACTTCAAAGTTTGTTAGCTCGTCCTAACTTTGAGAATAAGATCTCTTCCTAGACTAAGACAAAAGGAAATCGATATGTTAAGTATTTAATGCACACAATTGTTGAGGATATATGAGTGTTTGTGAAGTTTGAAGGAGACTGAGCTAGGTTGGAGGCGCCGTGCGTGTGCGTGTGCGTGTGCGTGTGCGTGTGCGTGTGCGTGTGCGTGTGCGTGTGCGTGTGCGTGTGCGTGTGCGTGTGCGTGTGCGTGTGCGTGTGCGTGTGCGTGTGCGTGTGCGTGTGCGTGTGCGTGTGCGTGTGCGTGTGCGTGTGCGTGTGCGTGTGCGTGTGCGTGTGCGTGTGCGTGTGCGTGTGCGTGTGCGTCATACAGACAGCGCCCCCTATACTGTGTATGTACAGTGCATGCGGGCTGTCAGAGAGAATGGAACCGCCTATATAACTATGCATCACGTGACTAACGCACCACGACTACACAATAGACACTGAGAACGTGTCCTAATAACAACCCACCCTTCCAGCTGTTTCATGTTCACATTACATTATGTAAAGGGATGAAGAAATTGTCAATTAAAATTAACATACATACTTGTTTGAGATGAAACTACCCCACACAGACTATATTTGATATTAATTTGGTGCTTCGCTACATAAATCATGATGTTCAGAGATGGTGATCTTGTATGAAAACATCTTTTTAGGGGTGTAATATATCATCTTTTATAAAGTCTGTTTGAAACATTTTACTAGAAAGCACCATTTCTCGAAATGTATATTTTAATTTATTACTGTACTAGTACATAATTATTATATTTTCACCACAGATAAATAATTGTTACTTAACATATGATTGAATTGCATACTTCACACATTCTACATATTTAGTCTTAAGAGTTCAAGAAAGTGTTCTACAATATTATCCATACCATAGACATTGTGACAAAATGAATCGTTTAAGCTGATTTCCATGGAAATGTGAAAACATTTTACTGTTTATTATTATAATGATTATAATTGTTTTTTATACATTTACTTCAATTTTTGTTATGATTTTTAATTTATTATCCGGATGCTTTGTTTTCACTATTTTTTAAATTACTGAAAAAATTGAACACTTTCGTTTTACAACAACAGGGCCCGGATTCACAAGTGGTCCTAAGTCTTTTTCTGGTCTTAACCCTAAGACCGGCCTAACTTTGGACCTCTTGCAAAACGAGACCCAGATCACAGGAAAAAGTTACTAATCCTAGGTGGGAACAAGGACACAATGACCATTCCAATAATGTTTTAAAATCTATTCTGATATTTTCCTGGATTCACAAGAGATTCAAAACTAGGTCGGTCTTAGAGATAAGACCAAAAAAAACACTTATAACCCCTTGTGAATCCGGACCCAGGTTTACAAGTTGTTTTCTGGTATAACATGTAACAAACAATTCTGAAATATTTTAAAATAATCCCATGAAAATAATTCTTATTACCCACTTACACAATACTAGTGCACATAAATCCATCTCCAGCTAATATCTAACACAATATGCGCAACATGAGACATCTCAAAGAAGCGAACACTCCCAGACAAACGCTCGGAGCGCTCCAAGCGGTAACGATAACGAACTAAACTATCAAATAACAATCCCGCGTACAGATAAATCACAATGTAGCTACTAAACTAACGCACACACATGATTTATCTGTAATTTTACTTCACGTGACAATTCCCAACTTAAATTGCGCAACAAATCATTCTCTTCCCCTCCCCCCCCCCCCCCTCCACTCTCTTTGCGCGACTAATTTTATTAAAACTTTCATCATAAATCTTTTCGTCGTATATATAGTACTCGTCTTTTTACTTCTACACCGAATTTTGTTTAGTTTAACTTTTAATTATCAAAGGAATTTCGTTTACGTTTTCGTTTTGTGGAGTTTGATGTTGTCGATACTGGGACGCGTTACACAATAAGGATGGTTGCGGGTTCAAATACCGTCTAAACAAGTCTACCGGAGACTATTTGTAAAGAAATACGATGAGACTTGATATGGGGAACTCTAAAATAACTGTCTTAAATTTCTAATCTATAAAACTGACGGTAAATATACAACATTGCCAACTCAATTTCTAAGTCACTGAAAAGACTACGACTTCTTTGGAATCGATGGATATTTTTCCAGTAATAAGTAGTGCACTGGCTTCTAGAGGGGTTTTCGGGGACTTCTAGCAGGAAGAGCTCAGTGGTTCTTACAACAAACGACTACACTGCAGCGCTGCGAGCGTTCCGGCCACTGAGCACTGCCTGCTAACAGTCACTGAAAACCCCTCTAGAAGCCAGTCGATCCAAAGAAAGAAGTCAAGAAGACTTTCCAATGACTTTTAGAAATTCGCATTTTTGAAATTGTGTTTATCCAATATTCAGTGACTGTTGGCCGGATCGCTCGCAACGCTCTCTGTGCACTTGTTACGCCTCCCCATAGTAATAACTAGCCTGCTTTGATCAATTAGTGGTGACCATGTTTGGGTGCTTTGGTGATCATGCGTCTGGTAGGTAGGGCCACCCTAGCCGGACAGATCGAGGGTGAGAAGTCAGACGAAGGGCACTCCACGTCCTCCTCTTTCTCTTTTCCTTCCCGATACGTACAAACTACAGTACCAACTTAACTTTCTACTTCTCTAGTTCGTGAGTTGGATACCTGGAAATGTCAAACGGAGCGAGCGTGGCTAATAAAGCTTATGCATTTATTACGCGGAAGACTGCCGAATGTGTGAAAGATCGTGATGCAACGCAAAAAAACAGCGTGCATGAAGAACGATGGGTACGTTTACGTCAAAAACCGCAACAAATTGTCATATTTTAATTATATCTCAAGAACGGACCTTTAAAACTAAAAGCTGAGAAATCAGAGCGCTGTGTTTTGGTAAGTCCTACAAACAGTATGAGTGTGATTTATATTTCATTAAATTACTAATTAAATAAGTATCACAGTCATACTGATTAAAGTGTAAGATACATTTAGCAATCAGTCTGTTGGGCTTACCAAACCACAGCGCGCTGGTTCGATTTTGAGATGCATTCTTGAGATATAATTTAAATATTAAATTTTTTGCAGTTTTAGACCTAAACCTACTTTTCCCTCTGAAGGGCAGAAGATAAGGATCTGAAGTCGGTATGAGACTAAAACTATGTAAAACATTGAAGTTACAATGTGAAGGTACTCGAAATGTAGTTACCGCACAGCGTAGAAACAGAACAACAGAGACGATGTGATTATAATAGGTGTGACGTCACCTCCAACATGTCGGAGTTGTTTAAGTTTAGTTTACACGACCGACAAGAACTGTTCGCAAGCCAGGGCAATGTTTTCTACATTTGTAGGCCTATCCTCGCGCAGCAACTGGATGTGAACAGTACGGTTCGTTCGCCTGTCCTACACTTTTTACCCTAGCGTTAGTCAGTGTCGCTAGGGTGCAGATATTTTTAGTTTAAGCTACACCTTCTTGTTATGTGACCACCGCCCATCATAACAAATATAACTGGTTATAAATTTATAATATGAAATAAATAATAAGATTGTCGGGTTGTCACGGGGGTAAAGATTGTTCACTCGACAACTAGGTAATATGCCGTCGCAGGAGATTAGCTTTAGATATTTAACATGGTAGTAATAATAATTTTTTCGTAGGAATCCCTGTTATAGGGTGCGAACCAGCTTTTACCTGATGTGCCCCCTTCAGGTGACTAACTAGGTACATTAGGGTGTTTGGATAGTTGGGAAGGAATGTCCAAGGGCTAATAGTATGACTAAGTCCCAGCATTCGCCTTTACGACTGAGGAAAACCTCGGAAAAAAATTTCAGTCAGAACTGCCGGTGAACAGGGCCATGTCAGGCCGAAACAGTTTCGACGTTATTTATCCGTTCTTCTGTTTATGTTTGTTTCTATCAACTCTGAAGGTCAACAACAAGAAAAGCTGTTGGTTTTCTTTCTTATCCACCCCCATGCTAAATCTAATAAACTATATACTTGGTAATGTAATGTATTGGCAGAAGCCTTAAGAATCTCTAATAAAAAATAATAATAATAACAATCATCATAATCATCATTTAAATATTCAAATAGTTTAATCAACGGATAAATTCAAAGTGGTTCTGAATCGGCCTTGTTGATTCAGAACAACTCCAATCTGAACTGTCCTATCGCTGATTCATATGTTTCATATTTGAAATATAAATCTTTCATTGGTTATTGCTCACTCATCGATGGTGTTTGGAACCTACAGGGTTGGTGTTTTCGCTTTAAAATAAAGACCCCCACTGAAAATCAGTCTTGCTACTGAGTTGATACACTCTATAAATACGAATTTATTAATTTTTTTAAAGCACGAACAACTACAACAACAAACAATTATAACCCGACCCCCCCCCCCCCCCCGCCACCCCCCACCACTCCACCCCACTCACGCTCTCCAAGCCGGCCGGCATCATGCACGGATGCGCTTCAAACACAACATTCGAATAATCGCGCCTGAACGGGAAACTGCTAAGAGTTCCTGACGCGGCCGCGAGCGCCACCGTCCGGTGCGCCTGCATCGTGGCGCGTAGGCAACCCGCAGTACACGGCCCCCGCCAGTTCACTCGCGCTTGGCTCACGATTTGACTGACTATAAATATAATGTAATCTTTTAACGACGCCAATCGCCATACAAGAAATACAATAATATCGTCCGTACGCGTGATAAATAAAGTACAGTCATGGACGCAAATAAGTATCGGTATTTATGGAGACTGCTGTTACACTTTGAGGTTTGAATTTTACATTTCTGTTGTCTGCCATTATAATTATTATTTATTTGTAATTTTATATGTATACGTAATTAGTCCTAAGTACTTGACAAGGCCCATATTGTGAGGTAGTTAAATAAATAAATTCACATTTGGGTCATTCCATATGAAATCAACCAGCACATTTTCATGTCCCTTTTAGATTTTGATGAAATTTGGTACAGTTGTTAAGAATACAAAAAAAACGCACACGTATTTTTTTTTTCCGCTCTAACTTTCCCCGTTTTTGATTTACGGTTCTTGAAAAAAACCCAAATTTGGGTTTACTTGAGCGTGCCCGTAAATTTGTAACTTTGGAACCGTTTGACCTAGAAGGCTGATTTTTTTTTGGTAAATGGTGCTATTATTATATCCTTTGTACATACATAACAACATATATGCACTTTATTGTTTATAACTTCACATTAAAACCGATTTTTGGATTTACAGAAGTCTACTGCCCAAAAGGGTATTTTTAAAATTTTAAAATATATTATATTTGTACATATATGCATTACATGCACAGCAAATTTAGTTTTGTGGAAACTTCAGGTTTAGAAGATACAACCTAAAAGGTGTGGTCATGTGCAAATATACAATTATATTACATATGATATTATATAATAAAACTGGTTGAAGTTTGTTTAAAGCCCCACAACCACTCCACAGTATCAACCATGGCATTGGGTATTTTTTTAGTCATGGAGAGATTAAACCAGAGTGTTGATATGGGTGTGGGACATTTATTTCTACAGTGAAACTTCTTTATAAAGAACGTCTTTATAACAAAATGATCTATATATATAACTAACTGTGTTTGAGGTCCCAAAAGGTTCTTATGCATGTAAAGGTACCATCTTTATGAAGAAATGTTCTTTATAACAAAACAATAATCGAGCCCCCAAGAGTTCGTTATAAAGAAGTTTTAGTGTAGAATATGTCTGAAATAATGGTATGGTAGGAAATGCTTGTAGTCTGTTCAATGTATTATGATTTATGAAGCCATTTCTTTCCATGATTCAAGTTTGTATGAGGCTTCTTCACTTTCCTTGGTACTAAGTGTGTAAGCTCGCCCTGTTGCGATTCACGGATCAATTAAAGTGAGAAGTAAGAACTTTTCTCGAATAGGGGCATGAGGAATTTCATTGCACCAGTTATTCCAAAAAGATTCTTCCTCTGATTTCCATGTTTTTGTTTGTTAAATGGATTGCAGCAAACATACATAAAACTTTGAGTGGGTTTATCTATTTTCTTGGGGCTAGGTTAGTCTTGCCTAAGAGCTGTGCTAGTTCAATTACCTATTGTAGGCCTACATGCCTGAACACTTACACTTACAGGGCTAATAACTAGAAATACCACTGAATGTAATGTACAGTATTATATAATCCCTTAGGGCCTTAGTAGATAAACGTAACACTATAAACACTGTTAAATGTGTGCATACACAATGTTTAAACAGGCTGAGAAAACCATCTGCTTCCACCAAGGAAGTAGGCCTAGAACAACTCACAGGAAGTAGAATGCAACAGCCCTCTCTACTATAGATTGTAGAAAACACAGCCCTTCCAAGTTTGTACAAGACACACAAGCCTTTGGCACTTAAGCCTTCTTTTACACACCAATTTCAAAAAAATGTGATAAGCATTTCACTTACAATAATGTATTCCAGACAATTATACATACACATTAGAGGCATTAAACATTTATGAGTCCTAAACCCAACGTTTCCACAAAACGAAATTTGCTGTACATGTAACAAACATATGTACAAATCCAAACAAAAATTTTTATTTTTTTAAAAATACCCTTTTGGGAGGGGGGCTTATTTAAGTACAAAATTAATTTATAAAGAACACACATAAACAATTTAGTGTAGATGTTTTTGACTAATTAGAAAGGATGAAATAAGAGGTTAATTTAAAAAAAAATCAGCCTTCTAGGTCAAACGGTTCAAAAGTTACAAATATAGGGGTGCGCTAACACGGACCCAAATTTGAGTTTTGGGGCAGCCCGTTACTCCAAAACGGGTAAAGGTAGAGGCAAAAAAAAAATACGTTTGTGATTTTTTCAAGTTTTTAACCAACGCTGAAAATTTCATAAAAATCCAAAGCGTACATGAATATTTTCTCCTTTTTTTGGTTGACTTGATATGGAATGACCCATTTAGAGTCTACCCACTCAGTAATGAAACTGATTTGCAGTGGGGGACTTTAATTTAAAGCGACTAAACCAACCCTGTCGGCTCCGAACACCATCGGCGAGTGAGCGATAACCAATCAAAGATCGATATTACAAATACGACACATATGAATCAGTGATTGGACAGAACAACTTTGAATTTATTGAGTGCCTCGTTGCTAGGACGGCTCCAAAGTCACCGTTCACTTATTTCTAACACAAGAAGTAATGGAACAGCTGAATCCTTATTAGAAGTTAAAAAACTTCTGCCTGAACCGGGATTTGTACCCGGACCTTCTGCATTGGAAGCAGGGATGCTAACCACTGGACCAACGAGCAGCCTAAAATTACTATTGTGTATACTGTATATATATATATATATATATATATATATATATATATATATATATATATATATATATATATATATAAAGAAAGGATACATTTTACGGTTAAACCAATCTAAATTTTATTTTTAATGATAAGTCAAAATAAAATGTATCCTTTCTTTACATATTGCAACCAACAAAACCTGAGAAATCATATTTTATATATATATATATATAATTACTTTATATGTTTGCTCTGTAAGAATATAAACTTTATATAACTATGTAATTCTTAATAAATTCTCAACACAATACAATACTTTTTATCCTTCCTGCACTGCTTTTAGCCTATGTCATGTATCCGCTTTTATTCTACATGTAGAATATGTCTGTGTGATAGCGCTTTCAATCGTCGCTGCCTGGTAGATAGCTGGCTGCTTATTTTATATTTTATACAAAGCTGCATTCAGTTATTTTTATTTATTTACGTATGTTCTAATATCACATTTCACATTGATCAATACATTGTATGGATATTCATAAAAAAAGACTATCACAAGATATGGATATTCATGAAATAAAGATGATCACAAGATATGGATATTCATGAAATAAAGATGATCACAAGATATGGATATTCATGAAATAAAGATGATCACAAGATATGGATATTCATGAAATAAAGATGATCACAAGATATGGATATTCATGAAATAAAGATGATCATAAGATATGGATATTCATGAAATAAAGACGATCACAAGACGGTACTTCAGAAGCAAAACACAACGATTCCTAACAAATCAAATCAAATAATATTTTCGGAAGACTTGGACATCGCTTCGTCGGACGATCGTACCGCTACTGCAGCGACCGTTCGCTCTTTCCTCGTGCGTGACTACGCTTGTCGTTCGAGTGTGTGGAGTCTTGTCGCTTCTTGTGACGTCGCTTGGACTTCTGCGAGTATCCGCACATGCGCTGAACGAAGTCTTTGGCATCTGCGCACAATGACAGACAGTGTCCGTCAAGTTGTTTGAAACAACTATACATAATCTAAAACAATGCTTATTGTGTTGTATTGGGAACCCGCAACTGAGGTTACATCCGGACTTCAATAATGGAACAAATGAAGCGAACTGATGGACAAACAATCAGCTGTCAAAATAATAAAATTGCAACCAAACAAATAAAAACACTCGCCATTTAAAACTTGTAATGATATACAACGACTAAGTGAAAGTTTTGTATGTGTATTTGTTTGTTTTTTGTTTTGTTTTCCAAAATCAGAGGAAATTATTTTTTGACAGCTTGTTGTTTGTCAATCGATTTAATTCATTTGCTTCATTGTTGTCTTTTGGTGTTGCTAGTAGCCTATAGTTGCCCCAACGAAAGTATTCTTATGCTTTCGACACAGACGAGTCCAAGGTGACAACTTAATTTTCTACTTCGCTAATTCCTTAAATCTAATCTAAACAGGTCCATTAAGGATAATTTAAAACCTTCCGTTGGTGTTGGTTACCTGTGACGGTGGGTGTAGCCAAACCGCCTGTGCACTCGACTAAGCCGAACTGTGCATTTACGGATGTGTGAAAGAACGCCAGGTATCTGCTGATTTTCTTTCAATAAGCGCGGTTGAAAGGGGCAGTAGACAATGATCTGAGATCGGTATGCGAATACTTTCGTTGGGACTAGTATAAGCAAGCATGGTTTAGCAACTGTCGCTTAGCAGGATACTATCCGAACCCCGAAGTTAAGCAATAACTTGCTAGGACAGCAGGAAAAGGGTGGGTGACCGCTACATTAAAGTGGTTCCAAAGCAACCTTTTGAATGCTGACGTCAAAGATGAGTGACTCACAGCCAATCAGCGGGGGGCTTTTTTAAGTACTGGCATTTGGTTGGTTTGTGCTTACCTCATCTATGACATCAGCATCCCCAAGGTTGCTGTGGAACGACTTTAGCTTGCTTTGGATAGAGGGGCTCGATTATTATTTTTTTATTATTTATAGTTTAACGACGTAGGTACGCGACAACGAGGACAGGGACATGTATTTGTATTTGTATTTGTATTTGTATTTGTATTTGTATTTGTATTTGTATTTGTATTTGTATTTGTATTTGTATTTGTATTTGTATTTGTATTTGTATTTGTATTTGTATTTGTATTTGTATTTGTATTTGTATTTGTATTTGTATTTGTATTTGTATTTGTATTTGTATTTGTATTTGTATTTATTTCATCCAGTTGAAATAAGAATTAGCATTCAAGCGGTAAATGGGTGGAAAGGGGAAATAGGAGGCTGTTATTTCGTCTCCTCTTACGACGGGCAGAGTCACCCTGAACCAAATTCTATCCCCGGCTCAAGTCTTGTTTAAGACAGCATAGTTAAACGTTTTGTGTAACATGCAGAAGACTGCGAAACCAAAGAACTAAACAAACAAACAAACAAACAAACAAACAAACAAAGAATCTAAGTATTTTAGACGTTGTGGGTTGGCACGTGATCTCAAAATGTCTGTAACATCCAATAGCTGCATCGCTCACAACGGCTGTAGTTTTGACGTTTTGCTTCAAGTTATTGGTCTTGAATACTCACCTTTCATCAGGACCCACGAGATGGCCCCCAGGAAGAAGGCCAGCAAACAGATCATACAGCAGGGGGTGGGGGGGGAACTCACCTTTCATCAGGACCCACGAGATGGCCCCCAGGAAGAAGGCCAGCAAACAGATCATGGAGCGGGGAGGGGTGACTTACCTTTCATCAGGGCCCACGAGATGGCCCCCAGGAAGAAGGCCAGCAAACAGATCATACAGCAGGGGGTGGGGGGGGAACTCACCTTTCATCAGGACCCACGAGATGGCCCCCAGGAAGAAGGCCAGCAAACAGATCATACAGCAGGGGGGGGGGGTGACTCACCTTTCATCAGGACCCACGAGATGGCCCCCAGGAAGAAGGCCAGCAAACAGATCATGGAGCGGGGAGGGGTGACTTACCTTTCATCAGGGCCCACGAGATGGCCCCCAGGAAGAAGGCCAGCAAGCAGATCATACAGCAGGGGGGGGGGGGGAACTTACCTTTCATCAGTACCCACGAGATGGCCCCCAGGAAGAAGGCCAGCAAACAGATCATACAGCAGGGGGGGGGGGGGCTTACCTTTCATCAGTACCCACGAGATGGCCCCCAGGAAGAAGGCCAGCAAACAGATCATACAGCAGGGGGGGGGGGGAGAGGGGGCTTACCTTTCATCAGTACCCACGAGATGGCCCCCAGGAAGACGGCCAGCAAGCAGATCATACAGCAGGGGGGGGGGGGGAGAGGGGGCTTACCTTTCATCAGTACCCACGAGATGGCCCCCAGGAAGAAGGCCAGCAAACAGATCATACAGCAGGGGGGGGGGGGACTCACCTTTCATCAGGACCCACGAGATGGCCCCCAGAAAGAAGGCCAGCAAACAGATCATACAGCAGGGGGGGGGGGGGTTAAAGAGGGGGGGTAACCTTTCATCAGGACCCACGAGATGGCCCCCAGGAAGAAGGCCAGCAAACAGATCATACAGCAGGGGGGGGGGGGGGTTAAAGAGGGGGGGTAACCTTTCATCAGGACCCACGAGATGGCCCCCAGGAAGAAGGCCAGCAAACAGATCATACAGCAGGGGGGGGGGGGGGTTAAAGAGGGGGGGTAACCTTTCATCAGGACCCACGAGATGGCCCCCAGGAAGAAGGCCAGCCAACAGATCATACAGCAGGGGGGAGAGGGGGCTTACCTTTCATCAGGACCCACGAGATGGCCCCCAGGAAGAAGGCCAGCAAACAGATCATACAGCAGGGGGGGGGGGGGGGGGAGAGGGGGCTTACCTTTCATCAGGACCCACGAGATGGCCCCCAGGAAGAAGGCCAGCAAGCAGATCATACAGCAGGGGGGGGGGGGGGGGAGAGGGGGCTTACCTTTCATCAGGACCCACGAGATGGCCCCCAGGAAGAAGGCCAGCAAACAGATCATACAGCAGGGGGGGGGGGGGGACTCACCTTTCATCAGGAGTCACGAGATGGCCCCCAGAAAGAAGGCCAGCAAACAGATCATACAGCAGGGGGGGGGGGGGGGAGAGGGGGCTTACCTTTCATCAGGGCCCACGAGATGGCCCCCAGGAAGAAGGCCAGCAAACAGATCATACAGCAGGGGGGGGGGGGGACTCACCTTTCATCAGGACCCACGAGATGGCCCCCAGAAAGAAGGCCAGCAAACAGATCATACAGCAGGGGGGGGGGGGGCTCACCTTTCATCAGGACCCACGAGATGGCCCCCAGAAAGAAGGCCAGCAAACAGATCATACAGCAGGGGGGGGGGGGGGCTCACCTTTCATCAGGACCCACGAGATGGCCCCCAGAAAGAAGGCCAGCAAACAGATCATACAGCAGGGGGGGGGGACTTACCTTTCATCAGGACCCACGAGATGGCCCCCAGGAAGAAGGCCAGCAAACAGATCATACAGCAGGGGGGGGGGGGGGGACTTACCTTTCATCAGGACCCACGAGATGGCCCCCAGGAAGAAGGCCAGCAAACAGATCATACAGCAGGGGGGGGGGGGGACTCACCTTTCATCAGGACCCACGAGATGGCCCCCAGGAAGAAGGCCAGCAAACAGATCATACAGCAGGGGGGGGGGGGGCTTACCTTTCATCAGGACCCACGAGATGGCCCCCAGGAAGAAGGCCAGCAAACAGATCATACAGCAGGGGGGGGGGGGGAGAGGGGGCTTACCTTTCATCAGTACCCACGAGATGGCCCCCAGGAAGAAGGCCAGCAAACAGATCATACAGCAGGGGGGGGGGGGGGGGGGAGAGGGGGCTTACCTTTCATCAGTACCCACGAGATGGCCCCCAGGAAGAAGGCCAGCCAACAGATCATACAGCAGGGGGGAGAGGGGGCTTACCTTTCATCAGGACCCACGAGATGGCCCCCAGGAAGAAGGCCAGCAAACAGATCATACAGCAGGGGGGGGGTAACGTACCTTTCATCAGGACCCACGAGATGGCCCCCAGGATCAAGGCCAGCAAACAGATCACACAGCAGGGGGGGACTTACCTTTCATCAGGACCCACGAGATGGCCCCCAGGAAGAAGGCCAGCAAACAGATCATACAGCAGGGGGGGGGGGGGGGACTTACCTTTCATCAGGGCCCACGAGATGGCCCCCAGGAAGAAGGCCAGCAAACAGATCACACAGCAGGGGGGGGGGGACTTACCTTTCATCAGGACCCACGAGATGGCCCCCAGGAAGAAGGCCAGCAAACAGATCATACAGCAGGGGGGGGGGGGGGACTTACCTTTCATCAGGGCCCACGAGATGGCCCCCAGGAAGAAGGCCAGCAAACAGATCATACAGCAGGGGGGGGGGGGGCTTACCTTTTATCAGGACCCACGAGATGGCCCCCAGGAAGAAGGCCAGCAAACAGATCACACAGCAGGGGGGGGGGGTGACTTACCTTTCATCAGGACCCACGAGATGGCCCCCAGGAAGAAGGCCAGCAAACAGATCATACAGCAGGGGGGGGGGGGGGACTTACCTTTCATCAGGGCCCACGAGATGGCCCCCAGGAAGAAGGCCAGCAAACAGATCATACAGCAGGGGGGGGACTTACCTTTCATCAGGACCCACGAGATGGCCCCCAGGAAGAAGGCCAGCAAACAGATCATACAGCAGGGGGGGGGGGGGGGACTTACCTTTCATCAGGGCCCACGAGATGGCCCCCAGGAAGAAGGCCAGCAAACAGATCATACAGCAGGGGGGGGGGGGGGGGGGGGAACTTACCTTTCATCAGGACCCACGAGATGGCCCCCAGGAAGAAGGCCAGCAAACAGATCACACAGCAGGGGGGGGGGGACTTACCTTTCATCAGGACCCACGAGATGGCCCCCAGGAAGAAGGCCAGCAAACAGATCACACAGCAGGGGGGGGGGGACTTACCTTTCATCAGGACCCACGAGATGGCCCCCAGGAAGAAGGCCAGCAAACAGATCATACAGCAGGGGGGGGGGTGACTTACCTTTCATCAGGGCCCACAAGATGGCCCCCAGGAAGAAGGCCAGCAAACAGATCATACAGCAGGGGGGGGGGGGGGGGAACTTACCTTTCATCAGTACCCACGAGATGGCCCCCAGGAAGAAGGCCAGCAAGCAGATCATGCAGCAGGGGGGGGGGGGGGAGACTTACCTTTCATCAGTACTCACGAGATGGCCCCCAGGAAGAAGGCCAGCAAACAGATCATACAGCAGGGGGGGGGGACTTACCTTTCATCAGGACCCACGAGATAGCCCCCAGGAAGAAGGCCAGCAAACAGATCATACAGCAGGGGGGGGGGGGGAACTTACCTTTCATCAGGACCCACGAGATGGCCCCCAGGAAGAAGGCCAGCAAACAGATCTTACAGCAGGGGGGGGGGGACTTATCTTTCATCAGGACCCACGAGATGGCCCCCAGGAAGAAGGCCAGCAAACAGATCATACAGCAGGGGGGGGGGGGGACTTACCTTTCATCAGGACCCACGAGATGGCCCCCAGGAAGAAGGCCAGCAAACAGATCATACAGCAGGGGGGGGGGACTTACCTTTTATCAGGACCCACGAGATGGCCCCCAGGAAGAAGGCCAGCAAACAGATCATACAGCAGGGGGGGGGGGGGACTTACCTTTCATCAGGACCCACGAGATGGCCCCTAGGAAGAAGGCCAGCAAACAGATCATACAGCAGGGGGGGGGGGGACTTACCTTTCATCAGGACCCACGAGATGGCCCCCAGGAAGAAGGCCAGCAAACAGATCATACAGCAGGGGGGGAACTTACCTTTCATCAGGACCCACGAGATGGCCCCCAGGAAGAAGGCCAGCAAGCAGATCATACAGCAGGGGGGGGGGGGACCTACCTTTCATCAGGACCCACGAGATGGCCCCCAGGAAGAAGGCCAGCAAACAGACCACACAGCAGGGGGGGGGGGGAACTTACCTTTCATCAGGACCCACGAGATGGCCCCCAGGAAGAAGGCCAGCAAGCAGATCATACAGCAGGGGGGGGGGGGAACTTACCTTTCATCAGTACCCACGAGATGGCCCCTAGGAAGAAGGCCAGCAAACAGATCATACAGCAGGGGGGCAACTTACCTTTCATCAGGACCCACGAGATGGCCCCCAGGAAGAAGGCCAGCAAGCAGATCATACAGCAGGGGGGGGGGGGAACTTACCTTTCATCAGTACCCACGAGATGGCCCCTAGGAAGAAGGCCAGCAAACAGATCATACAGCAGGGGGGCAACTTACCTTTCATCAGGACCCACGAGATGGCCCCCAGGAAGAAGGCCAGCAAGCAGATCATACAGCAGGGGGGGGGGGGGAACTTACCTTTCATCAGGACCCACGAGATGGCCCCCAGGAAGAAGGCCAGCAAGCAGATCATACAGCAGGGGGGGGAACTTACCTTTCATTAGTACCCACGAGATGGCCCCCAGGAAGAAGGCCAGCAAACAGATCATACAGCAGACAAAGGCAAACACCGCATGATCGCTGAAACACTCCAGGCCGTCGAGGAAAGCATCGTAGTACGTCATACTGGCCTTCAATGTATTGTATCACGCTAGCTCGTACGGCTCAGACTGATCGATGTAAACAAACAAGACGCAGACAGGCTTGCTATAATGGAGTTTTGTTTTGTTTTTATTCCAAAGATATTAGAAATAGGCGACGTACTTTGACTATAAAAGTCTGTTCGTTTGGGTTGATACTAGTGGAGGTAGAGGTTGTGTGACATTATTTAGCCTGAACCAACTAGACAAACGAACGACTAAAGTTGAATCTTTGAATCAAAGTCGGTCAATCCCCTAGCAGAGGTTTGGTAAACCTTGAAGTCCGACAAGCCCCCACGAGTGGATTTATAGATCAAAGACATTGGAATAGTAGTTCGTCGATAAAGAAGTTTTCTCTGAAATAAAAAATATACATAATTCGATTTGGTAAAGTTAAGGTAATTCGAAGATTTATTTCCTATTGGAAATACAAAACGATGCATTTGGCATTGTTTAATAAAACATAATGTCTTTGTTCACATTTTGAATCTCTGTTAACAACCACAAGAAAAAGGCGCACAGAATCTCCCCAAGAACGACAATAACTTGACTCCAAGTCAAGCAACCGGAGTAATAACGCTACATTTCAGTTTTCAGTTTCCAGCAACAGGTAAAATGCACAGTTGAGTAATATGAGTTGTTTCACTGCCTCCTAGCTGGTGGGCTGAGTGTCCGGCTGACTGGTCGTGGTCAAGGTCCCATTGGACGGGGCCACCACGCCTGAAACACAGACACTACGTCACTTCCTGCAGAACCATGTCCACCTACCCTGCGGTAAAAACTGCTTTCAAATATTCTAAAATTGTCAAAATCTAAACCAAAATATATCATTCTCTAATAGTTCCCACGTGACGTAACAGCGGCCATGATTGCGACACAATTGAGGAGGACCAATCCTAGATCATTAGCAAATACTATTCAAATTTAATAAATAAGCCTAGTTAAGAATTTAAAAAGTAAACATAATTAATGCAAAATAAAAAAATACCACACATACAAATTTTATTTAAAAAAGCAGGCTGGATTTGAAAGAATGAAGAGTTTATGTGTTCTACCACAACCGCCTTCAATTGTTTCTCCATGGCAACGTCAAAGTTTGATCACAAATGTGGCCGCCACGCGCAAAGATGTGACGTACGTGCAACCTATGAATAGGGAACCTGCAAGTGACGTCACAGCCGAACTACAACAATGGAAACTGATGGACAAACAACAAGCTGTCAAAATAATAGCTTTATGAATAATGGGGGGAAAACAATTAGTTTTAACGATAGTAACTGCTTGCCAGTTAAAATTTCTGTTCAATGACGGGCAACAACGATCTGAAAGTTTGTGAACGTTTTGAACATTTCATTTTTTGACGGCTTGTTATTTGTCCATCGGTTCAATTAATTTGTTTCATTGTTGTGTTTTGGTGTTGTGCGTATCCTATAGAATGTAATGTTCTTTTCTTTGTTTCCCTGGTAAAAAAAAATATCTTTTTCATCAAATTAACTTATTTCAT
Source organism: Isoperla grammatica (assembly GCA_945910005.1). Lineage (NCBI taxonomy): Eukaryota > Metazoa > Arthropoda > Insecta > Plecoptera > Perlodidae > Isoperla > Isoperla grammatica. The sequence continues at coordinate 26,299,471 of OX246743.1, forward strand.
TTTAAAAGGTGAGTTGCAACAACACATTACAAAAGGTAGATTACATTTTTTGAGCAGGAATAAATATTAAGGATCAGTTTCACCAAACTTTAATCCCGCGTTTTTCTGATAATCGGAGATCAAAAATGGCGCCCGGTAGAAGCCACCGTGCATTTTGTAAGTAATGTTTGTTGAAACCATAGTAACCAATTCGAGATTAGTAAATCGACCGATTAAAAAGCTTGGTAAATTCGGACCTTAACAGTATAACTTAAGCGCTTTAGATATCCTTTATCTTCCTTCATGTATTACCCCTCAGCATCTCGAATTCATAGGTTGCACGTACGTCACATCTGTGAGCGTGGCGGCCACATTTGTGACCAAACTTTGACGTTGCCATGGAGAAACAATTGAAGGCTGTCGTGGTAGAACACATAAATTCTTAATTCTTTGAAATCCAGCCTGTTTTTGAAAAAAAAAATGATGTGTGATAATTTTTTATTTTTGTATTACTTATGCTTACTTTTTAAAATCTAAATTAGGCTTATTTATTAAATTTGAATTATATTAGTTAATGAACTAGGATTGGTCCTCCTCAATATTGTCGCAATCATGGCCACTGTGACGTCACGTGGGAACTCTGAATAGAATGATGCAATGATAGAGATGTAAAGCAACAAGATACACTAATAGTGTCTCATGCTTTGAGGATAAAAGAGTAATGACTTATAAGTAATGACGTACGCAGTCAATAAGTATACCCATGGCTTCTCTGCCCATCTTCCTTTTCCTCCCCTTACCGTCCCGCTTGACCCTTTCTTCCAATCACACCCTGACATCATATGATCCCGTTGAGTACGTCGTTAAACCACAAACATGTGTTTTAAATTGTGTGGGATTCGAACCCACGTCCCTAGGTGTTGTACGCTAAGAACATCCACCACATGAGTCACCGTGAACGGCCAAGGCATCAACAAAACAGTGTTGTTGAAATAGATATTTATTTTGTAAAAGTGAACAAAATATTTCGAGACGTAGAAACCTCAAAACAATACTAATCTTATATAAACGGCTGCACTTTCATCTCTAACCACGTGACAGCCAGCCAGCGTGAACCAACCACCTAATCACGAAAAACCTTATCGTAAACCGTTTATTATAGGAGAATTGACCCTTCATGATTGAACACAAACAATTTCGGTGCCAAAGTGACGTCATAATCTATGCTTACATATCCCGTATGCGTTGAAGTTGTTAGGGTCTTTGTTGCACACCAGGTTATCGTCACAGACTCCCATGCCGTTCCACGGCCCCCCACAGACCTCATTCAGCACCTGCAGACAATGAAAATAATAGCTAATAAAGGCCAATTTTATTCGCACAGAAAGTACAGAGATAGAAACACCATTCGTATGTGAATCAAAATAAAAATATTGGAATAAGAAGTTAGTAGGCAAATAACGGTTGTGAGAAGCCGACAATGAAACTCTTCATTATGTGAGGGCCACAATGGTTGAATTACTTCATTGTAAACCTATACCCTAAAAAAAACCTATTTCTGTCGGTTCAAATTGTATTAAAATGCTAAAAAGCAAAAGTAAACTAAAATTTGTCATCCCCTAGAGAATGTAGTGTATGTCTTGTGATTGTTGACTGTCTGAATGGGCTTGGCACACCCCTGGAAGCACCCAGGGATGAGGGGGTGAGGGAGGGGAATGATATTGACCTTGGCTCACTTTTGGAAGCACCCATTTAGGAGGGTGTGAGGGAGGTGGATGATACTGACCTTGACACACATCTGGCAGCACCCAGGGAGGATATTTTGAGGGAGGGGGATGCTATTGACCTTGGCACACATCTGGCAGCACCCAGGGAAGAGGTTGTAAACAAGGGGGATGATAATGGTCTTGGCACACCTCTGGCAGCACCCAGGGAGCAGATGGTAAGCGAGGGGTATGATACTTACCTTGGCACACGTCTGAAAGCACCCAGGGAGAAGAGGGTGAGAGAGGGGGATACTACTGACCTTGGCTCACCTCTGGCAGCACCCAGGGAGGAGAGGGTAAAAGAGGGGAATGCTACTGACCTTGGCACACCTCTGGCAGCAGCCGCACACGTCCATGGTCAAGCCACCCTTGCAGTCGGTCGGCTCGACGCAGTTCCGCGGTATCTGGGACCAACAGGGGCACGACAGCGCCTGACAGCACGACAGCACAGCGAGCAGCACCAGCACCCACGTGGCTCTCATCGCTACAATAATAATAATAATAATAGTAATAATAATCATGATAATAATAATAGCAATAATAGTAATAATAATAGAAATCGGTAACGATAATTTTTATTAATCATTAGGCATTACCAATTACAATAACATTACCCTATCGGGTGTACAGGAAACTGTCAGTTAATTAACACGCTGTTTATTCATTATATATTATTAATTATTAAATTTCGTTTAATTTCCACAACAATAACTTGATATTGATAAAATTATAAATACATTACTGTAAGTATGCTGGCATATTTATGTTCATTTTCTAACACTTTCTAAATTACAGAGCAGCGTTATGTTTAAGTTTAAGTGCTGGAACTAGTCTTCAACAATAATTATATTTTAAACGTAATCAACGAAGTATCCTAATGCTTAGAAATAGCTGAGTCCAAAGTACAAACAAAATTTTTTTTCTCCTCTAGTTTCTAACATCTAACTAACTGAAACAGTCCCATTACGGATAATTTACGAACTTGGGTTGGTTACCTGGAATACAAATACAGTGGGCGTGACCAATAAGGCTTGTACACTCTACTAAGCGGAAATCTACCTTTACAAATGTGTGAAAGAATGTCAGGAATCTGTTCATTTCCAATAAAACAGCGTGCATGAAATGGGCAATATACAAGGAAGGATCTGAGTAGGATATGAGACTAGTGTTGTGATTAGTATATATATATATATATATCTCTGGCTCCTGATTCCAACTTAAGTTAGGTCAGGGGGTGGCTATAGCCACCAGAATTCTAGGGCACTTAAAGAGCTCCTAACACCGGCTTGCCAGGCCTGTCATGTCCTCTTCAAATTCACTCTCTTTTCTTCCCACCAGCTCGCGCCATCCACTTCTGTCTTCCCACAGTCCTTTTTTATTTATTTTTATATTTTATATAATATAATTCATTTTATTACTAATTATCGAATTAATAATCAAGATAACTACGCTAATGGTTATATTATATTACCAAAACACAGTGCGCTGTAAATTTAGATTTTCGATTTCTTGTGGCAATCTTGAGATATAATTAAAAAATGAAAAATTTCTGCGGTTTTTCACGTAGAGCATCATAGATCTAACTGTAAGCATAATAATCCATAAAGCAGAGAGTTGCGGTTAGAGTTCACCTTGACTATAAATCCGCGTCAGCAAGTGTGAGATGCAACGTGCGCGCTGATACGCTGACCTGTCCTTGCGTGACGTCACAGCTATAATCTTTAGTGACCTACGCGTCTTGTCAGGGGTCACAACACACTGAGATAAGAGCTGTTTTGATAGAAAATGGTAAACCTATTTGCCACGAACTTCAAGCGGGTCGACGTTTGGTGTGAGTCACTAGGTATGGTACACGTTGAGTTGCAATAACTTATACCTTTGCAGTCCGTTTTTTTTATCAGATAAGAAACCTAAAAACATTCAGAATAAATTCTGTGATTTAAAAACGTTTTTCAAAATAGATATCATGATTTTTATAGAATTTGTGGAACATTTTTGTTCCATAATACCATACATTCCATAATAATTCCATAATAAGGAACCAAAATTTGAGACTAAATAAAAATTTTCCCAGAAGTAATTAAAGAAAGATTGTGTTTTCAATTGCACACTATCATATTTTATATTTTTGTTTCTCAAGGCCAAGAAATACTAGAAATGAATCAAATTTCTGAGGAAGATGTTAAAATTCTTTTGTTTTTAACGGATTTTGCCAGTATTCATGCATTCATTCGACACATTGAAACGAAAATAATCGCGCAATGGCTCAACTGTTATAAACGCCCGGCAGTGAGAACAGATTAGCCCCATTTGAGTGAGTGTAATAATAACCTAGTATAAGTGTTCTCAAACGTGGATGTAGGGTCTGAGTTGGGCTACAATAAACATAGTTTACACACATTGGAAATATAGCGTAATGTGTATGGTATTGGTAGTATTATAGCTGGTGGTATAGTTGAGAAACTGTAAGAATGACGGCCTCCTCCTTATCCCCTCCACTGCTACCCGACCCCCCTCAACTCCGTGAAACAACAAATTGAACAAATGAAACTGATAAAACCTGACAAAATGAAATACGTAACTGAAAATCAGTTTGTTTCAGTTGTTCAGTTTGTTGTTTCACGGAGTTGAGGGAGGTCGGGTAGCTGTGAAGGGGATATGGAGGGGGCCGTCATTCTTACAGTTTCTCAACTATATTATTGGTATTGGTGCATAAGTTTCCAAATATTTCACAATAATGTCATGTTATACTCAGGAATTATAAGACAATTATTAAATAAGATGATATTTGGATTTAACGTCTCATATTTTGCAACGTTCCTAATCTGCTTTCGTTGCAGGCGGTTCTGGGTTCGATTCCCGATTCGGGCAGGGGTTTTTGAACTTTGAAAATGTACACACATTTCTGAATGGTACTTGTTTATGTGACTAAATAGTGTTGGTGATTTTGAGTGAGTGAGTTGGTGATTATGAAGATGAAGACAACGCCTCAATATGACATCAATACACAAACCAGGATTTGAAACTGGAACACAGAGACCGCGGTTTACTAGACCAACGCCTAATTCACCGCGGCCTACTTCGCTGGGAATTATTATACGAATAAACATGAGTTATTATATTGTTAATTGTATCATAATAATATGAACGAGAAAGGAAAGTGAAAAATATGGGTTGCCTTGAGAGCTACTATGCAAAGACATGGGCAACTCATCCAGACAATATGGGGGCCTTGAGAGCTACTATGCAAAGATATGGACAACTCATCCAGACAATATGGGAGCCTTGAAAGCTACTATGCAAAGATATGGACAACTCATCCAGACCATATGGGTGCCCGGAGAGCTACAATGCAAAGATATGGACAACTCATCCAGACAATATGGGAGCCTTGAAAGCTACTATGCAAAGATATGGACAACTCATCCAGACCATATGGGTGCCCGGAGAGCTACAATGCAAAGATATGGACAACTCATCCAGACAATATGGGGGCCTTGAGAGCTACTGTGCAAAGAGATGCACTACTCATCCAGACAATATGGGTGCCTTGAGAGCTACTATGCAAAGAGATGCACTACTCATCCAGACAATATGGTGCCTTGAGAGCTACTATGCAAAGAGATGCACTACTCATCCAGACAATATGGGTGCCTTGAGAGCTACTATGCAAAGAGATGCACTACTCATCCAGACAATATGGGGCCTTGAGAGCTACTGTGCAAAGAGATGCACTACTCATCCAGACAATATGGGGGCCTTGAGAGCTACTGTGCAAAGAGATGCACAACTCATCCAGACAATATGGGTGCCTTGAGAGCTACTATGCAAAGAGATGCACTACTCATCCAGACAATATGGTGCCTTGAGAGCTACTGTGCAAAGATATGCACTACTCATCCAGACAATATGGGGGCCTTGAGAGCTACTATGCAAAGATATGGACAACTCATCCAGACAATATGGGGGCCTTGAGAGCTACTATGCAAAGATATGGACAACTCATCCAGACAATATGGGGGCCTTGAGAGCTACTATGCAAAGATATGGACAACTCATCCAGACAATATGGGGCCTTGAGAGCTACTATTCAAAGAGATGCACTACTCACCCAGACAATATGGGGGCCTTGAGAGCTACTATGCAAAGAGATGCACTACTCATCCAGACAATATGGGGGCCTTGAGAGCTACTATGCAAAGAGATGCACTACTCATCCAGACAATATGGGTTCCTTGAGAGCTACTATGCAAAGAGATGCACTACTCATCCAGACAATATGGGGCCTTGAGAGCTACTATGCAAAGAGATGCACTACTCATCCAGACAATATGGGTGCCTTGAGAGCTACTATGCAAAGAGATGCACTACTCATCCAGACAATATGGGTGCCTTGAGAGCTACTATGCAAAGAGATGCACTACTCACCCAGACAATATGGGGGCCTTGAGAGCTACTATGCAAAGAGATGCACTACTCATCCAGACAATATGGGTGCCTTGAGAGCTACTGTGCAAAGAGATGCACTACTCATCCAGACAATATGGGGGCCTTGAGAGCTACTATGCAAAGAGATGCACTACTCATCCAGACAATATGGGGGCCTTGAGAGCTACTATGCAAAGAGATGCACTACTCATCCAGACAATATGGGGGCCTTGAGAGCTACTGTGCAAAGAGATGCACTCTTCATCCAGACAATATGGGTGCCTTGAGAGCTACTATGCAAAGAGATGCACTACTCACCCAGACAATATGGGGCCTTGAGAGCTACTATGCAAAGAGATGCACTACTCATCCAGACAATATGGGTGCCTTGAGAGCTACTATGCAAAGAGATGCACTACTCATCCAGACAATATGGGTGCCTTGAGAGCTACTATGCAAAGAGATGCACTACTCATCCAGACAATATGGGGGCCTTGAGAGCTACTATGCAAAGAGATGCACTACTCATCCAGACAATATGGGGGCCTTGAGAGCTACTATGCAAAGAGATGCACTACTCATCCAGACAATATGGGGGCCTTGAGAGCTACTATGCAAAGAGATGCACTACTCATCCAGACAATATGGGGGCCTTGAGAGCTACTATGCAAAGAGATGCACTACTCATCCAGACAATATGGGGGTCTTGAGAGCTACTATGCAAAGAGATGCACTACTCATCCAGACATGGAGGCCTTGAGAGCACCAATCACTGACATGCAAGTGTTAAGGCACATCGGTCAGGCTAGAAGAGACTACTACGTGAAATAACCACCCCGACAGGGATGAAATAACCATCTAGGGTTGAGAAGTTAGTATATCTACTCACCAGCTTGTATTTTTCCGCAGAGGGATGTGGCTAGTGTGCAATTCTTCGTCGGTGTGTGAATGCTTACGCTGCTTACTCTTGTTGATAAAGTAGTCGGATAGGTTATCGGTCAGTCGTGCTGGGTCATCGGAGGGGTCGACCCGCGGTGCAGCTTGGGAGACCACGGTCCGTGACCCCTCGCTAGAAGAACTACCTGTCATGCGGCGAGGGGGGGGGGGGGGGATGGTAAAATTACGTGTTTCTGCCCACTGACTGCTACTTTATCGTGGATGGGCAGGTTTGCTTGCTAGGTCGACCCCTGGAGTTATGCTGTCGGAAGCGTGTGCTTCTGGTAGGCCACTCTATAGGTCGAGGTGGAGAAGCCAGACGAAAAGAAGTCTACATCCTCCCCCTTTCCATTCTACTCCCCTTTTCAACCTACTTTCCCCCTTTCCTCTAAACACCCCCAGACTTGATCTTAGTTGTCGAGTACGTTGTTAAATAATAAGTAATGAAAATAAAAAATACGAGTAACAGAATATACGAACAGGAAGGGTTAACAGGATATACGACACGTTTGACAATTTGCAGAAGTCAATTCTTTTATTGAAGATCAGTAACATTTGATTTAAATATAAATTTATAGGGGTGTCAACAAAGAACATTTGAACGACTCAAGAATCAAAGATAATCAATACTTCTTACCGATCAGAAAGTAAAGAAATATGAAAATGCCTTTACTTTTTACAAAATCCAAAAGTATGAACATTGATACATTTTATTATTCATTTTTAATCATTTTTAGAAAAGTGTGACTATATATACATCCATTTCTGGAACTTAACAGTGCAAAGTTGTGGACATATGTGCTATAGGTCGACCGTTAAAAATTTATGAACTAGACCCACAAGCATGTCCTATATTCACTTGTCCCAATGCAAGTCGAGTTAAGTATGTGATTTGGTTATGGTTGCCATCGTTGAGTGAGATTTCTCACTCAACGTTGCCATGGAGTTTGTTCTTCTTAAGGAAAATAGGGTGTAATAAAACAACTCCATATCTACAAATCCTGTACTTAACTTAATACTTGACTGTGCATACGGCCTACTTGGGTCAAGGTGTGTTGCAATGAAGTGCAGTGACGTCATAGGTCACTTGCACAACTGCAGCTTTGCCCGACGACCGCACAGTCCAGTGATGATAGAGGTCAAGCTTCAGATGTCAACATTGAATGGCGTTAATTAATTAGGGACATGTGTAATATACAGGCCAATCTTTGGAGCGACGAGTTGTGCAACCCAAGGTTTGTACACTAAACTCTCATGGGCTGAAAACTGACTCTGTGAACTTGAGGGTAAAAGGGATCTAGGTATTGTGACAGTACCGATCCACTAGATGCTCCCCTAAACTAAATTACATATTAGTTATTAATTGTTTCATTGTTTAAATCATTGAAGTAGCATATTTAAACATATTGTGAAATAGTAATATTGTGAAATAGTTTAAGAGGTGCGTCATAAGCTTTGCATCCTGTGCAGGACACGCTCTTCAACAACAATACCAAGAAGCCACACTAATAGTCGCCCCAGGGCAGGCCTGAAGAGGTGAGGCTGTGAATAAGGGGATGGCTAACAACCCCTTCCACGTCATTGAAACGACCAGAAGCTGTGGTGGCTACGTCATTTTAGGCACACGACCCCCTGATACAAAACTAATCCCAAGGCGTCCGTGGATGGTTGTTTGCCAGTCTTCGGGGACAGTAGTTGGGCGGTCTTCGGAAACAGTTTGGTTAAGGCTGGTCCACACAGATTTTTAAGACATAATACATAAGGTTTTAAGACGTTGTTTTAAAAACAACAATGAAAACAACGTCTTAAAACTAAAACTTTGTGTGAACGCCAGTACGTGTTTCCTATGATCCAACTTTACGACTACGCGTTAAACCTTAAATCTTATGTCTTAAAAATGTGTGTGGACCAGCCTTTAGTAGTTGGCCAGTCTTCAGGGACAGTTGTGTGTGTGTAATGAATTCGAAAGTGCAATCGTTTACTGTGTAATTTAATATCCGGATACAAATTCTCACAACTACAATTTAATAATCAGCTCCACTTCGACCGTCGTCTTCAACACCAGCCACTTCAGATTTCAACAACAACAGCATCATCATCGTCAACATCAGCCTAATTATATAACAACCATGGTATCGTTAAATTTATAAGATCTTTGGCCATTGATAATTTTTATGGACTATATTGTCTTGTTTTATCGCACATTATTGTTTTGAATATAACAGCATAAATCTGGTCTAATTTAACTTATAGTTTACCACTTTCCTATTAAAAACCCTTTGTCATTTAATTTTAGAATATCATTAGTGTAGAAGTAAGAACTGTACGGTCACAGTATCTCTCGCCAAGTTAACAAGTGGTGTTTTTATTCGTGTTTATTCCTGTTCTCGTTGCAGGCGGTCCTGGGTTCGAACCCGGTTCGGGCAGGGATTTTTGAACATACAGGCCACAGGCCACAGGGCTCTTCTGATCTAAGTGTTTACCTGTGAATGTTTCTTAACTCAGGCTTAGGCCCAAGTCACTCTTTTTATTATTGACTGCAGCACATTGCTGTTCCTCTTTTTGTTCATGGAATTTTGAAGTTTTGTTGTATTGTCATCCTTGTTGGTGTTGTTGTTATTAAGTTTTAATGTTCACGCTTAATGGCATAAACTGCTGTATGTGTACATTTAAATAAATAAATATAACTTTGAAAATGTACATACATTTCTGAATGGAACTGGTTTATCTGTAAAATAGTGTGGAGCCGTCAAAGCAAAGAAACACATTATGAATGCTGTAAAATGTCCACCGCTGAAAGTATAGGTTCCTGTTACTGACTGGGTGAACTATAAATACAATTATGCAGATTGGAATACTGATTCACATAGATAGATAAATAAATAAAATAACAGAAATCAAACAATACAGGTTTTTATTTCAACAGATTATATCTTAGAATACACATAGGGTACAGAATGCAATCTGTCCACTCTGTTAAAACCAACGGGGTTCCAATCTGAGTGATCTGTATCAGGTTGGTGTAAATAGTGAATACCCATAGTCAACCAAAATTTCGTTAACATCTAATGTTCAAATCATTTTACAAATACATATTACTTATTATAAAGTAGACACACCATATAACAATGAAAAGTACAATGAGGAGATAATATATAGTACGTAACCTTCAAAACTGTAAGAACATACAGAGTATTAATTATAAATTTGTCCAAAAAAGATGAATCAGGATACAATTAATCAAAAATATAATTTTATTTCAATTTCGTGAACAGAAGACTACTAAAATGAATATTTAATGCCAATTCCGAACACAGAAATAGTCACTCCGCTGTGTTTTGTTTCGGACAAACATTCAATGTGTGCGAATCAAAGAAATATACAACAATGAAACTACCTAGTAACAAAATGTTTGTCTGACCTATGTTGTCACCGCCTTCTCATTCTTTGATAACGCTTTACAAAACAAATCGTGATTATCTATGTGCGCAATAGAGCCATGACGTCATATTGTCAAGCGAAGGTCACGGGGATCCCCCCAACTAGTTCGCCGATGACGTCACATCCACGCAGACACCCGACCCGTCGAACGAATGCGTATTACAGTACAGTCCGGTAGCGCATTTACCATAAGAGTTCCACGACCCCCCGCAGACCTCTCCCAACCCCTTGGCGCAGATTTGACAACAGTAGCACTCATCCAACACCTGCCCGTGCTTGCATGGCGGGTCGGGCGTGTTACAGGTGTAAGTACCACACCTCAAACACGAGAGAGAGTCCACCAGGGGCGCCACTAGCATCAGCGACACTAGCGCTAGCAGCGGGACGTGCATCGTACTGGGGATGAGAACAAATAAAGGCCGGGTTAGATAAATGATAAGTGATTAAGGGCCGGTATTTCAATGTCCAGTTAAAGTGCCAAGTAAATTTAACTGTCAGGTAAGCCCAGTTTGGTGTGTTTCTATTGGCCGTTGTCATGGTGAAAACAACTTAACTGAAAAGTAAATTTTAACTGGACATTGAAATACCGGCCCTAAGCCACATGCTTCTTTCGTTTTCTGTGAGTGAGGATACTGTTACTGCGCTCTGATTGGCCGTGACTAAGATTTGACCAAGGTGCTAAGCCACAGCCAATCAGAGCGTAGTATTCTCACTCACAGCCAATCAGAGTTCAGTATTGGGTAAGCTTTTGCTAGCGGCTATTAGACGTGATCTTGAACAAATCTCCAGCCGCTGGGGCAGCTGGGACATTATAGTATCCAACGTAAAGTTGCCCCAAAAGTAAGTAGTCTTGAGTCCAATAGTTCCAACTTAAGTTTCTACTTCTCTTATTCCTACCGTCTACTATAAACATGTGTATTGGGGGTTAAGTTAACGCCCTTCAAACCGCTGCTGTACCGTTGATATGTGTATTTAGATAGTGATTAAATTATAAAATAATTTAATAGACCTATCATAATATGTTTATCGACAGTATTAATATGAGTAGCAAACACACAACATACAAACTTAGTAGCTTATGTCCTGTTTTCAACATGACAACCACCAATCAGAAGTCTTGAAATTTACCATATAGCTTATGAGCTCCTATCAACTTGCTTATTAGCTGTTTATAATACGGGGTCAATGACGTACAAAAAAAAAAAAAAATTGTGAGTGTTACGGACGTGGCAGAACAACCCGTTGTAATTTTGTGATATTAAAACTAAACCGGGCGACGAAAGCCTTCGTTTTTCGGATATAATGTTTTATAGTACGAAAACATTTTTACGGTGAAACCAATCCAACATTTATTTATATAAAATAATTGGTAAAGATTCGACGACTGTAGAGTCGTCCTTTACAGTCGTCGGCAAAACGTTGACAATTATTTAATATAAATAAACGTTGGATGGGTTTCACCGTACAAATGTTTTCGTACTATACATTTTGAACCAACAAATTTAAGAAATCATAAATATATAAATATATAATTTTTCATATTATAATAATATAAATAATCCTTAACCTTAAAATGTATGGGGTATATGGGCAACCTCGTTCTTGTCATAGTCATCTCAATGTAATTGAGTGTACGTTATTGCTGAAGCTTACCTTGTTGTCTGATTTCCAAGAATACTCGTCAACGAGAGTTTATCACGGCAACAATGGCTCCCGTGGAAGATCTAGCTATTGAATGGTGCGCAATAGTTCTCCAGCCGTCAATGGGTCGGTCATTATATCCTATTGTATGTCCTGACGTTACGGTGTACGCAACAGGTCACGACCGCTCTACCACGAAGCAGGGAATCAGCTTGCATCATGTTCTGCAATGCACTTCCGTGTAATTATAAGTTATTCAGAATTAATTAAATAACTACTAACGAGAAGGCTTATCCAGTTTAAGCAAATTATCTGTACTTTATTCATATTTTTATTCCTATCGGTATTGATTTGGATAGTGATACCTTAGTTAAAGAGGACGTATTTAGTTTTGGGATATTGTTTCTTGTTTTATTTTGTACTAGTTTGTTTGGTCATAATGTCATCAGAATTCATAAGGTACTCCGTCCAAATCCGATGCATGGATATTTTGCAAATTGAAGTTGAGAAAACAATCAAGCTTTGCTCAATTGTTCATGCTTGATGCATGAATTGTTATAACAAGTTAAGTACTGTGTCTATAATTTTAGATAATCTATATAATGACCACTGATATGTAAACTAAATACCTTTTTATAAGTTATACCATAAAAACCAATAGTATAACAGCTAGAACGAGCTAAGTGATAAAAGTTCTAGGGATACCGTCAGTGTCACGCTGAGAGACTAACCCGGCACGGCCGGCCGCCATGTTGGAAGCCGTTGAATATCTGCTTGAAACTTAAAAAAATCAACTTTTTTCAAAATTTGACATAATTACTTTGAACCCTAATGAATTAATATTTTAACCCAAACAAAGAATATAACTAATGTAGTATGCATTTTTGTACAGTTGAATGATGCATGTACAGCGTTTTTGCGCTGAAATTCAAGCACATGCACAGTTATTAAATCGTTTCAAATGATGAAGGTGGTGTCATGTTGGTTTGGTTTGTTATTTTTCAGTCGTGTTTTAACCTAATGTGTAGCCCAGCTACACAGGTCAAACGGCTTGACAGATTTGGCTGAAATTTTCGGTAAACATTTGTGACCACTAAACTCAATGCTTTTAATATAACCAGCAAAATTCGTAAAGATGCCAACCTACAAAAAATTAATTTCTGAAAAATAAAATTTGTTGATTTATTTAATTAAATTAAAACTAACGCATAGATTAAGATATTGTATCACATATAGGTTTATATCAACAGTACCAACACTTGGCAATAATTTCAAAATTGTACGTTTACCCGCCATGTTATAAAAAAAAGTTGTTTATTTACAGCAATAATTTCTTCATTTTTACAGTGTTCCACCGATATGATTCGCATGTGCGGACCATTGAAGTAGGATGCACATAATATGCGGCACGAATGGCGTGCACAGTCAGACCTTTCTCACTTTGTATTTGGAATTTTGATAGCTGTTATATAATGGCTACAATGACGTGTTATATTTTATGACTTTCACGGCCAAAATGCAAATGTTAACAACTAACTTTGATAGCTGTTATATAATGGCTACAATGACGTGTTATATTTTATGACTTTCACGGCCAAAATGCAAATGTTAACAACGAACTTTGTTGACAAATTAAAAAGCTTTTATTATGATTTGAATGCAATTATTGTATGATAAAACAAAATTACATTTTAGATATAGTATGTATCTACATTATATAATTTTCCATACGCTGATAGGTTTAATAGTTTATGAATTAGAGCCTTTTGAGTAGACCACGGTGAAATGAAATTATGCGGAAATCCATTGAAAAATCAACTTGAAGGTTTTAATTTATTTAAAGAAAACTTCTTAACGGATTTAAATAATATTTCTTGCAATTATTAGCAACATTTTGAGAAATAATTTACAAAAACTCTAAGGTAGTAACTTGATCCGCCATCTTGTAAAGAAATCTCATGTTTATTATTAAGGTTTTTTTTTTGGAATGAGTAATATGATATGCAAATGATTTATTTGATTTGATACATTGAAAAAAATCGCTCATTTGTCAACGCGGAGCGTTTTTCTAGTATCAACAACACAACAGGTCACGACCGCTCTACCACGAAGCAGGGTAGGCTACAGCTCGCATCATCTTCTGCAATGCACTTCCGTGTAATTATAGATTATTCAGTATTAATTAAATAACTACTATCGAGTAGGCTCATCTAGTTTTATCAAATGATCTTCATATACTTTATTCATATCTTTATTCCTATCGGTATTGATTTGGATGGTGATACCTTTGCTAAAAGGACTCATTTAGTTTTGGGATATTGTTTCTTGTTTTATTTTGTACTAGTTTGTTTGGTCATACTGTCATCAGAATTCATAAGGTACTCCGTCCAAATCCGATGTATGGATATTTTGCAAATTGAAATTGAGAAAACAATCAAGCTTTGCTCAATTGTTCATGCTTGATGCGTGAATTGTTATAACAAGTTAAGTACTGCGCCTATAATTTTAAATAATCTATATAATGACCACTGATATGTAAACTAAATACCTTTTTATAATATATACCTTAAAACCCAGTAGTATAACAGCTAGAACGAGCTAAGTGATAAAAGATCCAGCGATACCGTCAATGTCACGCTGAGAGACTAACACGGCACGGCCGACCGCCATGTTGGAAAGTGACGTCATGCTCAAACGTCCTTGAGAGAGCGAATAAGTGTCCGGGAAATATGAAATACCTTTTATTCTTATACGTTTAGTCAATGTTTAAGAAAGGTCAAATTTTGAATCCTTTACTTCTTGAAAACAAATAGTTGACATTGGCATTGAGTAGTTGAAGAGTTACGTGCTAGAATGTAACATAACATGATTATATGGTGTAATTGTAATCACTCTGTTTAGTGCCAGTGCAATACGTGATTATTGGCATAAACAACGGCATTGATGACGTCATTGTAATCACCGATACGATTGTCACGTGAAAACACGTTGTGCGACATTCAATAGCTGTGAAACGAGAGCTTTGTTTTGTTATACGAACCACTATTTAAAACGGAAACCATTCTGAGTTGTTGAACTTGGAAGCTGAATAATTGCTATGCACTATAAGGTAAGTTTCACAAACATATGTATGCACACGAATTCACGCACACGCACTCATGACAGATACCGTACTAGATTAACGGGAATGCGTATTAAAAAAAGCGCAAAAGGTTTTCATTTTTTTTTACTATACCATGAGAACACTTCCAAATATTGAAAAACTGATTCTGATCCTGCCTTCGGTTTTGTATGAGCTACAAAATGAATTTAAAAGTTGAAAAAGAAAACATTTTTACGATCGTTATTTTATTTTTGGGTAAATATTATTAATTATTTAATTATAAACAAAATGACGATCGTAATGATATCAAACTGTGAATGTTTTTAAACCCATTGTGTAGCTGATACAAAACCAAAGACAGGACCAGAATCACTTTTTCAATATAAAGCATTGAGCGTATGATGACACAACTTCACCTAAGCCTACATGTAACAAGCCAAGCCGCCAAATCGTAATTCGTAAGCCAGTCAAGAAAAAAATTTGGCACTTTGGATGCAGCGATAAAACTTCTTCGAGTCTGTCATTCAACTATTACCAAGTCAAGGCGTTAAAGTTCTTTGCAACTAAAGACAAATTCTAGGTATCAAGAAATGTCTTACCACCTCCACTCGGCACGGGTGTGGGTGCTCGGGAACAATATTGGAATGCGGTAGACCGTAGACCAATGTGTAACTGTTAAAAATAGCAAATCTTTTGATGTTGTTAAATTATATATAATTTCTCATTTATTTTCAGATATATGGAAAAATCACAAAAATTGGTATAATATTAACTTTGTATTTAAAAAAAAATGTTTTAACTGCTAATTAGTATTTTTAGAGCAGTGGACTTGTCATCAATATAATTTAAAAGTTGGCAGTTTTTAAGATGTAAAAAATATAAGCTTTGTATATCAATGTTTCGTGATTATTCCATATACCTGCAAATAAATGAGAAATTATAACAATTAACTTCATCAGAAGATTGCATTTTTCAAAAAAGAAACCTGGATTGATGGGATGCCTAGTGGACTTTAGAAAATTACTTGATACCTGGCGTTTGTCTTTAGTTGAAAAGGACTTTAGGTCGCCAGAAATCGACGGAAGCTTCCTGAATTATTCAGGTATGGTATTTGCTAATGGGACTTGTTATATCTGTTTTTATGTGTTGTATGTAGGTCCCCAGCATGACGCGTGTCCCGCTGCTAGCGCTAGTGTCGCTGCTACTAGTGGCGCGCCTGGTGGACTCTCTCTCGTGTATGAGGTGCGATAAGGCCACCTGCGTCGCGCCCGACCCACCATGCAAGTACGGCGAGGTGCTGGGCGCGTGTGCGTGTTGCAACGTGTGCGCCAAGGGGCCGGGGGAGGTTTGCGGGGGGCAGTGGAATCTGAAGGGGAGGTGCGGGGAGGGGCTGAAGTGTGTCAAGCCCGCAGACTTAAAGATAAGTCTGAACGCGGTGGGCGCATGCGCTACCACGAGGGACCAGACAACAACAGATGGCTGTTGATTTTTTAAACAAATCATTGTAATCAATCTATTTTGTAAGCATATTTTCTTCTCCATTAAAAACATTGATTTAAATAATTACACTTTTGACTTTTTATTTTTTCCCCCTAAGAGACCTCGGTCATTTAAGAAACAAGAATTTGCACCCTCTGTTAGCTAGCACATAAGTTCTATCATCGCTTTCTTCTGTCTAAACTCCAAGTTTGAATCAGACTAGAAAACATAATAGGCTACTAGCAACACCAAAAGACAACAATAAAACAAATGAATTGAATCGATGGACAAGCAACAAGCTGTCAAAAAACAATTTCTTCTGATATCTGAAAACAAAACAAAAAACAAACAAATACAAATACAAAACTTTCACGTAGTCGTTGTCCATCATTAAAAGTTTTGAATAGCGAGCAGTTACTATTGCTACACTTGCTTTAATTTGTATTGTTGTAATTTTATTATTTTGACAGCTGATAGTTTGTCATCAGTTCAATTCATTTGTTCCATTGTTGTAGTCCCGATGTGATGTCAGTTGCGGGTTCCCTTTACAACGGAACACGACGCAAGCTGTAACTGTAATGTTCCTCTGTTACGCTCGGGATGTAACATGTTCATCAAACAAAGGTAGTGACGTCATTGCAATAACCAACCAATTGTCGCCTAGAGAACGATTGAGCAGCTTCGTTTATTGAAGGAGGTTACCATCCTTTGGGGTCGAGGCTTGAAAGCCAAACACGTCGCTTCATCTTAAAACTCAAATGAGGGGTTTGTGACATCACAGGTAGACAAACAATGTGTTGCTAGGCAACTTTATTGTTGTAACTTTCTTTGATTTGTGCATATTTAATGTTTGTCTGAAACAAATCACGGCATCACCGTTATTTTTATAATTGAGTCTTGTGCTAATACTTACAAGGAAGGTTAAGTAGAGATAAGAATACTTTCACATCTTCAAAGCTTTATATTTGAATTTGTTTCACTTATCATTAATATTGTAATGAACGCTGGAATGTAGTTCATCATTAAAATTATTGTCATTGATTTCCATCAATATCGGCTGATGAGCATTATCATTCAACAGGTAAAAACCAACTATGTCTAGTGTCCATTTAATGGCAATTATATAGGTAACACAAAATTAATCAATAAACTACAACAGTATCGATTAACGTAGAAGATTATTGGAGTCATTGTAAGCTGCACTGGAACATTCATGCATTACAGTAAAGCTTATCATCTCTAAAACATGACGTTTAAAGTGCATTCCTTCATCCAGTCAGGATGTTACGTCACAGTGTAATAACACACCATGCTGACACAGCACTAGACGCCTTCACGGCTACCTCTTTGAGTTGCCAGCACTCGGCTGGAATCAGCCAACAGCTGATTGGTCAGCTCGAGTGCACAATATTTAAATTAGCCAATCGAATACAGCCACAGTGGACACATGGCACAACTTAGCCTAAAACACTAGTTCTCTCAGGAGGGGAAATTTCTTCTACAGCCATATCCTGTGAGAAATGCTCTCTCTTATCACAGCTATCTTAGGTTGGAATTCATAGTCGGCCCCTACACCGAGGGGCGCCCATTGTTACCAAGGTAACAATTGTTTCCATGTTATTTCCCATAAACAAAACAAATCCATAGCAACAATGGGTGCCCCTAATGTAGGGGCCGACTATGAATTCCAAGACGTGTTTCCAGGTTAGGGAATGTTTGGTTTATTGATACCCATTGTTGTGTGTAAGAAGTTAAGAATATTTTATTAAACTTGTATTTAATTGTACATGGGTGTTATGATTAATATGAAACAACACGTCCTACTCTACCAATTCATTGATCCCTCAAGAAAAGTAGTCTAATTGAGCCCTGGTATTTATTGATCAGAATTTGATGATTTGATTTTATTGAAGAGTATATTCTATCTGCGGCACTACAATATCAATCAATATAAAAATACAATAACAATGGAAAAATAATATTTCACAAAATATATTTCTATATTATTGGATTCTCTTTCGGCGTACAGAGGTACAACGGCCGAACATTTGACGTCACCAACCGGTTACAAAGTATGCGTCGTTTCGGAGACGTGCAGAAGCCATTGGCGTTGAAGTTGTCCTCGCCTGCTGGCTTGACACACTGTAGTCCTGTCTGACATTTCCCGCTGATGTTCCAGGGTCCCCCGCACGTCTGTCTCGGACCCTTAGCGCAGGCCGGGCAGCAGCCGCATACGTTCGTTGTCTCGCCGTACTTGCATGGCGGGTCGGGCGCCACGCAGGTGGCCTTATCGCAACTCATACATTTGAGAGAGTCCACCAGGCGCGCCACTAGTAGCAGCGACACTAGCGCTAGCAGCTGAGCCCGCGTCATGCTGCGGGCAACATAACAAGTAGCCACAGACCAAGTTCCATGAGTGCACATGCGTTTATCCATGTTTTGTAGTAATATATAAATAATGGACAATATAGTCGCCGTACATCTTCGGTAATGTTTCCGTCATGAGTGGATGAGCGGCACCAAACCAGTGGCCGTGGCTTATTCAGATACCTTCTCGGGTTTGCCGAGACAGTAAACTCTGTCCGAGGCAAAGCTGAGAACGCCAGAAGGTATTTGTTTCACTGCATTTATAATGAGTTGTTACTGAGTTTCTCTGAAATTGTTGGGTCCGACCTGTCAAAAAGTAATCAAATCTAATCGTTTGTTGTTGTGTGGATGCCTTTAATTTGACTAGATGTTGGGTTTCCAAAAACGTCCGCATGGACTAAGTTCTGTTATGGCTTTCGGTAATGAATTTGGGGACTTCGTCTCATGTTTGTGCTTGCCAGGTAGTGGGGGCGTACATCATTTGTTAAATGCCAAGATCGACGAAAGATCAACTGATTTTCTTGGTCTCAAGTAAGCCACGGACCCACTGTAAACACGCCTATGACTGATAACGAAAGCATTAGCGAAGTTGTTATACACAACGACTCTAGCACAGTATAAGAATATATACACTACCGAACCTGCTATAGCTGATCCATTGAACAACTTGCGCACGGCAACACTAGCGTGGCGTAGCGGTGATTTGGTTAACATACTACGTTCTTTACCATTATACAAACTATCTTAAATTACTTGTTTGGCTATATTTATCACCAAGGCATACGAAATGCACACTCATGTGTTTGTAGCAAAAAAAAGCCTTAGTTTCGGTAATGTATAAATTTTTATACTGTGACTGTACTCTGTTTTTTCATACATCCATACTTATGTTAATATTTTGATCTACTTCCTGATATCTATATCAATATGAATGTTTTCATAAAGATCTAAAAGGAAGCAGATTGGAATATAAAAAAAGATGTATTTTTATAAAAGAACAGAGAATGGTTCTATTATTTATAAATATTAACACACTAGTTTCATTATTTTGTTACCTTGTAGTGTAGCGATGGCTTGAAGTCCTAGTTGAACAGTCTCTGTGGAACACGGCTCAGCTCTCGTGGTCCAGGTATTGAATTGCGCACGACATCTTTCCTCGCGACAAAGTACCGTTGAATACAGTGACGTGACTACCGCTGTTTAAGGCAATCATCACGACAGGTCGTGACTACACGCGCAAGAAATTGTGTAATAACAATAACAGCTTACATAATGTTTTGTTGTAATTGTCAGTATATTTATGACCGTAATTAATTATACTGACACCTCCCCTCGGACATTAATGTAAATGAACATTAACAGTATAATTACTAAACATCTCATCATTTGTTAAAGTGATTACAACAGTATCAAAATAATTGTTTACAGAATTTGATATCCTTGTCTACGTATACTTTACACCAATAATTTCCGACAATTTCCTTGCTTTTGTTCTTCTAGAAGAGAGAATGCTGTAGAACATAGCATAGTATATTCAAATAAACCCTGATATTGTATAACGGCTACAATTCTTATAAAAACCATTACCAACTATTAGTAATCGTTCGTGTCAAGTTTCAGCTGCTCAATGTCTATGTCAACTATAAGTTTCAAAATAACTACTCTAATGCTTATATTATTTCAGTTATCTGTAAAGCTTACCAAAACACAGTATGCTGTTGACTCAGATTTCCGAATTTGACAAGCATAATTGAAAAATTAACATGTTCTGCGGTTTTTGGCGTAGAGGTACCTTAACAGGAATGAACTTAGTGTAGCTGTGGCAAACTTCAAGATTGCTTCTGTACATGACTGCCATTTCCGTAACATTGTAGTGGTGTGGTGGTCACTTCTTTGCTATTCCACAGAGTAGAAGACAAAGATCAGCCATCTAAAAACCTGACTGTGCCTAAGAGAAAGCAGAAATGGAGCAGATAGGAAGAGGATACTGTTGCTTGAGTAGAAGGTTATTTAAGAAGTAATGTAAGTACAAGACGTACTGTAAGTACTGTACGTTATGCGTAGTTAAACACATTATTTTGTAAAAAATCAAAATAGGAAAAAAAGGAATGGTACAATATAAAAATAGTTGTTTTTATGATAACCAGATTTGTTTTTATTATCCCAGTATGTCAATGTTCATTGTCCAGTGTTTGGAGGTACAACATGTGACCAGGTGACATCACCAACAACGTACTAGTGCAGCTTGGCGGTTGGTCGGAGCAGTGCAGGCGCCAACCGCATTTGGATCATTTGCAGAGCCTGCTGGCTTAACGCACCCCAGCCCCGTCTGACATTTGCCCTTCATATTCCACGCTCCCCCGCAAACCTCCCCCGGCCCCTTGGCGCAGGCTGGGCAACAGTTGCACACGTCTGTAGTTTGGCCGTACTTGCAAACCTGTTGCAGTGGCTCACACGTGAAGGTACCACACTGGCGACACCTTAGGGCGTTCACCACCTGAGGCGCCACCAGCAGCAGCGACACTAGCGCTAGCAACGGACCTCGCATCATGCTGGGGACCAAAATAAAACAAAATAACAACAACAAATATAATTATACCCTTGTGTGCATGTGCGTGTGCGTGTGCGTGTGCGTGTGCGTGTGCGTGTGCGTGTGCGTGTGCGTGTGCGTGTGCGTGTGCGTGTGCGTGTGCGTGTGCGTGTGCGTGTGCGTGTGCGTGTGCACGTGCGTGTGCGTGTGCGTGTGCGTGTGCGTGTGCGTGTGCGTGTGCGTGTGCGTGTGCGTGTGCGTGTGCGTGTGCGTGTGCGTGTGCGTGTGCGTGTGCGTGTGCGTGTGCGTGTGCGTGTGCGTGTGCGTGTGCGTGTGCGTGTGCGTGTGCGTGTGCGTGTGCGTGTGCGTGTGCGTGTGCGTGTGCGTGTGCGTGTGCGTGTGCGTGTGTGTGTGGCCTTATCGCACCTTGTACACCTGAGTGAGTCCACCAGGCGCGCCACTAGTAGCAGTGACACTAGCGCTAGTCGCGGAGCTCGCGTCATGCTGCGGGCAACATAACAAGTAGCCACAGATAGAGTTCCATGAGTGCGCATGTGTTTATGACACAATATTTTGTAGTGATATATAAAAACGGGACTATATGGTCGCCGTACAACATCTTCGGTAATGCTTCCGTCACGAGTGGGTGAGCGGCAACCAACCAGTGGCCGTGTCTAATTCAGATACCTGCTCGGGTTTGCCAAGACACTAAACTTTGACCGAGGCAAAGCTGAGAACGCCACACGGCATTTGTTTCACTGCATTTATAATGAGTTTTTACTGAGTTTCTCTGAAATTGTTGGGTCCGAACTGTCAAAAAGTAATGAAATCTAATCGTTTGTTGTTATATGGACGCCTTTTATTTGACTAGATGTTGGGATTCCAAGAAATGTGAGCATTGTTTAACTTCTTTTATGGTGTCCGCTAGTGAATATGGGGATTTCGTCTCATGTTTGTGCAAGCCAGGTAGTGGGTGTGAACATCATTTGTAAAATGCCAAGATCGACGAAAGATCAACTGATATTCTTGTTCTCAACTAAGGCACGGACCCACTGTAAACACGCCATTGACTGATAACGAAAACATAACATAAGTTGTTGTACGACGATTTTACCACAGTATAAGAATATATACAGAACCGAACCTGCTACAGCAGCTTCATTAGATACTTGCGCGTGGCGACACTAGTGCGGCGTAGCGGTGATTTGGTTGCCATACTACGTTCTTTACCATTATACAAACTACCTCAGGTAGCAGTAGTATTACTTGTACAGCTATGTTTATCCCATAGGCATAGAAAATGCTAGCTCATGCCTTTGCAGCAAACAAATAGCTTTAGTTTTGGTAATGTATACATTCTTATACTGTGACTTTACTGTGTTCTTTCATAAAAACATAATATTTATGTTGATATTTCGATCTACTTCCTGATATCTTTATCAATATGTATGTTTTCATAATGAAGCAGATTGGATATGAACAGTAATATATTTTTATAAAAGAGCACAATATGGTGCTTTTATTTATAACAATTAACACCCTTTACTCATAATTTTGTTACCTTGTAGTGTAGCGATTGCTTGAAGTCCTACTTGGACAGTCTCTGTGGAACACGGCTCAGCTCTCGTGGTCCAGGTATTGAATTGCGCACAACATGTTTCCTCGCGACAAAGTACCGCTAATTACAGTGACGTGACAACCGTTGTTTAAAGCAATCATCACGACAGGTCGTGACTACACGCGCACGAAACACTGTGATAATAATAACAGTTTACATTATGTTCTGCTATGTTCGTCCGGTTCAAGTTTGAGCTGCTCAATGTCTATGTAAACTATGAGATTCAAAATAACTATATACGCTAATGGTTATAATGTTTTAATCTATAGCGCTTACCAAAACACAAAGTGCTGTTGACTCAGATTTTCGAATTCGGGTTGCATAATTAAGAAATGCACATTTTCTGCGGTTTCTTACGTAGAGGTACCTTAACAGGAATTAACTTAGTGTAACTGTGGCAAACCTGAGGATTGCTTCTGTACATGAATGCCATTTCCGTAACATTGAAGTGGTGGTCACCACGTTCCTTTTACACAGAGGAGAAGACAAAAAACAGACCAGATTTAAACATGACTGTGTCTACAAGAAAGCAGAAATAGATCAGATAGGAAGAGGAAATTCTGTTGCTTGAGAAGTAATGTAAGTAGAGTATGTACTGTCAGTACTGTACGTTATGCGTATAGTTTAAAACATTCATTTTGTAAAAAATCAAAATAGGAATTAACTGGAATGGCACAAAATAAAAATTATTGTTTTTATGATAACCAGATTTGTTTTTTATTATCCCAGTTGGTCAATGTTCATTGTCCAGTGTTTGGAGGTACAACAGGTGACCAGGTGACATCACCAACCACGTACTAGTGCTTCTTGGCGGTTGGTCGGAGCAGTGCAGGCGCCCACCGCATTTGGATCATTTGCAGAGCCTGCTGGCTTAACGCACCCCAGCCCCGTCTGACACTTGCCCGACATATTCCACGCCCCCCGCAAACCTCCCCCGGCCCCTTGGCACAGGCCGGGCAGCAGTTACACACGTCTGTGGTTTGGCCGTACTTGCAAACCTGTTGCAGTGGCAGGCACGTGTATGTACCACACTGGCGACACTTAAGGGCGTTCACCACCAGAGGCGCCACCAGCAGCAGCGACACTAGCGCAAGCAACGGACCTCGCATAATGCTGGGGACCGAAATAAAACAAAATAAAAACAACTAATATAATTATACCTTTGTGTGCGTGTGCGTGTGCGTGTGCGTGTGCGTGTGCGTGTGCGTGTGCGTGTGCGTGTGCGTGTGCGTGTGCGTGTGCGTGTGCGTGTGCGTGTGCGTGTGCGTGTGCGTGTGCGTGTGCGTGTGCGTGTGCGTGTGCGTGTGCGTGTGCGTGTGCGTGTGCGTGTGCGTGTGCGTGTGCGTGTGCGTGTGCGTGTGCGTGTGCGTGTGCGTGTGCGTGTGCGTGTGCGTGTGCGTGTGCGTGTGCGTGTGCGTGTGCGTGTGCGTGTGCGTGTGCGTGTGCGTGTGCGTGTGCGTGTGCGTGTGCGTGTGCGTGTGCGTGTGCGTGTGCGTGTGCGTGTGCGTGTGCGTGTGCGTGTGCGTGTGCGTGTGCGTGTGCGTGTGCGTGTGCGTGTGCGTGTGCGTGTGCGTGTGCGTGTGCGTGTGCGTGTGCGTGTGCGTGTGCGTGTGCGTGTGCGTGTGCGTGTGCGTGTGCGTGTGCGTGTGCGTGTGCGTGTGCGTGTGCGTGTGCGTGTGCGTGTGCGTGTGCGTGTGCGTGTGCGTGTGCGTGTGCGTGTGCGTGTGCGTGTGCGTGTGCGTGTGCGTGTGCGTGTGCGTGTGCGTGTGCGTGTGCGTGTGCGTGTGCGTGTGCGTGTGCGTGTGCGTGTGCGTGTGCGTGTGCGTGTGCGTGTGCGTGTGCGTGTGCGTGTACGTAAACAGGTGTTTATTCAACATACCTTGTAGTCAAGCGATTACTCAGGTTCCAAGTGATAACTGAACGGATGATTTCTGCGTGAAATAGAGGTTTATATAACAAGTTCAGCTCTCGTTGTTCAGCTATTGAATGGCGCATATGTAATTCCTTGCAACGAAGTGTCGGTCATTACATTGACCTCACTATCGTTCTTGATGCCAACTCACAACAGTTCATGGCCACACCTAAATGATACAGAATTGATCGCAATTATAGCTGGCATCGTTTATCCGTGTAATTGTTCAGCTACTCAATGTTAATGTTAAATGAATGTTTTCGAAGCGTACATAAATCAATGTTTAACATTTTTTTAACTGATTCCAAGAATCAACATTTCAAACTTGAATCAGAAAGGAATCTTTTTGAGACGAAGCTGATGGTCAATAAGAAATATGTTACAACACGTTGTCGGGCAGACAGGCAGGCATTCTCACCAGTTCCAAATCTCTGGGTGTATTAAAACCACCCTAGCGGACAGGTCGTGGTGGAGGAGAAGCAAAACAAAAGGCAATCAAAGTCTTCCCGTTTCCCCTTTCCTCAAAATAACCCACGATCCCATATCATCATGGTTGTCGAGTACGTCGTTGAACAACAAATAATCCAATGAATTTAGGAAGTACTTGTAAGCCGGTACATTCATATAATTTTATTTGTTTGGAAAACAATAAAGCTAGAAACATATATTCAATGGCTTAAAATCAAAATAATAATTCACATAAGAAGAAAGGTTTTGTTTGTATCTCGGTGCGCAAATGTTCCTCTTTCATCATGCAACAGGTGTTCACGTACTACGGTGGTTGGACGATCGGGGTTGGCAAGGGCCTTCCACTTGAGAATAGACCTCCGAATCATCTGGCTTGACGCACTCGAGCTCCGTCTGACACTTGCCCTTCAGGTTTCAAGGCCCCCCGCAACCCTCCCCCGGCCCCGTGGCACTCTCTGGGCAGCAGTTGCACAAGTCTGTAGTCTGGCCGTACTTGCATACCTGCTGCAGTGGCTCGCACGTGTAGGCATGTAATGTAGCGTCCCCGGCTCTCAACCCAGAGGAAGGGTTGGCGGGGGAGGGAGGGACACAGGCCCAAGGAAGCTGCGGACACCACACGGGGTGGTGTGGCCAGTGGGCAGTGAACAGCTGTAGAGGTAGGGTCTATTGTCCTCGGTACGAGAATTTGTTACGGTAGTCATTAAATTAATCCCATATATTAATCAATTCTTGTGTAATACAAGCAAAGTAATAAACAACCATCATCATTTTTAAAAAGTGTTCTAGTTATTACGGTAAAGATGGAACCCGAGACTTGACAGGTACCACACCGGCGACACTTTACTGCGTCCACCACCAGGGGCGCCAACAGCAGCAGCGACACTAGCGCTAGCAGCGGACCTCGCGTCATGCTTGGGACCAAAAAAAAACAATTATAACAACAGACGTATAATACCCTTGTGTGGGTGTTTGCATTACTTTAAAATCAATGTGTGTTAATCTATTTTCTAAGCACATTTACTTCTCCATTAAAAAAATTCATTTAAAAAATAACACATTTTATTTTTTCCCCTGTACAGACCATTTTTGACGACGGACAGACAGACGACAGACGTTTTTGCAGCACAAATACATCCTCTATTGGCACTATTAAGTTCTAACATCGCTTTCTTTTGTCTAAACTCCAAGTTTGAATCAGACTAGTAAGCATTATACAACGGAGCACGACGCAAGCTGTAACTGTTATGTTCCTCTGTTACGCTCAGGATGTTGATCAGACAAAGATAGTTACGTCATTGCAAAAACAAACCAATTGTTGCCTAGAGAACGATTGAGCAGCGTCGTTTATTGAAGACATTGTTACCTCTAGGTAACCATCCTTTGGGGTCGAGGCTTAAAAGTCACGCACATCGCTTCAGCACAAGACTCAATTGGGGGGCTGTGATATCACAGCCGGACAAACAATGTGTTGCTACGCAACTCCATTGTTGTATGTTTCTTTGATTGGTGTATATTCAATGTTTGTCCGAAACAAAATACGGCAACAACTATTTTTAGAATTGAGTCTTGTGCTAATACGTACAAGGAAACTTAGGTAGAAAATAGCATACTTTCAAATTCTTTATGTTTTGTATTTGAATTTTTTCAATTAATATAAATATCAATCAATATATACATCCAATAATATTATTGAATGGGATTCTCTTTCAGCGTACAGAGGTACAACCGCTGAGCCTTTGACGTCACCAACCGGTTACATAGTATGCGTCGTTTCGGAGTAGTGCAAACGCCATTGGCGTTGAAGTTGTCTTCCTCGCCTGCTGGCTTGACACACTTTAGTCCTGTCTGACAGTTCCCGCTGATGTTCCAGGGTCCCCCGCACGTCTCCCTCGGACCCTTAGCGCAGGCCGGGCAGCAGCCGCATACGTCCGTTGTCTCGCCGTACCTGCATGGCGGGTCGGGCGCGACGCAGGTGGCCTCATCGCACATCATACACGAGAGAGAGTCCACCAGGCGCGCCACTAGTAGCAGCGACACTAGCGCTAGCAGCGGAGTTCGCGTCATGCTGCGGGCAACATAACAAGTTGCCACAGATCGAGTCCCATGAGTGCACATGCGTTAATGACACAATTTTGTTCAGTAATATATAAATATGAGACTCTAAAGTTGCCGTACAACATCAACGGTAATGCTTCCGTTACGATTGGGTGAGCGGCAGCCAACCAGTGGCCGTGGCTATTTCAGATACCTGCTCAGATTGGCCGAGACAGTAAACTTTGCCGAGGCAAAGCTGAGAACGCCGCAGGGCATTTGTTTCACTGCATTTATAATGAGTTTTTACTAAGTTTCTCTGAAATTGTTAAGTCCGAACTGTCAAAAAGTAATTAAATGTAATCGTTTGTTTGTTGTGTGGACGCCTATTATTTGACTAGATGTTGGGTTTTTAAGAAGTGTGAGCATGGTTTACTTCTCTTATGGCTTTCGCTAATGAATTCGGGGATTTCGTCTCATGTTTGTGCTAGCCAGGTAGTGGGGGTGTACATCATTTTAAAATGCCAAGATCGACGAATGATCACTGATTTTCTGGTTCTCAACCAAGCCACGGACCCACTGTAAACACGCCATTGACTGATATCGAAAACATAACCGAGGTTGTTGTACGGCGACTTTACCACAGTATAAGAATATATACATTACCGAACCGAACCTGCTATAGCAGATCCATTGAACAACTTGCGTACGGTTACACTAGCGTGGCGTAGCGGTGATTTGGTTGGCATTCTACGTTCTTTACCATTATACAAACTACCTCAAATTACTTGTTCGGCTATATTTATCCCATAGGCATAGGAAATGCGCACTCATGTGTTTGTAGCAGGAAAATAGCTTCGATTTCAGTAAAGTATAGATTCTTATACCGAAACTGTACTCTTTTCTTTCATAAAAACATATTTATGTTGATATTTCGATTTACTTCCTGATATCTTTATCAATATGTATGTTTTCATTAAGATCTAAACGGAAGCAGATTAGAATATGAACATAGATATATTTTTATGAAAGAGCAGAGTATGGTGCTATTATTTATACATAGTAACATAGAACACTAGCTTAATTCTTTTGTTACCTTGTAATGTAGCGTCCTACTTAAACAGACTCTGTGGAACACGACTCAGCTCTCGTGGTCCAGGTATTGAATTGCGCACGACATCTTTCCTCGCGACAAAGTACCGCTGATTACAGTGACGTGACTACCGTTGTTTAATGCAATCATCACGACAGGTCGTGACTACACGCGCACGAAACAATGTGATTATAATCAGCTTACATCTTTCCTCGCGACAAAGTGCCGCTGATTACAGTGACGTGACTACCGTTGTTTAAAGCAATCATCACGACAGGTCGTGACTACACGCGCACGAAACAATGTGATTACAATCAGCTTACATCTTTCCTCGCGACAAAGTACCGCTGATTACAGTTACGTGACTACCGTTGTTTAAAGCAATCATCAGGACAGGTCGTGACTACACGCGCACGAAACAATGTGATTACAATTATTTAAATCGCTGCCATGCCAGTTAGTGGTAGCACAGATAAAAAATTAACTAGTAAATTTGTTATCTGTGGTGGTAGTTTTATAGTGATAAGAGATTCATTGTATTTCAATTCAACTACCAGGTGTAGTTAAAACAAATTATTCAATCCTATACTTTTAAATCATTGAATAAGATTACTTAAGTTGGCAACGCTAGTGTTTTCAAATATTTGTATCATCCTAATTACTGCTACTGTAGATATTCGCTCCAAAAGCTGTTTTCAAGTCATAATGTTTGATTGTTTTTATAATTAAGACATAGGATCTGTTATGTATCCCATTTTTAGTTGATAAGATAAACAAATTATATATTTGTGTATTATTTAATGAGACCTACAATATAATCCTATCACTGAATTCCCCTCCGTTATCTGAACAACAATTATTATTTTCTCATGCCAACTTAGAACTTGCAATTAACATTGCAAGTTTGAAAAACTTTATATTGTATGAATTAATACAAATGTTTAATTATTAATTAATTAATAATATGTAATAATATATAATATATAAAGTCTCAATTCAAGCGGTTGTGGCAATTCGACGGTCGAACCGATTTTGGGGACATTTTTTATTTTTGTGTTCGCCAAAGACTAGCCAACGAGGTAGTTTTGTGGTGGAGTGTACATCTTTCAATACTTGTTTGTTTGCCATTCAAACAATCGAACACATTTCTCATCAGTTTATAGGTTCGTCAATTCAAACTCGCGCTACAACGAATCCGATAAATCTCGGTTCAAAAGAGGTTGAGTTGGATGATAGAGGGATTAGCTTTGGATTGATTCTGGAACATGTAATAACTTAAGGTATCCAGTGTCATTAGTTGGTTTTATTGCATGGTTGCTGTTTTAAAATAGTTTTTTCTATGAGAAAATGTTATATCCTTGGTAATTTCTTAGAACACTTGGATCAGTGATGATTTCAGGCATATCCCGGGGGGGGCCGGAGCCCCCCCCCCCGGCAGTTGTAAATGCCCCCCCTAGCAGATTGAAAAAATCACATGAAGTAATGTAAATTTGCAAAAAAAAAAATGCAAAATACAAGAAAATTAGGTATATTTTTCCACCTCATGGACTAGGAAATAAATCGATTTCCAGTAAAAACTCATCTACATAAATGTTGCAACATTTTATTTTCTTGTTAAACGATGTTAGGTAAAGGTAAGAATGGCAAATAGGAATCACCTCATATTCGAAAACTGAAAGGATGGCATCATCAGCGACCGTAACCCCCTCCACCCCTGCCTTTTGTCACGGCGTCAAAAAAAAGCCATAAAATGAGTTACTAATTTTGCAACACCCCAGATTTTTATCAGCCGCCCCTAGGAAAAATGTCTGAAATCATCACTGACTTGGATTACTCTGGGGTGAGTTAGTTACTGAGCTCCGGTATTATGGACTTTGGATAAATACTTATGAAGCTACTAACTAAACTAGCTACTAAGTGACTAATCGTGCCTTAGGCCCGGTAATAAACTTCGGATAAATATTTAGTAAAGTACTAGCTTGTTTTATCCATGGCATCCAGGCTTCCTATTGGTTGTTGCCATGATGAAAACATGTTAGTAGCCTTCTAAATATTTATGCGAAGTTTATAATAGCGGCCCTAAGATAGTTAGTTAGTTAGTTAGTTAGTTAGTTAGTTAGTTAGCTAGTTAGTTAGTTAGTTAGTTAGTTAGTTAGTTAGTTAGTTAGTTAGTTAGTTAGTTAGTTAGTAAGTTAGTTAGTTAGTTAGTTAGTTAGTAAGTATATTTGGTGTTTTACGAAGTACTTGAACGTAGGTCTTATGACGTTGGCTGAATTAGATCCATTGCACATCTCCGGTGACGTCATAAAGGATTTCTAAATAATGGGTGACGTTCGGGTGACACCAAAGAGACAATAAGTACCCCTAGGCGAATGAAGAATAAGTGAGAAAGTAGGAAGAAGAATTAAGGCCACGTGAGATGCATAAAGGAATGATAAAGAGACATACGAGAGGAGAATACTTCTTGCGGGCATCGGTCACCACTAGGAGTGACCCACCCCGACCGATGGTAGAGTAGTATAAATCCGATGGAAATTCTAGAACACAGCTCTTGTGTCTTCAAGTCGTCAACTGGATCGCACTGACTGAAGGTCATAGCGCCGAGATATCGGGGTCAGAGGTCATATGACGCTCATCGGAGTAGCACACACACACAGACCTCGCCCACTGTAAGACACGTTCACTTCTAAGCACTCGACAAGCAAGACAAAACAAAGTAAGTGCATTGATCTAGTGGATGTACGATAGATTTGCTGGGAACGTTGGTTGCAAATGGTTCAGGGTTCGAGTCCCTTTTCGGCCTGGCTGTTTTTTTTTTTTTTTACTTTGGAACTTGAATTGAATCTATGTGTTTTTGGTGTACATATATAAACGGTGACTTTGGAGTCATAGCAATAAATTGCACATAACAAATATTGAGTTATTGCCATCCGCTGAAAATCAGTTCTTGTGACTAACTGAGTGGATGGGTAGGCCTACTGGGTAGACTATGTATTACACATGTGATCATTTTATTTTTATTTTATTTATAATCGTGTGTTAATCCGATGAACGGGAGAAGTAACTGAAATTATAAAAATTGTCAGAGATTATTTGTTTTGAGTGAAATCTGTAGAATGCTACATCAAATTTTAAAAAAATGAGAACATATGACGCATGGTAGTGCATCATTCAATGAATTTTAAATTCAAAATTACTATTACAAAGACATACGACAAATAAAGGAAAATTGTATTTGGACAATAGATGATTTTCAGGATTAATTAAGAGAGCCGTGATTTGCTCTATCTTAAAGCCGGTTCACACAAATGACATCACTCATAATTTTTCATTTCAACATATAAACCATATCATTACAGAATAAGGCCTAGCATAATATAACTTTTTACTATTTATTCATAAATTCATAACAATTACTAAGCATAAGCATGCAGTATACAAATCGTGCAGATATTGTTTTTGTGACTTTAATAACTAGGCTAGGCCTAACGATTCAACGATTTCATCGGAATCATGGCACTATGATTCATATCTGGTCTTTCTTTCTTTTTCTTACTTTATGTTATTCTATTTCTATGTAATGTATATGAAACTGTATTAAATCTTTAATGTGTTATAATATTATGTTAATTGTAATATTAGCAAATTTTGTAGTATTTTTATGATTAGTTCAAGTATAGTTAAAACTACCAGCCTACCTTTTTTGTTTTGTCTACAAATTGTAATTTTGTAAATTAATTTTTTGTAATTTTTTTATAATCAATCAACAAATCTGCACAAATCTACATTGAAATCACTTTAGTTCTGCCATCTTGCACTGTATTTTTGTTTGTCTCTCACTTATGTTCTGCCCACACTCAAGCTTGCTTATGCTTCTGTGGGCTTCTCACTACTAATAAACATATACTGTTTTTCCAATACTGTACTTACGAACTGAGAATAAAATGCTTTTGAATTGAATTGAATTACCAATGATTATTGACTATTGATTCAGCAATTTGATTGAATCATAGGCGATACGTGCTGACGTTCACACAATTTTACTTTTGACTATTGTCTATTCATTATTGACAAACGAAGTAAAAATATTTCAATTCCTTAGTCAAGTCTTAGTCACAGCCAATCAGCGCGCAGAACTCTCACTCGCAGCCAATTAAAGGAGTCTTGTTGCTTTTGTGGCTTGACAAAGAAATAATCACGCTGGGGTTGTAGTCAATAGTCAAAATTCACTAGTCATTTATGTAGACGCGGCTTAAGGGTCCTAGATCAATTCTCAAAAAGGTCTATAGCCATGCTTGCTAATTAAAATAGGTCTCCTTGTGTCCGCAGCATGACGCTGCTAGCGCTAGTGTCGCTGCTGCTGGTGGCGCCCCTGGTGGTGGACGCCCTAAAGTGTCGCCAGTGTGGTACCTTCACGTGCCAGCCACTGCAGCAGGTATGCAAGTACGGCCAGACAACAGATGTGTGCAACTGCTGCCCGGCCTGCGCCAAGGGGCCGGGGGAGGGTTGCGGAGGGCCTTGGAACCTGAAGGGCAAGTGTCAGACGGAGCTTGAGTGCGTCAAGCCAGCTGGCTCGGAGGTCTATTCTCAAGCGGAAGGCACGTGCGAGACTCCGATCGTCCAACCACCGTAGCACGTGAACACCTGTTGCACCTCAGCACGAAGAGGAACATTCGCACACCGGGATACAAACAAATCCTTTTTCTTATGAGAATTAATATTTGTATTTTAATCCATTGAATATATGTTACTATCTTTATTGCTTTCCATACAAATAAAATTATATAAATGTAATGGCTTACAAGTTTTTCTTGAATAACTTAATTATTTGCTGTTTAACGACGTACTCGACAACCATGATCATACGGGGTCGTAGGTTGTTTGGAGGAAAGGGACATGCAGGGCGTAAATGGGAGAAAAGAGGAAAGGGGAGGACGTTGATTGCCTTTCGTTTGGCTTCTCCGTCACGACCTTTCCGGCTAGGATGGTCCTAATACACCCAGAGATTTGGAACTGGTGAGTTTTGCCTGCCTGTCTGCCCGGCAACGTTTTGCCACATATTTCTTATTGACTATCAGCTTCGTCTCGAGAAGATTCCTTTCTGCTTGAAGTTTGAAATGTTGATACTTGGAATCGGTTAAAAAATGTTAAACATTGATTTATGTACATTGAGTAGCTGACCAAATATACGAATACACGATGCAAGCTCCAGTTGCAATCAATTCGGTTTCGTTTTAGTGTGGCCATGAACTGTTGTGAGTTATATCAAGAAAGATAGTGAGGTCAATGTAATCACCGACACGCAAGGAATGAGCAATTTTGAGGACGTTGCAAGGAATTGCATATGCGCCATTCACTAGCTGAACAACGAGAGCTGAGCTTGTTATAGAAACCACTGTTCCACGCAGAAATCATCCGTTCAAGTTCTCACTTTGAACCTGAGTAATCGCTATATTACAAGGTATGTTGAATAAACACCTGTTCACGCACTCTCACACGCACACGCACACGCACACGCACACGCACACGCACACGCACACGCACACGCACACGCACACGCACACGCACACGCACACGCACACGCACACGCACACGCACACGCACACGCACACGCACACGCACACGCACACGCACACGCACACGCACCCAAGGGTATTATTATTATATAATTATATAATACCAAATAATACGTTGTTGAAATTTTGTTTTAACGGTCCCCAGCATGATGCGAGGTCCGCTGCTAGCGCTAGTGTCGCTAATGCTGGTGGCGCCCCTGGTGGTGGATGCCTTACAGTGTCGCCGGTGTGGTACCTTCGCGTGCGACCCACTGCCGGTATGCAAGTACGGCCAAACTACAGACTTGTGCAACTGCTGCGCTGAGTGCGCCAAGGGGCTGGGGGAGGTTTGCGGGGGAGCGTGGAACATGAAGGGCAAGTGTCAGACGGGGCTGAGGTGCGTCATACCTGAAGGCACTGCAAATGATCCTAATGCGGAGGGCGCCTGCACTGCTCCGAACAACCGCCAAGCTGAACTAGTACGTGGTTGGTGAGGTCACGTGGTCACCTGTTGTACCTCCAAACACTGGACAATGCACATTGACATACTGGGATAATAAAAACAAATCTGGTTATCATAAAAACAACTATTTTTATATTAAACCATTCCATTTCTTCCTATTTTGATTTTTTACAAAATAAATGTGTTTAACTACGCATAACGTACAGTACTGACAGTACGTACTGTACTTACATCACTTCTTAAATGACCTTCGACTCAAGCAACAGAATTTCCTCTTCCTATCTGATCTATTTTTGCTTTCTTGTAGACACAGTCATGTTTAAAGCTGGTCTGTTTTTTGTCTTCTACTCTGTGGAATAGCAAAGAAGTGACCACCACTACAATGTTACGGAAATGGCAGTCATGTACAGTAGCAATCCTGAAGTTTGCCACAGTTACACTAAGTTCATTCCTGTTTAGGTACCTCTCCGTCAAAAACCGCAGAAAACGTTAATTTTTAATTATGCTACTCGAATTCGAAAATCTGAGTCAACAGCATACTGTGTTTTGGTAAGCTTTACAGATAATTGAAATATTATAACAATTACAGTAGTTATTTTGAAACTTATAGTGGACATAGACATTGACAGCTGAAACTTTACACGGACGATTATAACGGACGAAAATGTGGCTCTATTCATTTGTCGTGTAACATCACCACTTGCTTCTTATAATGGTCCGTAGCATTCAGAAGTTATTTCAATTTAGGAAATCATAATATGTTTATTTCTGGGGTAACTTGTTTTGACCTATTGTATGTATAAGAAGTATGTGTTTTTAATAGCTGAAAACCTTTCTTTTAAATATGTATTTATAAGTAAAATGTAAGAAAACTCTTAGATAACGTTAATAAAGTAGTTATAGTATTGTATTATTCATTTCACTAATTTAGGAAGTCACACATCAGTAAAGTGCCTTGAAAATATAATATGTAATCATAGCAAACAAAATGTTGACAACAAAATCTGTACCAATTATTTGTTGATCAAATACTTCCGTCTCGTGCACTATGCCAAAACGCAGAGCGCCCCAAATCAAAATGATGCGACAGCCTTCAATGTACTCCGTGTGGGATAAACATTAGCATACCTAGCTCTTTGCATATATCATATCATTTCATGTTGGCCAAGTAGGTAGGTACTCGATGCATTATCGATAACAATATAATCGAAATCGATGCGATTAGCACAAGATGATAAGATACGAGAGTGAGTAAGGTCAGATAAGCAGAGGCTGCGCTGTCATGTTCAGTGGATGGCCCAGCAAGACAGGAGAAAGAACGCAGGGTGCATGAAGCCCTCACTGCCTTGCATATACAGGTTGTGACACAGGTGAACAAACACCGCCACCCATAAATCGCGAGCACCGCGTAGATAGCTTTACAAGGCGGCGTTTGTCTCACATCCATGTAACGAGGGGGTAGGGACAGTTGCAAGGCTATGACGGGAATGGTGGGACGTCTAACAGGAGTGTATGAAAGCGCTTTGTGACAGTTGTGACATGCTGTGTGTGACAACAGAAGGGTTTAATAAAGCGTTGTGACAGACGCAGTTTTAACGACACGGCAGTGTGACAGCTCGGTGTGACAGCTCGGTGTGACAGCTCGGTGTGACAACTCGGTGTGACAGCTCGGCGTGACAGCTTGGTGTGACAGCTTGGTGTGTCAGCTCGGTGTTACAACTCGGTGTGACAGCTCAGTGTGACAGCTCGGCGTGACAACTCGGTGTGACAGCTTGGCGTGACAGCTCGGTGTGACGTCATGCATCTGGACCTGGAGAGCGGCCAGAAGCCGACGGGGTCGCAAGACAAACGTCAGAGAGTGTCTACAATATGTAGACCGGGTGAGAGACACGTAGGACACGGCAGCCATCACTCGTGAGTACATTCTATTGATGAGTTTCAGAACTGATCTAGAAAGCCGTGATTTGCTCTCCTTGATGATCATGTTAAGGTGAATTTCTCACTGTTGTGCATTGTTGTCATTGATGATCTAGAGGGCCCTGTCTAGCTCTATCTAAGGGTCCTTGATAGTTATATGTTAAGGTGAATGTTTCACTGTTGTGCATTGTTGTCATTGATGATCTAGAGAGCCGTGTTTAGCTCTATCTAAGGGTTGTTGATAGTTATGTTAAGGTGAATTTTTCACTGTTGTTGCATTGTTATCATAGATGATCAAGGCCCTGTTGATTAGCTCTATCTATAGGTCTGTTCGTTGGACCTACTCTAACTTACTCCCTGCTCTACTTCGATAAGACCCACGAATCACGAGTAGGCTTACGAAATCTCAGTAAGTTAGCCTACACGTGATTGGTGGGTTTGATCGAAGTAGAGCAGGGAGTAAGTTAGAGTAGGTCCAACGAACAGACGCTTGATCAATTCTGAAAAAGGTCTATTGAGAACTCAATCTATAGCATATAGATAGTGCTGCTAGGCAACCTCCGTACAGTGGCATTGATGATGACTTAATATTAAAAACAACAATGCACAATGACAGCTGCTAAACTCCTTCTCACAATAGTTTATTTTCTTGCCACAAGAATGCATCTAATATATTTTTAAGTGGTCAGCCGTTCTCACGGAATAGCCGGTAGCCATATTTGATATTGATTGGAATTATGTTTGCTTGTTTACTGAGCCTGTTATTTCAACCCACCCAGACAATGGAATTAATTTAAAGTGTCGCTAAATACCAAAATCGAATATTAAAGAATGACAAATATACCTATAGGTCTAAAAAATAACTGGCACTCCATAGTTAGATAGTTAGAGAGTCGGAGCGCTGAAAGGAGTGTCTTCGCATATCTGTAGGGTACACATCGTAGGGGTAGGAGGATAGCCTACTTATTTGACGACTTGGCACAAACTCCGTTAACTACATTCATAATCATGCACATTATTGCTTGGTATATACTTATTTTCATCTGCGCATCTCCGACACAAATAATGGACCTCTTTCAGAATTGATCTAGAACCCTTAGATAGAATTTATCACGCCCCTCTAGATCTTCAATGAAAAGAATGCACAACAGTGAAAAATTTAACATTTTGAAAACTAGTTATTCTCATTAATCTATCAAGGACCATAGAAGTAATCACAGCAATCTAGATCAATTCTGAAAGTCGTCTATTGTTCGTAACTTCTGCAAATATGTAAGACTAATGTGACTTCTTCTCTATGCTATAGGATATTTTTTTATGTTCAACACATTATTTTCTTATCACTTTGTCGTCGTTGCCATTAACTGGTTATTGAAAACGAGCCCAACACCAACATTATAAATAGTTGAACAGTTTGCTTTAATCGCATTTTCGTCTGTTTCTGGATCCCAGCCCAGCCTTTTGATTGGTTTAGAAAACTACTTAATCTACACACATTAATATGCTGCGCTTTGGATCACATTAACACGTATTAACTGTTCAAGGTCGATGATAAATGGATATAATTTATTGGGTGTCAAGTATCAATATCTGGCAATTGATATGATCTGGTTTTTACAGTGATCTTACATGGTTTTCGTGATTTCTATTCGGAAGTTTTAGGGCTCATTTATTGTTTATGATGATTTCTTTATTGATATCTTCGTGTTAGAGATGTGTGGCTTGCTTTCCTGCTTGCAATGCAGAAGACTCGAATCCCAGTTCGGGAGAGGTTTTCTAACTTCAAAAATGTACACTACAACAACAACAACAACCGCGTTGCATACAGGGTTGGTTAAAAGTCGCTTTAATTAAAGTCCCTCACTGAAAATCAGTTTCGTTACTGAGTGGGTAGACTCTAAATGTGAATGTATTTATTTATTTTATTTGTTGTGCAGATACTTTCGCAGATACAGATCTCAGAAAGCCTTTTGATAAGTTCAGAAAACAACTTAATCTACACATATTAATATGCTGCGCTTTGGATCACATTTACACATAAACTGTTCAAGGTCGCAGATAGCAGATACGTGCAGATACTTTCGAGTAGACAAGTGATTCGTGCTAAGCACCAGTTTTAACAGTGAAGGGTACCTCTAAGTGAAAACCACAGAACATTTTATTTTTTTAATTATAACTCAAAAATGCTGCTTGAAATCGAAAATCTGAGTCAATAGCGTACTACGTTTTTGTAAGCCCACCTACAGCAGACTGAATTAAATATTATAACCATAAGCGTAGTTATTTTGATTACAAATCGATAATTATAGTACCTTATAAAATTAATTATAAATAACAACCATACTGAGTATAATGTAAGAGTAAGACACATTCAGAGTATTCAATATGTAGGGTTTACCAAACCACAGTGCGCTGTTGATTCAGGTTTTCGATTTCGAAGTCCATTCTTGAGTTATAATTTTAAAATTGAAAATTGTGTGCGGTTTTTGACTTAAGGTACCCTTCGTTCTTAAATACCGATCACTGGTTGGTCATCTCTTCTATGATGAACCCGTTGGTAAAGGCTGGTCCACACAGATTTTTAAGACATACGATTTAAGGTTTAACGCGTACTCGTAAAGTTGGATCATAGGAAACACGTACTGGCGTTCACAAAAAATTTTAGTTTTAAGACGTTGTTTTCATTGTTGTTTTTAAAACAACGTCTTAAAACCTTATGCATTATGTCTTAAAAATCTGTGTGGACCAGCCTTAATAGAGGGCTGATAAGTTATGTTTAACTGATGTGAATTCCTACGAACAATCATCATTAATTAGCTATAACCGATATAGATGGCTCTTATTCGGGAGGTCACCAGATCGAAACCCGCTACCGCGGCAGTTCTGACTGCATAAAGGTTTTCTTCCGAGATTTTCCTCAATCACAAGGCGATGTGCTGGGATTGAGTCATACTAACAGCCCTCGGCCCCTCGGACATTCCTTTTCAACTATTCCAGATACATTAATACCTAGTCAGTCATCGGAAGAGATACATGGATTTTCTCTGGGTTGATTTCATTCGAAAAATTATTATGATATAATTATTTACATTTTATTTTACTTATTTCAAACTAAGTCTGGCTGAATGTTACTATTTTACGCATTATCGTAATTCTAACATGTTTCTATTTATAAATGGAACCTGAGTGGAGATAATGAAGATCCTTGTAACACTACTTCCTCAATTCTTCTTCCTGTTTGCACATCACACCTGTTGTTTGGTTTTTACGCCAAGTTTTCTGAGATAAGCAAAACAGGTGCAAGATAGTGTTCAAATAACTGCGACGAGTCTTCTGCGCGTTTGCTGTGGCTTAACACAGGGTACCGATATCGCAGATAATGTCGTAATTTGACTGATCATTGGGACCAGATACGAACATAATGACTACGGGATCGGGACACCTGCGTCGGGTAACTAATCCTTGTGACTAAAACAAAGCCGAAACGGTTTCGTCATCAATTTTCAAAGAGTGGGATTTTTACTCACCTTTTAAGTCCGATTACAGTAAATACTTAAAGAATTAACATTTAAGAGTTAACGGAATTGAATCAAGCCAAAAGCATGGCGTTCACACAACTTTCTAAAATTTAAGATTTATGGGAAGCATAGCAACGTTAGCTCTATTCTTAGCCCAGCCAATGAGAGACGATGTTTTATAAATCCGGCCAATGGTAGCGATCCAAAATATAAAACAGTTAGAAAAATATGTGTTTATGAACAAAATCTTAAATCTTAAATCAATTTTGCCTTTTCTGAAAGAGATATAAATTTTAGTCTCCTTTTCACATTTTTGGGCACTTCCTTGTATTATCTATCTCATTTTCTTCCTTATAATATACGGATCTCTAATTATTTTTAATGTTTATGTTCTCTTTATAGTAGTTTGGTTCTTCTGTTTATTTCTGTGAAATATTCTCTCTTGAGTAGATTAGTTTTGTTGTTAGTGATATCTTTATTGACACAATCACATGATTTTGTGTATTGCTTTTAATATTTTCCTCGTAGAGTTATGTATTTTATTGTGCTCATTTTGCAAATCAGGTTTATAACCGTATTAGATACAACGATATAAAGATTCAATAAAGAAATGCATTTCGCCCAAGAGAGCTTTACGAGTGAATCCAATGATGAGGATTCTTGTTCCTAGAGTGCAGATATTTTTAGGTTATAAGCTCCACCCCCTAGTTACGTGAACACGGTCCAGCATTGCAAATATGACTGATAACAAATAACTTAATAAAGTATGATATGAATAAATATGTTATTATTTTCTGGTTGTCACGGGGGTAAGGGGTGGTCACATAGCGATGGAGGGGAGCAGCAGGGGAGCGTCAAACTAAAGAAATCCCAAAGTCTATATACTTCTCTTTTGTTACACTCATTCATGGTATTCGATCCGATGAGGGGGGATAGAAGACCCATGTCTCATGCGGGATTCGAACCCAGATTCCTAGGTGCAAACCTGCGTCCCAAATGCATGAGCCACTGCGGACGACTCCCAATCTGACAAAATATATCCATATTAATCGCA
This sequence comes from Isoperla grammatica, assembly GCA_945910005.1. Lineage (NCBI taxonomy): Eukaryota > Metazoa > Arthropoda > Insecta > Plecoptera > Perlodidae > Isoperla > Isoperla grammatica. The sequence goes on from OX246743.1 coordinate 26,340,770, forward strand.
AATTATTGAAATTGATTAAATTTCGATATTCTCATATAGACCTGATTCGAGTGTTAGCTAATCAAACAAGGGTGGAGCAGAAACCTTTACCCTAACATGTATCGTACATAATTGCGTTATTATTTTCTCTCAATCTAATCTATGAATCATTAGTCACAAGCGTTTTGTCACAACGACCAGCAGAGTCAGAGATATTTGATAACAAGATATTATGTGCAGAAGAATTGTTAGAGTATGGACATTTTCCGTCATACCATTTATTTACTTTTAGCACCTGATACAAAGGATTCTTTTGATACTATTTGCGAAAGGGTAAAACAAAAATGTGCATATCTGTTTGTTTTTTGTTTTTTAATAAATACTCGTGCATGCAATCACCGTCATTCTTATCTGTGACGTTACTACCTCAAGGTCCGCTAGGCATACATAAAAAATATAGAAAATAAGGGGTTAGAGGCTTTTGTTACCGCCACCGGAGCAGGTTGAAGTTATCATGGATAGAGTGACCAATGAGCAGAAGAAATGTATAAAACAGTTGAATGATACGGGATAACCGATAGTGTAATTATTTATCTGTGGTTGGACATTACACAATGGAATACTACAGAATATTGACAAGAAAGTGGAAGGGTAGAAATTAGAAAATAGTAGAGTAGACAGATTTTGATTATTTGGTAGTAGTGTAGTAGTAGTATCTCTTTTTTATTTGAGTTACTGCTATTCAGTCATACATACAATACAACATACCGGTACTAAATAACACGATAACAATAAAAATAGATTATTGCTTAGTTGAAATAACATTACAGTAATAGTTGAACATTTAAACCATATTATTAGTTCCAATAGAAAGAAACAAACAAAAGTTATAGTAATATTTTGAAACCATGTTCAACGACGTACTCCAAAACTAGAATGGTCATGTAAAGGCAGGTTTTTGGAGGAAAAGGACAAACAGGAGGACGATTAGGGACACTAATATTCAAAAGAAATTAAGGGGAAGATGGGGAAAGTTGAAATACGCGAAACAGATAATCCAGGTAGACGGTCTATGCATTTTAAATTATAACTGATATTATGTAGAAGTGAATTTAAGGGTAAAGAATGGAGAGCAATTTGAAACCAATTCACGATTGATAGCACATGGCAAGAATGTCAGCGTGGGTGTTATCAGAACACCTGTTGAAGATTGATAGATTGATATTAGGGCTTAACATTTCATATTTTTGATTTTTGAACTTGGCTAATCGAGACGATGAGTGAGTGAAATATGAAGATGAAATAGGGGGATGTTTGGAGGAAAGGGGCAAGTAGGAGGGCGGGGAGGATAGGGGAAGGGGGAGGAAAAGGGAGTGGGGAGGTGGTGGACTGCATTTCGTCTGACTTCTCCTCCTCGACCAGTCCGGCTATGGTGGCCCTACTAGAAGCAGGGGACGCTGAATAACGCCGAATGGAACAACGCCGAATGTGTCGTGTATACTGCACTTTCAAGTATAATCCTAACCCAAAAACGTAGACCTTATAACGCCTTACAACGCCGAATCTTTTTCGACGTAAATTCACTGGAACAACGCCGAATACTTTTCAGCGTAAAGCCACCGGAACAACGCCGAATCTTTTTCGACGTAAATCCACTGGAACAACGCCGAATCATTTTCCGTGTAATACACGGGTTAGGTTAGGTTAGGTTAGGTTAGGTTAGGTTAGGTTAGGTTCGGCGTTGTTCCGGTGGATTTACGTCGAAAGAGATTCGGCGTTTTTCCGTCGGATCTACGTCGAAAAAGATTCGGCGTTGTTCCAGGTTATAAGGTCTACTTTTTTGGGTTAGGATTATACTTGAAAGTGCAGTACACACGATCGATTCGGCGTTGTTCTATTCGGCGCTATTCAGGCGCCCCCTAGAAGCATACGCTTCCGCCGGTATAGCTTCAGGAATTATCAAAGCGCACAAACCTGCCCACCACGATAAGTAGCAGTCCCTGGGCAGGAACACCTGTTGAAGATATCGATATCGTTATTTATGGGCGACGTCAAGTAGATATATCTCTAGCAGCAACGCCCATAGTCAGAAAGATATTAATATTATGTAACCACTCCAAGAGCCAGAGATAGCTCAGGGCTCAGCGGTAACGCGCGAGACCCTTCATTCGGGAGGTCGCCGGTTCGATTACCGATACCAGCAAACATGACCATGGTTGGTCTAGTCTAGTGGATTTATTGCTCTGTCCAATGTAGAAGTTTCAGGGTTCCATTCCCGGTTCAGGGTGGGGTTTTTAACTTTGGATCCTGTTTTTAATCTATATTATGATATTGGTGTACATGTAAACGGTGACTTTGAGCCGTCATTGCAATGAAGCACATAATTAATTGTTTAATTAATGTCCCCCACTGAAAACCACGGAAGTTCTTGATACTGAGTAGGTCAACTATAAATGCATTTATGCTTTTAGACGGTACAATCCTGGATTTATAATAATACCTACGGTGGTACAATGTTCCGTTCAAGTTTCCTTTTATTCGAGGACAAAAATTTTGTGTCCTTGAATCCAATGAAACTTGAACGGAACATTGAACCAAAGATTACAAACTAGTTTGTAATCTTTGATTGAACTGTCTAAATTGGGCAGTGTAGCGAGCGTCTCCATAGGGAATATTATATTATCTTTGGTCTCCATTATACTTTTATGGCACTCGTTTTGTTTGTTTATTTTGTTTTTTCGGTTATAGATGATTTTCAGAATTGATCTAGAAAGCCGCGATTTGCTCCATCTAAGGGTCCTTGATAGTTATGTTAAGGTACATTTTTCACTGTTGTGCATTGTTGTCACTGAAGATCTAGAGAGCCGTTATTAGTTCTATCAAAGGGTCCTAGATGAATTCTGAAAAAGACTCAATTCTTAAAAAATAGCGTGTAGCCGTGTTTTTTTTCTCGGACAAACATTGAATATGCACCAATCAAAGAAAGATACAACAATGGAGTTGCCTACAATAGAGTTCCGCGGGAGTTTACACCATAGCCACATTATCCCCCCCCCCCCCCTCTCCCCCTTTTGGGCACCCATAGATACGTTGAAAGGTAAGCTACCCCGGGATTTCTTGTTTTCCTAGAACGATCGGACCTCATCGCCTTGAAGAATGTGATGTGTGTATTCAGTCATTTGAATTCTTCGTCCTTTGCTCGAGTTTGAATGGAGATAATTGCTCGACTGAACTTTGCTCTAGGGGTGTACCAAGAAAACTACCTAAAAGTAAAAGGTTGGTGTAAACTCCCGCGGAGCTCCACTGTAGCAACACATTGTTTGTCCGCCTGTGATGTCACAGCCCCCTCAATTGAGTCTTGTTGCCGGTACATGTGTTGTTATTGTTATTGTTGTTGCAGGGTGGTGCGTGAGCAGTATTGCGCTTGCACCAGTGCGCGACGCACGAAGCTGGAGAAGTTCATGATCGTCGTCATTATAGTTATGGGGTTCGTCATCGTGGCGCTAGTGTCGGCCGTCGGCGCCATTGCCAGGGTCAACCAGGAGGAATGTAACCTGGGAGGGGGGTTCGGTTTCGGCATGTTCGGACAGGTCAACGAGGAATAGTGATGATAATGACCGGTGAAGTCGTAGGAAGTTGAAAATACTGTCCAGTTAAATATGTGTCCAGTTGGAACGATGTACAGTTAAAATGGTGTCCAGTTGTATCGATGGCAAGTTGGACCGATTTCCACTTGGATGTGTGTCCAGTTGAAACGATATCCAGTTGTACAGTATTTAATAGAATTAAAATAATGACAATTATGGTTACAGACATTAGCATCTACCAGTATATACCTACAAATCAGTATTCTACCGTATTTCTGCTCTCATATTTTAATTTTTCAAACGGAGTTAACCGTTCATGTATGCTGAAAAATTTGGGAGATGAAAGCAACACTAAAATAACACAGTTAATTATGCATCTTTTCTTTTCAATACTGTATAAGGTAGATAGGTATTCATTTATAATTACACAATCATGTATTAATTCACTGCTAGGCTGTATAAAGTATTCAAACTATTCTAGGGAATACATCATGTTGCATATTAAATGTTTTTTAAGTAAGATTTGAATTAATTCTTTATTGTACTATTTCACTTGTTGTATTGCAGGCAGTTTATTCCAAGCTTTGCCACTGTATGAGTTAATGTTTCATTGTACTATAGCTTTCTTGTAACATTGTCTGTGAAAATAACCTTTTTGACTTAGGGTTGTGTATGGCATTATTTTTCTTTACCGCGGCTTGTCTGCGATCATTCATTTACAACGTTTGTACACTCATTTAATCGATAGTGGCTAGTTACCAATTTAATTATTATCATTTTCCTGGTAGGCCTATACTTTAGTTATATTAATAGTGGTTCTTTGTAAATCAGTTGAGACAGTAAATAAATACATCAACATCAGATACTCGCTCACCTTGTACTGTGTATGCATATTGCATAGGAGTGCTCATTGATGACTAATACAATGAAATGAAATGAAATAAACCCTACAGCAACGAGTGCATCACTCCCACTTCAATTTTACCCAAACCAAAATGTGCTCTGCAGACGTTAACTTTTATTATGTAAGATGCTTTGCCCAGTCATAAGAATTACCGGTAATATTTATTAGACCTGTTGGTAAGTGGCTTGAAAATGGATTTATTTTTTCATTAATTTCGTTTTTTAAAAAGCAAAAAGTGGTAGGCCTAATGTATGTTTTTTTTGCATTGCAAAACAGTGAAATAATTAATAATATGCAATGAAACCCAAATAATGATTATGATAATAAGTCATTGTGGCCAACTTATTTCTTATTTCACTTGAAACCTAAAAATTCTTTTCATTTTGAAATTTGATTTACTCCTATTGGTAGGCCTATAGTACAATGTGTATGTATGTATGTGGAGATATATGTAGTAGTAGTAGTAGTAGTAGTAGTATTCTTTATTAGCAACGGGGCTACTGCCCCACAAGTGCAATATAATACAATACAATACAATAAATTGAAAAACATCAGTCAGTAAGTCAAAGACTCACAGTTGATACTGTACATGATTATATACATACATCAGATACTCGCTCACCTTGTACTGTGTACGCATAGGAAGTGAAAGTGAAATAATTGAGTGTAAGTGAAATAATTGCAAAATACATACACCTCTATCTACATGTATTGCTATACTGTATGTGGTCAATGTATAAAACAGAACTGCTTCATACTGTCAGCGATCAATTCACAAAATTGATGAGAAAACGCTTTAAAAAAGTTTATATAGTTGACAAACTGTAAGAATGACGGCCCCCTCCTTATCCCCGCCACTGCTACCCGACCCCCCTCAACTCCATGACAACCTAACAAAATGAAATGCGTAACTGAAAATCAGTTTGTTTCAGTTGTTCAGTTTGTTGTTTCATGGAGTTGAGGGGGGTCGGGTAGCAGTGGTGGTAGGGTTGCCAGACGTCCCGATAAAATCGGGACCGTCCCGATTTTAGGTGTTGTGTCCCGCGTCCCGATTCGTTTTGTATCGGGACCATATGCTGTCCCGATTTTCAAAAATGTAGCAACTTCACTCTAAAATCAGCGTTTCGGTCTCTCTCGGCTCGCCACTTAGTAAAAATGTCCGGCCACTCGCAAAGACAAAAACATTTTTGTGGTCTCGTCAGTCGTCTGCAATTCACTACCCCTCTTTCACCTCCCGCACTCCACCTACTACTATGACTCGCGCGCGCCAGTCCCATCCACGCGTAACAACCAATCACGGCACTCCGCTATTGGCTATGACTATTGGCTATTGACTATTGGCTACGAAAGAGTTACGACAGCACATCAAAAGCATATTGCAAGGTATGTAATAAAGAGTTTTCAATAAGCCACGGAGGAGAGTCAGATTTAAAGCACCATGGAAATGGTAAATTTCATAAAACGAATGTAATAACTGCAAAACAAAACACCCATGTAAATTTCTTTAAACCACCGGATTCTGCCCTAAGCGATAACGTGACTGCTTCGGAACTCACCTTTGTTTGTCGCGCCGTAAATCATCAACATTCATACCTATCTACCGATTGTGGTATGAAATTGATTCCCACAGTATTTCCCGATTCAGCAATTGTCAAAAATATAAGTTGAACCCCCCCCCCCCCCCCCCCCCAGCTGTACCGCCTAATGTCCCGATTTTTTATCATTGTCATCTGGCAACCCTAAGTGGTGGGGATAAAGAGGGGGCCGTCATTCTTACAGTTTCTCAACTATAGTGTGTGTGTGGGACTCTCTCAATAGGAATCGATATACTGTAACACTATTCATTCGCTGCCTTGTCTAGTTTCTTTTTTCGTGTTACCAACCAAGACCTAAACTAAGGGCCGGTCTTACAATCTCCTAATAAGAAAATTATTTGTAGCAATTAAGCTATTTGGAGGATTTCAAGAGTTTTGATTTGTCGTTGCCATGGAGAAAACAAACTATTCAACAAATAAATAGTTATTAGGACATTGTAAGACTGGACCTAAGAGAGCTACAGCGCTACAGACCGTTATTAAAGTATGGATAGTACTCGTACTGGAAAGACGTTACAAGTGTGTTGCTAAGTAATATTAATAACAATAACTCACACATATATGAAAAATATTTTATTTCAACAATATTAATTCCACCACAGATTGTTGTGATTTTACAATTATTAATTATGTTGGATAGAACATGACAAAAAAAACAATGGGTTAAGGCCTATATATTAACAAGTTTTAAATATTTGTTTAAATATATAATTCATTGATTTGTAATGGCATATTATTATAATAAATAAGAACATTTTTTATCAGCACAATAAAAGCTGCCAATGGAGTTTTATCTTTTGCTGCCTGGTAGTTTATCTTTTGGACAATTTTATTTTAATACAAAATGTAATAAGGACTCGGATCCTCTCAGACAGTACAGGCTACATCCAGATTTGCTTTCCAATCAATGCGTTTGAGCATCATGTAAACCGCAATAGAACCATTTTTTGTTTATCTTATTCAACAAGTCAAATTTATCGGCACATCAGAAGTCGATGTTTGTCGTACTCTTGCCTCTCAAATCACCTTCAGCCAAGGCCTATGTTACACTCGATAACACCAGCTGACAGGTCCACTGAACCCAATACGTATGTTTTCTGCAGTCAACAATGAAACCTATATCAAAGATGCCTCGATTCAGGAACAATCGCTTCCTCGTGAGCGCAGTTGTCGCTTCAAGCTTCCATGATTACGACCTTGAGAGAGCCAAGGTCAGCTGGTGGTCATGCTTACTGTGCTTAATCTAGTAAATCATCAAAATTCAAGAATAATCTTAGAAATTCGTTCGATCTCGCTCTACTGATTAGACAAGTCCGACCGCGTAATTGTTCCCCTTCAACCGATCGCACCGCCGGGCACGACGGAGGAACCCTCGGTAACTCCCGGCCCGTCGGAGGGACTCGCGTCCCCGATAAACTCGAGGATGTCCTCGAGGTTACACTCAAAGTCGGAGCCGGGCGCGTCGGTGTTGAGTCCAAGGTCGACCAGTCGAGTGAGGTCGTCGAGTGTCGACATCGCATCGTCCTTCTTCTTCTTCGAGTGAGAGGCTTTACCCTCTCTGCCACTGTCGGCACTCATGTCCACGCACTTCCTCGCCACTATCAACGACTTCGCGTTGACCTTCACGCCGTATGGATAGACACACTGGAAGTAAGAAATTTATAAACTAGGTTTAAGGTTATGCATAGTTGCTTTGCATTTTAATTTAAACACCCAAAAAATGTATTAGTATTACGGGGCCTACCTAATAATGAGACCTAATATTACTGCGTATATACGAAATTCTTTTTTAGATTACTACTTCAATTTGACTAGATTTATGCATATTTCTTTAAAGTAATTAGGTATTTTGTTAATAACTCTAGGAGTTCCCATTTACGAGCTTAGGCTAGGCCTACTGCTGATTTCAAAATCAATATTATCGATCGATATGGGGGGGGACAATAAGTTCAATCAATTTCCAACCATCAATCATGAAATATAATATCATTGAATATTTACAATGGAAACGTACCAAACCAGCCAAAATATTTTTGGGTTTTGTAGGCCTACTACGCTACTGTGATGTTCTAGTTCTCCATCTGTCATATTTAGATGGCAGTGAGTTTGGAAGCCACATGTTGCAAGGGGGGCGTCCATCACTTCCGGTTGCCATACTTGATCACTCTGTTATACCTACTGCAGCCATGCAGTCGCTCTGTAGTTCGTGCTAATTAAATATTAATAAGTCTGCATCGGGTGTTTGTGTCAGTTATTATTTACCTCTCCAACATCAAACATCACAGCTACGATTGGTAATAATTTGTGGTATAACTTATTTTTTGCATTTCAGTCATCAAACAAATTAGCTAAATGATATTATCAATTAGACCTGTCGTAATAAAATAGTTATCCTACTCTTCATCGGTCGGTTTTTCTAAACGTAGCCCATATTGATGAACATCTTTTGTGCTTGTGACAGGCGTCAAGGGGTGTGATGAAGAGTCGTACACTTATTACATATTTAAATGAACTTGACTTGGGATTAGCAATACCGTAGTCGACCTCGACCAATCGCACAGCAGCGACAACCAGGTATTTGTAGGACAGCACAAGATTACGCTTAAAGGGGTTCTCACCCGCTAGATTTATTTTTTACCATATGATCTACTGCACCACACCAATCGATAATGAACCATTCAACATCGTGAGTTGAAACCTGTGAATTGTTATTAATTAATGAAATTTCTGGTTAACTGCCGCGGCGACTGTTGGTGTCAGCCGGCTTATGGTGCGAGTGTACTCGAAGCGATATATCTAGACGGCCTTGGTGTACTCTATTCGACACCGCATACAGACCGCGTTCATTGTGCATGCGTTGACTATTTCCCCTCCCAATACTACTCTCACTCTCTCTCTCTCTCTCGCTTGGCTTACTTGACACCAACTCGACAGTCGACACCCGCCTACTCGACGTGCACAGCAACGCACAGCAATGCTCAAAACGAAATGGAGCACCCGATTACACATCTTTATTTTGTACCTGAACGGAAGCTCCGATTACAAAACCAAAATATACGAAATACGCAGAAAAGAAAGACGCAGCGAAAAGTATTACATCATTTTTTTTTTGGAGCAGAATCCTCCAAGGTCCCAAGGCATACAGGTCGTCCCAATGCTATTTCTTATGGGAGATTTTCGCCGATGGGACCTAGCTCGAAAATCACTAACTTTGATATCTTTTTCCCGGGTTATGGTGAACCCGATTTCTTTTCATTTAGTCGCTAATTTCATAGCTAATCAGCCTTAGTTAAACATATTTTTTTGGTGTAGCGGGTGAGAACCCCTTTAAGTGTTGTGGGAAAGAGAATCTTTAAAAGAATGCATTATTTTATGACCTTTCCACGAAGTTACTACCTTTCAAAAGTTCCTTTTGGGTTGCACAGTTGGTGCAGCCGTCAAAACAGGCCGTGGTAACCGGGAAAGTTGGCAATAAATTAACACCTTCCCGATGAGCGAACGTAAAGTTTTTTTTTTTTAGACAGTGGAATGGGTAGTTGACGAGGGAAGGAGAAATTTGTGGGAGTTTGAAAGTTGGTTATTGGAAATTGTTTACTGAGAATTCTGCCTTCGACCTTCATAGTTCTTACAGAGAAACAAGAGAAACGACGACATAACCTTAAAAATGTGTGAGGTTAGGCTACAACGAAACATCCCGAGAAACGAATACACAAGAATGCATGCTCACCTCAGCACTTTCACAATTGTAAACCGCTTCATCCATGTTAATCTGAAACAACCTCAAATAACTAATCTTCCCTTTATCCAAACATAACGGGCAATGTGGATGTGTCAAATCTTCGTGCGCCATATCCGTTGAAGTTTTGTTTTGGTTGGTTCAGGGTTTTTCGGCCTAAGCACACGTTCACCAATCACTCTCTTCACTAGAATCACCCAAGAGTTTCTATTTCATTTTATTCCGTAATAATTTTTTAAAACCAAATGTTAGGACTTTGTTTTAGATTGATACTGCTATTAATAACTGAGACTTCTGTCAAATAACAACTAGTTTTCTTAAATATGGCAATGTAAATATTTATTTTTTGAACTAGTGAGACCGTTGAAGAAGATTTTGTTGGTGACACTGTCTCCGAAGGTCAAAGGGGCGTGTTATGTCCAAGGCGTGTCGGCATTGGTCAAACACCGTCAAGTCAAAGCAAGCGTTGGTGAGATTGCGCGCCAAGCACTGCAAGAATGCTGATAAAATTGTGTAAAATGTAACGAGTTTGGTGTTTATTTATATTTTGACTTTATACAGAATTTCTAAAGTGTGTTTAATTTACATTTTTGTGTGTTCTACTGCTTCTACATTATTTTGTGAGAAGCTTGTTTATGTGTCTTGGCATTGACGTGTCTAACCTCACTTTGCCTGGCCTAGGCCTAGGGCCTACCCTTGGCTGAAAAAATAATAAGGCCACAGTAGGCCCCACTCAAAGTAGATTTGTCTGTTTGGCAACACTAACTCAACACCATCATGTCAAGTAGCAGGGATTCTAGTTCGTCACCCCCAGCCAAACAGAAATGTAGGCCTAGGACCAAACAAAAACACAAGGTGCCCCCACCAAAAACGAAGAAAAACGTTCGCCAGCCTGTGGCAAGTTCTTCCACTGACGTTGAGATTGACATCAACGTTGCTGAAGCATCTTCCGAGAGTGATGATGATAACCCAATTTCTGCTGACAAGGCTTCAAATTCAATGAATGTGTCGACTCACGACGATGAGGGAGGATTTAAATTTGGTGACATTCACATCCCTCCTGCCCCACAACCAGCGTGCATAACTGCCAATAACAATGGACCGCGGTTAATCATTACACATATAGAGAATATCGATTTCAAAAGTTATGCAGGGAAACAAGTTCTTGGTCCATTTCACAAAAGCTTCACATCTATCATTGGACCTAATGGTAGTGGGAAAAGTAATGTTATTGATTCAATGTTGTTTGTGTTTGGCTACAGAGCTGCTAAAATTCGCTCAAAGAAACTGTCCGTCTTACTGCACAAATCTGAGCAGCGTCAAAATGTAAAAAGTTGCACTGTAACGGTGCACTTTCATGAGATAATTGATAAGCCAGGTGAAGACTTTGAAGTGGTTCCCAATTCAAATTTTTGCATATCTCGAACGGCTCATCATGACAGTTCGTCGTTTTACACGTTAAACAACCGTAGAGTTCACTTCAAGGAAGTCTCTAAACTCCTTCTTGGGCATGGCATCGATTTGGACCACAATCGCTTCTTAATTTTACAGGTAAGTCGTAATGTAATATTTGTAATGTGGTTACGTCGATATTTGGTCTAGATGTCACCTCTACCTTGTAGCAGCCTTAAAGGGGTTCTCACCCGCTAGATTTATTTTTTACCATATGATCTACTTCACCACACCAATCGATAATGAACCATTAAACATCGTAAGTTGAAACCTGTGAATTGTTATTAATTAATGAAATTTCTGGTTAACTGCCGCGGCGACTGTTGGTGTCAGCCGGCTTTTGGTGCGAGTGTACTCGAAGCGATATATCTAGACGGCCTTGGTGTACTCCATTCGACACCGCATAGCAGACCGCGTTCATTGTGCATGCGTTGACTATTTCCCCTCCCAATACTACTACTCTCTCTCTCTCACTCTCTCTCTCTCTCTCGCTTGGCTTACTTGACACCAACTCGACAGTCGACACCCGCCGACTCGACGTGCACAGCAACGCACAGCAACGCTCAAAACGAAATGGAGCACCCGATTACACATCTTTATTTTGTACCTGAACGGAAGCTCCGATTACAAAACCAAAATATACGAAATACGCAGAAAAGAAAGACGCAGCGAAAAGTAACACATCATTTTTTTTTCGGAGCAGAATCCTCCAAGGTCCCAAGGCATACAGGTCGTCCCAATGCTATTTCTTATGGGAGATTTTCGCCGATGGGACCTAGCTCGAAAATCACTAACTTTGATATTTTTTCCCCGGGTTATGGTGAACCCGATTTCTTTTCATTTAGTCGCTAATTTCATAGCTAATCAGCCTTAGTTAAACATATTTTTTTGGTGTAGCGGGTGAGAACCCCTTTAAGGGCCTAGATCTACTAATATGAGGTTGTGTGGTTTCTTGTACAGGACCTAGGCCTATCCCATGTTCAAGTGGTTTTTCACAGGCTCATACCTTGGCCTAGCCTAGGCGCATAGCACTAGAGGCAACATGTTTAACACTGCAGGTTATACAGGCTATCAACTCAAACCAATTGTGTGTAAGCCCGGCCTACTCATAAAATTTTCTCACATTGTGATTGTGTGCAATACTTCCAGAATGTATCACGATTGTGCTAAATGTGGCTGTAGATGTATGTAATAATAGGCCCAAGCGGCAGGCCATTAGTTGGACAATAACGCAGTTGGACGAATGTAGCGAATAGACCTATAACTGAAGTTTAACCTTAAAAATGTAAACCTTATAGACGGAGAGCCAGCAACATAAAAGCTCCCCTCATAAGGTACATATGTTTTGACTTTTGAAATAGGAGCGGAAAAACTACTCTACTAACAAAACGCGCGTCTTACTCCTCAACGTGGGGGCTTTTAGGCCCCACAGGGGGCCAAAAAAGCCGAAAAAAGGCCCAAGGTTCCCCTCATAAGGTACATAGATGGAGTAAACGCCATTTTGTAGAGATAAGTGTCCCAAATAGGAATTCGAAGAGTAAGACGGGATATTAGGGGGCGTTTACCGATCAGACGCCATTTTACCCAAAAAGGGCAATTTTTTATTTTCGCACATGCATGCGCTTAAACACTCAAAACATATCCGGAAATGTCTCGAGACGTAGAAAAACATACATTTTAAAGAAATTTTGGGTTATTGTCCTCGCCAGACGCCCTCAAAAGGGGCCCAAAAAGGCCAAGGTTCCCCTCATAAGGTAGGCCTACATGAATGGAGTAAACGCCATTTTGTAGAGATAAGTGTCCCAAATACGAATTCGAAGAGTAAGACGGGATATTAGGGGGCGTTTACCGATCAGACGCCATTTTACCCAATTGGGCCATTTTTTATTTTCGCACATGCATGCGCTTAAACACTCAAAACATATCCGGAAATGTCTCGAGACGTAGAAAAACATACATTTTAAAGAAATTTTGGGTTATTGTCCTCGCCAGACGCCCTCAAAAGGGGCCCAAAAAGGCCAAGGTTCCCCTCATAAGGTACATGAATGAAGTAAAGCCATTTTGTAGAGATAAGTGTCCCAAATAGGAATTTGAAGAGTAAGACGGGATATTAGGGGGCGTTTACCGATCAGACGCCATTTTGTCCAAAAAGGGCCGCTTTTTATTTTCACACGTGCACGCGCTTTAACACCCAAAACATATCCTTAAATCCTGACATTAATAATAATAAATACTGGTATATTAAAGTTAGGGGTGGGCGGAGCTTCAAAACTATCGCATCCGGATCGAGGCTGTGGGGGGGGGGGGGGCTGGCGAGGACATCACACAATATCTTAGAAATGTATTCACCTCTAGGGGCATTTAAGGATATGTTTTGGGTGTTGAAGCGCGTGCACGTGTGAAACAAAAAGTGGCCCTTTTTGGACAAAATGACGTCTGATCGGTAAACGCCCCCTAATATCCCGTCTTACTCTTCGAATTCGTATTTGGGACACTTATCTCTACAAAATGGCGTTTACTCCATTCATGTACCTTATGAGGGGAACCTTGGCCTTTTTGGGCCGCTTTTGAGGGCGTCTGGCGAGGACAATAACCCAAAATTTCTTTAAAATGTATGTTTTTCTACGTCTCGAGACATTTCCGGATATGATTTGAGTATTTAAGCGCATGCATGTGCGAAAATAAAAAAATGGCCCTTTTTAGGTAAAATGGCGTCTGATCGGTAAACGCCCCCTAATATCCCGTCTTACTCTTCGAATTCGTATTTGGGACACTTATCTCTACAAAATGGCGTTTACTCCATCCATGAACCTTATGAGGGGAACCTTGGGCCTTTTTTTGGCTTTTTTGGCCCCCTGTGGGGCCTAAAAGCCCCCACGTTGAGGAGTAAGACGCGCGTTTTGTTAGTAGAGTAGTTTTTCCGCTCCTATTCCAATAGTCAAAACATATGTACCTTATGAGGGGAGCTTTTATGTTGCTGGCTCTTGGACTATTACACCGAAAGCTAGGCCTAGCTGTTCTACGTGTTAATGGATGTTTTCCGCTCAATGTAGGTCCTAAATGTAGTAAAAATAGCATTGGTCCTGCAATAGTAAATAAGAAATACAAAGAGGGGAAATCCAAGGTCACCATCGAAATCAATTGGCCTTTTAATTTGACGATTATTATCGTGTATTAAATAGGCCTAGCATATTTGATCACTACTTTACTAATTTCGTTAGATGAATGACCGTAGCTTAGCGGAGTGAATCTCCATTCAACTCGATCGGCTCTACACAATTATTACAGAAGAGAGGAGAGAACTGGGAGCAAGTAGAGGAAGTACGATTGTGGGAAGATAGGAAGAGGTGGACAAATTTGGTTGTGAAACCCAAGGTGACCCTGCCAGAAGCAGGAAACGGCGATGGATAATGATGATGAATATTTGATTATATATTATTTCCGTCTGTCCAGGGCGAGGTGGAGCAAATCTCGATGATGAAGCCGATGGCGGCGACCGAGCACGAGTGCGGCATGCTCGAGTACCTCGAGGACATCATCGGCACGACTCGATACAAGGCTCCGCTCGAGACGTTGTTCGGCCGGGTGGAAAAGCTGACGGAGGAGCGGTCGGACAAGATCGAGCGGGTCAAGATCGCCGAGAAGGAGAAGGACTCGTTGGAGGGACCCAAGAACGAGGCGATCGAGTACCTCAAGAACGAGAACGAGAAGACGGCCATCAACAACTTTACCATTCAGAAATACATGTGAGCTATCCTATGTAGAGTACAGATATTTTAAGTTTGATATAGTTTAAAACCTCCACCCCCTAGCTTTTATGTAACCACTGCCTTGCCTAGCATAACAAATTAGCGTGTGACATTATAAAAATATGAAATGTAACAATATGATATTGTCGGGTTGTCACTGGGGTATAGCCGGTCACATAGCGATGGAGGGGAGCAGCAGTGTACTGTACTGTCAAACTAAGAAAATCTCAAGTCTACTGTGCACTGTTACTTTATCAGTAGGCCTAAAGGACATTTATTTTGCAGATATATAACGTATCATCATGTTTTTTGGTTTCTAGAAAGGAACAAAAGCCCCTAATTGAAGAGAAGAAGCAGAAAAAGAAGGAAGTTGAGGAGGAGATGAAAGCCATGAAGGACCAATTGAAACAGATTCAGGAGGAAAGGGACGAACTGAACAAGAAGGCTAAAGATGGATCAAAGTAAGGACGAGTGTGAAATGTAGTATTTATGTAGGCCTAAGAGTTTATTGTCCTAGAAAATTACCTGTTATTTACAATCTCTTGTAGTAATCAATCATAAGAAAGAAAACGTAGGAATGAAACATATTGTTTGAAATTTTTTACGAATAATGATCTCATTTTAATTTGAATTGTAAAAGTTAAAATCTCATACGTCAGTCTCTATCTTTCAAGGCTTTCATATTACTTAACCCAATCTTAACATTCATATAATAAGAATAATTTGACAGAGACTATGTTCTGGCCCCATTGTATTATTAATTTTTCAAAATATTGCCTTGTTTTGGCACTTTTTGGGTATAATAGAATGTATTTTTTCATGTTAGGCCTAATATAATGTGTAATTAAGCTGAAATCACAAAATTGTGCTTTCTTATGTGATTTGAATTGTGTGTTCTTTATGATATGAAACCATGAACATGTCCTATCATTAGGGTTGCCTCACGATATCGATAATGGAAAAATAATTCGATATCGATATAGAATTAAATATTAATATATATCGTACATATTGCGATATCGAACTTGCGTTTAATAAGCTAATTGTAAAAAAAAAAAAAAAAAATGTCACGTCACTTCAATCACAATGACACACATAATAAGACATTTCCAAGATAAAGTATTTATTTACGTATTATTGTTTATATTGAATGGCTTATCTTAAATGCCGACCCAACGCAGCGTTGGATGTGGCAAAAGATGATGATGATGATGATGATGATATTGAATGGCCTTTGGCTGGTATAGAAATCCTAAAAAAAAAACAGACGAGAAAGGTTTCGTTATGGCTATATTGCCGATGTAGCTATACGTCACTTGAAAAGTTCGATATTTATTCCCGCAATATTGATATGATACTTTTATCGCTGGGCAGCCCTACCTACCATACAATACTTGTGTGCATAAATTTTATACGTCTCGAAATGCGCGAGTCGTTGACGTGGTCTGTCCCGCGTCCAGGTCACTGGAGTCGATCGTCCAGGAGAAGGACAAGGTGAAGGCGACGTTCGACAAGATCAGCACCGAGGACCTTAACCTCCAGGCGGACGTCGTGCAGCGCAGCAAGCAGCGCAAGAAGACCAAGGAACTGCTCGCGACCGAACGTAAGAAACTGCTCGACCTCGAGAACGTGCCCGAGAAGAACGCCCGCGACATTGAGGAACTGGAGGCGAGGCTGCAGGGTCTCGTCGGCAGCCGCGAGAAGGAGGAGGTCGCCAGGGACAAACTGATGGAGGGCATCGCCGTCGAGACCAAGGGACTGCAGGTATTGTCGGCAATTTTTGGAAAATTTTCGATTTGTTGCAAAATTTCGATGAAAAGTTTCGTAGAAATTTTCATATTGTTCTCTAAAATTTGTAAATTATCATATAGGTCTAATTCGATGCTCGTAATCGTAGGTCTACTTTAAAAGGGTTTTAGATTGTAATGACACCGGTTTTTAATTTAAAATAACCGATTAGAAAAATAGTGCTAATTTTGTATTATATTCCATGAAACAAATTACCGTTATTAACCAGTTAAAAACCACTTATCACATTCGATTAAGCGGTTAGTGAAATCACACACGATTCTCAACTCGTCTGCAGGAGGCGAAGGAGAAGCTCGAGACGAAGCTGGTCGGCCTGCGCAAGACTGTGGACGAGACCAACTCGGCCAACTGCATCGCGAAGAAGGAGCTCGACCTGTACGTGCAGGACGAGCAGAGGCAGCGGGCCAAGCTCGAACAGATACGGTCGAACCTCGCGAAGGCGTCCGAGCTGGTCGAGGGGAGGAGGGGAGAGATCGCCGAGCTCGAACAGAAGATACCCGAGGCGGAGGCGGAGCTGAGGGCGGCCACCGAGGAGCTGGGTCGAGTCAACGCCGAGAGCGCCGACGTCGAGGGGAAACTGCGCGAACAGAGGGTCAAGGTTCGTGCGTTGGTCTTTTTTTACGTTTTGTGATGTCTATTTTTGTCTTGTCGTCAAAACCTCAAATATGAGAGATTTTACACTTGGGCCCGGTTTTTCAATCAGTCAACGGGTCCGTTAGCTGACGGTCTGTAATCTGTAACCCAACAAACTCTATGCATATAACGGACCGTCGGCTGACGACCCCGTTAATAACCGATTGAAAAACCGGGCCTTGTTGTAAAATAAGCATTTTTGAAGCGTTTGAAAAAATATATGTTCACTGATTTAGTGTATAAAATCTTTGCGCGGCTCGTCGGTTTAGCGGGTTTATTCGTGCTTCCAATGCAGGAGATCCAGGGTTCGATTCCCGGTTCTGGCGTGGGTTTTTTCACTTTGCAACTTGACTTGAATGTATCTTATGATACTGGCTCCAAAACTTGGCTGGGTCTCTGTATTAAGCATACATTATTATTTATTTATCTGTCAATGAGAGTCACTATTACGTCAGCCATTTAACCCATTTTGTTTGTAACTTTTATTCCTGCGATCCACATTGATTTCCTGTATGTACCGAATAATTGCAAATTTGGTTCCGTTTGGTGGAGAGTCACTATTACGTCAGCCATTTAACCCATTTTTTTTTTTTTTTTTTTTTTTTTTGTGCAGAGTTGGCCTCTTTAGCCATTCATCTTTCTTGCTATCCAATATAAGGCTGCCTCCTTCTCTGTCCTGCTCATTGAGTCGGGCAGGGAGTCAATGTCCTTCTTGTAACTTTTATTCCTGCGATCCACATTGATTTCCTGTATATATATAAACCGAATAATTGCAAATTTGGTTCCGTCAGGTGGAGGAGACGCGGTCGTCCATGCAGGCGACGCGCTCCAAGGGGAAGGTGCTCGACTTCCTCATGAACCAGAAGGAGCAGGGTCACCTGCCCGGCATCTACGGCCGTCTGGGCGACCTCGGCGCGATAGAGGCCAAGTACGACGTCGCTGTGTCGACCGCGTGCGGTCCGCTAGACTCGGTCGTGGTCGACACCAAGGAGACGGGAGAGCGGTGCATCGAGCTGCTGCGGAAACACGACGTCGGCCGGGTCAACATCATCATACTCGACAAGCAGGAACACCTGCGGGGCAAGTGCGACACGCGCATCAAGTAGTGAGTACACTTAGTTATTCATTTATTTATTTATTTATTTATTTATTTATTTATTTATTTATTTATTTATTTATTTATTTATTTATTTATTTATTTATTTATTTATTTATTTATTTATTTATTTATTTATTTATTTATTTATTTATTTATTTATTTATTTTACTTATTTATTTATTTATTTATTTATTTCACATTGATCAAATAGATTGTACAATGTACAGATGGCTTCTCCAATGGAGAGGAAGAGTATGAAATAATGTTTCAAATTAAAATCTATTAACTACTAGTAGGCCTAGTAGTGGTAGTACTACATAGATATTATGAAGGGAAGGGGGTGACACCTACTATGCAGATAAAGTTTTTTTTTTTTTTTTTAGTTTGAGTCGAGCCGTCATCCTGAAAATTACAAATGTTGGATCTGTCCAAGTGCTTGCTCTAGGGCTGCACTTTGCTGGAAGTTAGAAATGGCTGTATAATTAGAATACAGAAAGGAGAAAAAATATGTCAATTATTATGAAGAGTAAATTATAAGCTGTTGTCTTAGTGGAACACCGCTATTTTAGCATTATTGCCACTTATTAGGATTAATAGTAGCCTACTGTACCACCTTGCTAACCACCTGTTGTGTGTGCCGCCAGTCCCGAGGGAGTCCCGAGACTGTTCGACCTGATCCGAGTGCAGGACCCGACGTTACGCACCGCCTTCTACTACGCCGTGCGTGAGACTCTGGTGGCCACCGACATGAACCAGGCCACGCGGATAGCGTACGGGGCCCAGCGCTACCGCGTGGTCTGTCTAACGGGGGAGATGATCGAGGTGTCTGGTGAGTGCTGGTTGTGGTAGTCGCGGGGGGGCTTGAATCAGACATTGACTTTTTTTGTCCCCCTGAGAACAACTAGAAGACATTCTACATTTTACGTCCCCAGCAATAGAATTGATCTCTATAAGCATTGTGCCATCAATAGATTACAATCTACATACAACTAGCTAGCAGAGCATTTGAGCACAGACATTTGTTTTGAAAGTTACAATTGTTTTAAAAATAAAATAATCCAGGCGCTGTAGCAAAGTTTTTTGTTTTTTTATTTTATTTTTTTATTTCGACTTTTAATTATGTAATTTTCTTGCTGTTGTTTTGGTATACTTGCTTATGTCTTATGTATTATGGACTATGGTTTATTGTATCTGTTGTATTATTTTTTTTATTATTGTAATTGTTTGTGTAATTGTTTGTTGTATTATTACTTACTCCTGTCTCCTGAGTGTAATATTGTATTGTATTATGTTTGCACTAGTGGGATTTTGATAGCCTGTTTGCAAATAAAGGCGTTATTATTATTATTATTATTACCAATTTTAAACTGAAAGTTTTTTTTTTTTCTTAATGAACACTCGAACTTGTGGTTACATTGTTCTTCACAAGTGGCTAGGGTGAGAGTAAAATTTAGATGAATTGAAATAATTTTGAAGATGATACAAATGATGTTGAGAGCCTGTGTTGAAATTCCCGTCCACTTTTCTCGCAACTCACTTGAGTCCTGTTGTAACGCAACACCTACACGGTCCAAACCAGTGGATTCGTTCTTAACCCTATCATGTACGTCGAAATTAGAGTGTCACAAAGTAAATTTTGAAAAAGTAACAACAATTTTGACGTTATTTCCATAGATACAAAAAAATCTGTACAACATTTACAAATTAGTAGGCTACAATAATGATTTTGTTTTTCATAAGAATTTTAAAATGAGAAAAAATAATTTTACTGCCAAAATAAAGAACATAATTATTTTGCCAGAAATTAAAAATAAATTATTGTCGATATTAAAATGCAAAAAAAATCATTTGTTTGTCCAGAAATTATTTATTTATTTAATCTCTATGGCTCTATCCTATTCAGGGTTATAAAAACTGATTTCCAAAGAAGAGGAATAAATATAATTATGGAAAGAATTAATAAATAAATGTTTAAATAATATGTAATGAATTTTTTTCAATAAATAAAATTACTTTTTTATAAGTGAATAGGATTATTTTGTGTGTGTATAGTTTTTAAATAACAAATTTCCGTATGGTGTTGCAGGCACGATGAGCGGGGGCGGCCGGCCCAGCCGGGGTCGGATGGGCCAGTCTGTGGCCGCCGCCAACGTTGCCACCCCCGGCCAGGTGGAGAAGATGTCGCGCCAGCTGGAGCAGCTGGAGACGAGGGTGCGACACTTGCGCGACCGTCACGACACGCTGCAGCCCATCGTCACGCAGCTGCCACAGCGCATCAAGCGCATGCAGGTACGTCACAGTCACGCGGCTGTCTCAGCGCATCAAGCGCATGCAGGTACGTCACAGTCACGCAGCTGCCACAGCCCATCAAGCGCATGCATGTACGTCACAGTCACGCAGCTGCCACAGCCCATCAAGCGCATGCAGGTACGTCACAGTCACGCAGCTGCCACAGCGCATCAAGCGCATGCAGGTACGCCAGTCACGCGGCTGTCTCAGCGCATCAAGCGCATACAGGTAGGCCTACGTCACAGTCATACAGCTGTCTCGGCGCAACAAGTGCATGCAGATACGTAACATGGGGCACACTTAGGCGCGACAAAATGTTTAGACACACGCGAGAGTTTTAAACATAAAATAAACTTGGTCGTTTTATCTTTAGAGAGTAGTGATGACATCGGGTACTCGGCTACTCGATTCGTACCCCCACGCCTTTTGTAGTCAACTCCATTTTCAAGGAGTCGATTCCTTCGAAAGTGGGTTGCCCGCATCCGCATGTTAATATACCTATACCGCCATTTTCCCACGCAGGAAGAATTGTAAGCAAGCAGTCAGCAAAGTTGGTGCCGTCCACAACAGAGACACTAACTTGTATGTAAACCATAACCTAGATTATGCTGTTTAATACCAAGCCAACCTTTTAAACAAACAATAAATTATTTTACGTACTGCGGACTGCCAAAACGTCTGTTTTTTGCTCCCGCCTGGAACAAGTGTGGCCCAAGGAGGGTGTTTATACATTGGTCCAGGTCGACTGCTGTTACGTCATCTTTATTGCCGGTCGAGGAGTCGACTCCTCGTCGATACCTAGGGCTCCGAAGTCGACTCCAATATTTACTAGCCGATGGCGTCATTAGGCCTACTCCTTACTTTTCTTTTCCCCTCCTCTGCCACTTCAAAGCCTCAACAAGCTCAAACTCAATAAACAAACAAAATTCAAATATCAATAAAAACTTTTTTCGTGTGGCGTATTAACGTTTAAATGTCGTTTTAGACAGAAGTTAAACAGCAGTGATTTCAAAGTTGTTTTTACTCCATCGAAGAATTCTGTTTTTTTTAGTTTAATGCTGATTCCCCATTTTATTGTACAGTATTATCGTATTTTTTTATTGTATTTTTTATTGTACTGTATTTGTCCCATTATTTTGAAGTTACAATCATAGACTGTAAGTTAGTTCTAAGTTTTTGACCATGTAAACTATCCTAAATGAGTCTTGCTCAGGATCTACTTAAAATAAACAAACATAACATTACATTTAGGTGGCTCGTTGGTCCAGTGGTTAGCATCCCTGCATCCAATGCAGAAGGTCCGTGTTCAAGTTCCATTACTTCTTGTCTTAGGAATAAGTAAACGGTGACTTTGGAGCCGTCCTAGCAACGAAGCACTCAATAAATTCAAAGTTGTTCTAAATCGGCCCTGTTGATTCTGACATTTGTTCGCAGGTGTTCGCACTGTCCAATCACTGATGCATATGTTTCGTATTTGAAATATCGATCTTTGATTGGTTATTGCCAGAGGCAGAGGAGTTTATGGTGAAATTTTTTTGAATATTTCGTTTTCAAGATTTAAAAAGGTGGTGAATTGGTGGTGAATATTTTGGAAAAAATCGTTTTTATAGCGGTGTTAATTTTTTTCTACTTTTGGCTACTTTGGGACCATCGAAAATGCATAGGCTAAAAATTAGATCACAAATATGCCACCAGGCAGGGTAAATAGACCTACCAGGCTTCTGTCCTAGGCCTAGGACTAGGAGCCTAGGCTTAGGCCTACCGGGTCTCATCATAGGCCTAGGACCTAAATATCTCACTCAAGTAGGGAGTGCAGTGCGTTGACAAAGACGCCGTGCGGCCGTGCCGTGACTGTTGACACAAAAACGTAGAAATTGGACGGTAAATCGCGAATTTGTAATTAATTTATTTTATTCCGTTATTCGTGAATAATGGGTAGAATCGCTCAAATCGCGGCTTTACTTAAAAATCTAGGAAATTCGCAGGAAAAAAATTTCATTTCCAGTACCTAAAACGTCCACGTCTGTAGTTATAAAACATTTTCTAAGAAAATCGCGTTTATTGTTAATACCATAAACTCCTGCCTCTGGTTATCGCTCACTCGTCGATGGTGTTTGGAGCCTATACAGGGTTGGTTTAGTCGCTTTAAATTTAAGTCCCCCACTGAAAATCAGTTTCATTACCGAGTGGGTAGACTCTAAATGTGGATTTATTTTGTTTTTATTTATTACATTACGTTACATAACGCTTAGGGATGGGCAAATAGGCCTACGTTTAATAGCCTAAACGTTAAACCGTTTTTAAAACTCGCGTTTAAACGGTTATTCGCTCTATCCCCTGCCACGAGATGAATAAAATGACCTTTGCAGTAAATTACCGAAAAGTTCCGAAACATTGGGTAAAATTACAATTTGTAGCTAGAAAAAACTATTTAGTAGACTAGTACTGCAGTACTCCGCTGTAAAATATTTGTTTCTTATCTAATATACAAACACTCCAGTACACACGTTTAAACGAGGCGTAAAAAGTACAAACGTTTAAAGTAAGGTTGCCCATCGACATCGATTAATCGATTAATAATCGATGTCGATGCAAATTTCCGACATCGATTTTTTTATTAATAAATCGAATCGTTTTTCACACAAAATAATAATAATATAAGCAAAATTTATACTCCGTTCGTCGACAAGGTTACAACACAATATCAACTTACCAGAAGTTTTTGCGGTTTTGATAGTTTTTCTTTTTAGTTTTTACATGTTCAAGGAACTTTTTTCCGATGTCGATTATTTCACGTTTGATGTCGATGTCGAAAAATTTCCGACATCGCGATGTGACATCGATGTTTTGATGTCGATGTTGTAATTTAACATCAATGGGCAACCTTAGTTTAAAGCCACTCCCACGTTTAAACGTCCCATCCCTAATAACGCTGGTGGTCTGTGCAGGTGGACCTGCGCAAGTACCAGGCGGAGACCAAGTCGGCGGCTGAGAACGAGCCGCTCCTCCGTGAGCAGGTGCGCAAGCAGGAGGTCAAGGTCGCGGCCGCCGCGCCCGACCCCGGCGAGGTGGCGAGACTGGAGGCGGCCATCGCCGTCACCCAGGCGACGTACGACGAGGCCTCGCGGGCCGCCGGCGAGGTCGACAGCGAGGTGCGCAAGCTGCACAAACAGATCGTGGACAAGGCCGGCGGCAGGATGGCGGCCGCTCAGAAGAAGCTCGACGACATCGCCAAGAACATAGACAAGGTGCGTGATTTATTATTATTATTATTATTATTTTTTTTTTTTTATATCTGCTCCCTGTGTCCAACAATGTAGTTGGGTAGGGGATAGGAAATTAATCCCATCATATTCTGTAGGGCTGCCCAACGATATCGATAATTCGATAAAATATCGATAATAGATAAATAATTCGATATCGATATAGAATTAATATATCGTAGGCCTACATACCACGATATCGAACTTGTGCCTAATAAGCTAATTGATACAAAAAACCGATTACGTATCACGTCACGCCAACCACACCATCGCTGTTTCGTGTGGATATTTTACAATTTGAATAGTAGGGCCTACATCAAACAAATTGACACACATAGTAAGACATTTCAAAGCTAAAATATTTCTTTACGTAATATTGTTTAAAGAATGACCTCTAGCTGGCCTGTCAATCCTAAAAACAGACGAGAAAAGTTTCGATGTGGCGATATCGCCGATATCGATACGTCACTTGAAAACTTCGATATCGCGACGCGATATCGATATTTCTTCCCGCGATATCGACATGATTTTTTTTTATCGTTGGGCAGCCCTAATATTCTGGCCCTTAGGTACATCGAAGCCGGCTGGCCATGCCTGACGCTTCCCTCATGTTAACTTCTTCTAGCTCCTCCTCTTAACTTTCTTGTTATTATTATTATTATTATTATTATTATTATTATTATTATCATTTTTATTATTATTTCCATGTCTACGTTTCTGAGCGAATTCCGAACGGCCCTTGTCACCGAAGAGTTTGTTCCGTCTGTCCCAGGTGCGCAAGGAGAAGACGAAGCTTTCGGTGGCGATCACGACGTCGAAGCGCGACGTCAAGAAGGCGACGGAAAAGATCGCCAACATGGAGGCCGAGATCAAGGACGCGGAGGTGTCAATGACGTCGATGCAGGCCGAGATCAGGAACATCACCGAGCGGGGTCGCGAGCTCGTGGAACGCATCGAGGCGCTCTCGTCGCAGATTCTGGAACAGGAGGAGGCGGTGGCAGCGTCGAGGGAGGCCGTCAGGGAGGTGGGGGAGCGAGAGAGGGAGAAGAGGGCGGCGAAACTCGAGGTGGAACACGCGCTCGAGGCGATAAACACGATCGTGCACGAGTTCGAGGGGAGGATGAGGACGCAGACGCGCAAGCTCGAGGCGTTGAAGACGCACCGGATACCCGGGGAGGGCGGGGAAGAGCCACCGGAGCTGAAGGTGTACGACCCTGAGGAGCTCAACGCCGAGACGGCACAGGTAGATACACGGTTTCTATTTTCACTTTTACATACCTTGTACATTCCTACGGTAGGGATGGTCAAATACGTTTAATAGCCTTAACGTTTAACCGTTTTTAAAACTCGCGTTTAAACGTTTTATTCGCTCTATCCCCTGGCCACGAGATGAATAAAATGGCCTTTGCAGTAAATTACCGAAAAGTTCTGAAACATTAGGTAAAATTACAATTTGTAGCTAGAAAAACTATAATAGTAGACTAGTACTGTAGTACGCTCCGTTGTAAAATATTTGTCTCATATCTTATATACAAACACTTCTGTACACACGTTTAAACGAGGCATAAAAAGTACAAACGTTTAAAGCCACACCCACGTTCAAACGTTTAAACGTCCCATCCCTATCCTACAGGTATTACTCTTTTTTGAGAGAAAGTGAACAATATTAAAATAAAAATACTAATAATAATTTCATAATACATAAAATATCGCCACTCAAAAGTCAAACTAGACTAGATGCATTCTGGTGGCAAGAAATTTAACAGTTATGAGGAGGAGTTTAGCTCTCAATTGTTCATTGTTGTTTTATTGTTAAATCAACAATGGCGCCGAAAGGAGGTTGCTTAGCAGTGATATCTATTCTGTTAGTTTGAGTCCTAGGTACTGACTGGTCTTGATATTTACGCTAAAAAGTTTTCTTGGAGCGAGTATCGAAGCTTTTTTTTTTGCCAGGAGATGCAATACAAGCTGACGATCATCGAGCAACGGCTGATGGCAAAGAAGCCAAACTTCGGCGCGATCGAAGAGTTCTGCGAGCGCGAGGCGGTCTACCTGCGTCGCAAGAAGGAGCTGGAAGAGCTGACTGGTCAGCGAAACGAGATGCGCGCCGTCGTCGACGACCTGCGCAAGCGGCGCCTCGACGAGTTCATGACCGGCTTCAACATAGTCACGGAGAAGCTCAAGGAGATGTACCAGATGATCACGCTGGGCGGAGACGCAGAGCTGGAGCTCGTAGACTCGTTGGATCCGTTCAGGGAGGGCATCATATTCAGCGTGCGTCCGCCCAAGAAGTCGTGGAAGAACATCTCGAATCTGTCGGGCGGCGAGAAGACTCTCTCCTCGCTGGCGCTCGTGTTCGCGCTTCACTACTACAAGCCGAGCCCGCTGTACGTCATGGACGAGATAGACGCCGCGCTCGACTTCAAGAACGTCTCCATCGTCGGCAACTACATCAAGGAACGCACGAGGAACGCCCAGTTCGTCATCATATCGCTGCGCGCCAACATGTTCGAACTCGCCGACAGGCTGGTCGGGATATTCAAGACGCACAACGCGACAAAGTCGGCGACGATCAATCCGAAGCGTTACGGCAGGCAGGCGGAGAAGCCGAATCAATTGCCGCAACGGCAACAACGGCCGGTCGCGGAGGAACGGGCCGAGACGGAGGTCCGGCAGGTGCCCGGTTCGATCCTCGTCGAGTCGGGGACTCGCGGCGAGAACCTCGACGTGGGTATCCTCGCAGAGAAGCCGATCGCAAACACTTAAGAGTGGCTTCGAGTCGCGCGTCTTGCATACAAATACAGCGTGCGGTGAAACGTCTTCGATTCAAACGACGCGGTCGATTCGAACTGGCGGCGAAGTCTCCCCATTGTGTGTATGTATAGCGCAGCACATAACGTTTCTTTTCTTTTGAATCAAAGTTTTGTGATTCAAACGGGGATTGTTAGGGCCGCTTGTAATTTGAACGAAGGCGGTTTTACTGTAGGCCTAACACACTTGCAAATTCTTTCAGCAGATAAATCTTTCCTATTTGCTTAGATTTAAGAAACAGTGCAGAATAACACACTCCAGTATAACTTTGAATTTTGTAAAATGAAACTAAAGTGTTCGGAACACTTTTGATAGATCTATATTTTATCCTAATTAATTTTATAATGTAAACTACAATTTTTTTATCATCCTTGGAAATGTTACAATTTAATGTATGTATGCCCTTAGTGTTTATTTAGAGAAGTGTGGTCTTTCTTTCGTGCCCGGCCTAGCAGCCTTGCCGTTTGTTCTGTTCGAAACTCGAAAGAAACTTGGTTGTAAATCCAAGGCACTGAGCTGTTGGTGTACCGATACCGGTGAATCAACATTTCCACGTACCTTCTGGTTGGAATCGACAGTAGGCCTACAGTACGTTGTTAATGTTCACTATCATCATGGATCCATCCCATTATGTTTGACAATGACATCAGCCTCGCACTTGCTTTATGTCACCATGTGTATTTCAAATGCTGTAAGAAACTTTGACACTAGTAGGTCTTGAGTACAATATCAACTCCTCCTATCACCCAACTCAACATTATCTGTGCATCTTTTAATCAAAACAGTTTTCAATTTTCAGTGTGTGAAAATAACTAAATGAGGGTTAAATGTTCGGTATAAAATAGTGTAAATAGGTTCGTCCGGTATTTTCTGGTAATTTCTACAATTTAACACTGCCAATTGGGTACATTAATTGACAAATTGTGTGTATATATACTAGGATGGTTATAATAATCTTGATTCTAACAAATTGTGTTTTTCTTATAAACTCTTCTGTTAAATACATGTTGTTACAAAATGTACGACCTATTTTTAAATTTGTACCAATTTCATGCCTCGAAGAAAGTATCTGTAACGTACATATAAAGTACTGTTTATATTTATTCACATTTGCTGTGTTTTGTAGCATTCTTGAGCTCTGAAAAAAAAATGATTTTGCAGCGTTTTAAAATCGAAAGCCTTGCAAACAACTTTTCAGTGTGTGCTCGCATTGAGTTCTGTAGTCACGGCCCAACTGTGACTCTCTTAAGAACGTAGACGAGCTAAAAAGATGACGGTACTCTTTCCAGATTTGTAATTTTATTACAAAACTGAAAAGGTGATGTTGTAGTTGGGTTAATGCAGTAACAACAATTGTTAATAATGATTGATAACATAGGTATACTTTATAATAAAATTAAGAAATTTCTAGACAAAGTTTTTAAAATGTACTTTATTTCAATGGCAAATAAATAGTGACCTATTTATATAGTCAATTATATTTTTTGTTCAATTACATTGTGCACTTTTCTTTTCATTTGTAATAATCTGTATTTTTCCTGTTAAAATGTGATTAGATAGTTATTACTATATTCATATTCATCTTTATTCATGTGATCCATATATTGTGAAGGTATAACCGACTACCATTCATAATTTCTTTTTGTCCAGGATACCAAAAGCTGATTAATTAGTTACTATTGTAGTTAGTAATAGATAAAAGTTAAAAAATGTGAGTTTGAAGGTGAATTCGTGAAACATTAAATTTTTAAGCGAGCGAAGCGAGCGTCTCCACTTGACTCTTATGGCACTTCGTTCTGTTTTTTTTTTTTTTTTTTTTTTTTTTTTAAGTCTGTCGATAGCGGTCGAACGGAAAGTCCGATCAACGGACCATCCACAAGCCTCGATGTGGATTGAAGGTGTATAGTTTTGAGGCTAAATCGTACGAAAAGTTACAAAGTTACACCATAGTTAGGCCTACGTACTGCAAAATATTTTTCTGAAACAAAATGGCGGCAAAATATGAGATAGCCATATTTTTTTAAAGCTTTTTCCGATCACGAATATGTTCATGTTATGGCGATCTGATAAATATTGGCAAAGTTACACAAAAGTTACTCGAAAATATATTTCTGAAACACAGTAACAGCAAAATGTGAAGTGGCTATCTTATAGTAAATTTTTGTCCGGTCACGAATATACTAATGTAAACAAGATCTGATACATATTAGAGGCAGAAATCACATTTCAATTGCTGTCAATAACTGTTAGTAACGGTGGCGGACCGCGGCGAAAACATGACAGCGAAAATTCTTAGCAACGCACATTGCACTGCATCCAACAATGTTGGGAAGTATAATAGCTATGGAAATTAGAAAAAATTTTGCAATGCGCATTCTTGAATTGTTGTTAATTGTTGTTTGTATTAGCATTGAAATCTTTTCGACAGAAAGTTCGTAGATATTGACGCGCTCGCTTATCAACGCGTCAAACAGAGCGTTTTCCTAGTTTAGTTGATTGCGGTTGCCGCTCATGAATGTTAAACTCTAGTTATGGTTTCCCAAAAGGAGGAGTTTAAAATCGCGCTAAAACCGTTTACCCACCATCCCAGATCCATGTAGAATTTATTCTCAAAATGTTTCAATTCTATTTGCATTTTGTGTCTATTTTATTAAAGAATCTGAAATTGATTCTAAAGTGAAATTGATCTTGGGACATGGGAATCATGGGTTGAAAGTTGATTAAAGGATGTCGTATTGATCTTTTGAAATCGAAGGATATTGTGTGGGCCGCCAACAAGCGTTGGCTTTATTGCAGTAAGCAAAGTGCACCACTAGTAATGGTTTTTACTTGCATTGTTTTGATATTTGTCTATCTTCTATCTACATAAATTTTACTATTCATATTGTTATTCTATTGATCGCATAAGGAAATTATAGTCAGTCCTTGCCTAACTGCCGCGATAGATAATTGAGAAGCTTGTGCGAACTGATGCGAGATTGAGCGCTCGCCAAACCCCAGCCAATCAACGTAGTACTCAAGGTCACGTCATGCAGTGGCGCGCTCTGATTGGAGCTAAAAAGTAAGGTAAGTGGATGAGCTCAATTTACACAGGAAAACTGATTGCACAATATGAATAATATCCACAACACCCTACTATGCTGGGGTGGGGTTGGTAAATTTTGATTAATATATTCGTAAAATTAATAATTTGTAGACTAAAGTTGGATTGGTTGATTTTTTTTGTTACGCTTACACAGTTGGATTTCGCGCGTATTTTTTTCGTCAGTTGGTAGACCAGTGCGATGCTGGCTGGCAAGATGGCTGCCTAATAATCTTCGATGGTCTGCTGTGAAGAGAAATCGATGGAATATGGAGAAGGTAACTTGATCAATATACAGATGACAATGAAATTACACCCTATATATAAGTGTTCATCCGAAAACGTTACACTATCTGGGTGTATATTGTTGTTCGCCAGGCTAGAAACATTCAAAACAGTGGCCTGGGGTTAGGGCCCAGATTGCTAGGTCTAACCTGCCCATCCTAATTAGCCAAATACAAACTTGTAGCTTCACTTTTTGAAAATTACTCTAGACGACGCTTATTTTAAACATAATACATTTCCCATTCATGAAGCGCCCGATGAAGACATTCGAAAAATTACCTCCCTAGGCATAACAAGGCTAGGCCTAGGGCCTAGGCACTATGCCTTTGCTTACCAGTCATTTGTTTTTGTATTTACCCTACCTAGGCTTATTTCATTCCCGTCTGCCTTCTATCGCAGGCAAGGTTGGCATAGGCACAAGTCTCAAATGTGTTTTTGCTTGGCACACATCTCATATTTTGCAACGATGCTAATCGAGACATTAGAAAAACGTGTTTTGCAACTTATGAAAATGACTGTTGTGTCAGCGTAGACTGGCCTTCCCATATTTTGAAGCTAAACAGCTGAGGCAGGCCTGTTGATTTTTTCTTAACTTCAAATATGTTTCCATTTGTCACAGGAGGCCCCAGTTAGCTCTAGGCCACCTAGACTAAAAACGCAAGGTTTTCGACAGAGCCACAGCTGCGTCATAGGTGAAGAACTATGGCGCTGGTATTGCTCAACCCGGTCAGCAAACGGAGGCAAACTATCCAAAGCCATGGTGCAGGCAAGAGCTAAATGGGCGTTTCATCAGGCTGGAATGGTCGACTTTAAGGTAGGCCTAGGTTAAGTTAGGTCTTGATAAGATAACATAATTTTTTCATCAGTAGACTTGTACAGGACAGGATACAAATAATGGTTCCGTCAAGGTCTTATAAATAGATACTAATGCTGGGTAGGCTATACACACACACAAACAAGTAAATGCCATTGGAAAATTTATGTAAAAAGGCATACAACAGAAACAGATGCCAGATATGCTATATATTCCATTGTGGATTGGCTGTAGGCTATATGAATACAGGAAAAAAACCATAACAAAAACTACGATAAAAGGCAGTTAAGTAGATACTTGTACATAAACTTATAATTTAGAAGATTAATTCAAGTCAGTTAAAGTAAATTAAAAAGAATTTGTGCTGATAACTAGTTTATGATTATGCAGTGTGAGTGGGTGAAGGTATGTGTATGTATAGTGAAAGTCAATGAAAATTGTAAATAAAATGTTTTTGGCACAACCTTATATATTAGCCTACTTTAGTTTGTTACCTACATTGTACATTTATAAATGGTAACGTGGTCTCGTATTTGTGTTACCACCAAGTCTACCACTTATGCTATGCACGTGTGTCGTCTAAGAAGTCTCGTCTAATCCGCAGGCCAGCGACGGTTGGTACAGACGTTGGATCCATCGTTGGCGCAACTCCAACACAACAACCTTTGAGACTGAGAATGTTGTCGTACAACAAACGCAACAGACTGAGCAGACGAAACAGACTGATTGGGAGGAGACGAAGAAGAACGACGACTCTTCCTCCCAACAACAACAACAACCGCCGTCGAAACGACGGCGACAACAACAACAAACACCCCTCCTAGAGCCCGAACCGATAGAGGTGGCGGACACGGAAAGCAACATGGCCGACACGCGTTCCGAGGAGGAGATGTTGGACTACTGGAGCACTTTCCTCAACTGCAACACGAACTTTGGCAACGTGGACTCGGACCAGTCTCAGAACTGCGGCGACGTGGCGGGACTCTTTGACGACGCCGACTTCCCGATCGACATGGACGAGTTGGCTTCGGCGTTTCTCGCGGCGGAGGGGCCCCAGTTCGAGGCGGAGAACGACAAGCGGGGTCGACCTCGGAAGAGGGGCGAACGTTATCTGCCGCGCTTCAAGGAGAAGGTGATTGGCTACATCTCGGGGCGAAACGTGAAGGCGGCCGCGGAAAAGTATCGCGTCCACGCGGAGACGGTGACGCGGTGGAGACGGGACGGACTGTCCCCGGCCGTCCCCGCTAGGCCGTCCCCCGCCAGACCGTCCCCCGACGTGCAGCTGTTGGCGTGGCTGAGGCGGTGTCGGGTCAGGCAGATCGGACTCACGCCCGACGAACTGAGGAACAAGGTGAACCAGTTTGCGGACAGGGGGAACACCGAGGCCAGTCCGCGGTGGTTCGTCATGTGGACCGAGAGGCTGGGCAAGGAGTTGATCTACGAGGAAGGTTAGAAAGAGTCGCACGAAATATCGGTTCTCCTCTCGTTACTTATCTGCATTACCAGATTGGATGTTTTCAAATGCGCTTTTGCTGATATCTCCAAAACCAAAAATTACAAATTATTTATTATACCATATAATTTGACTTGGTTAATTAGAAGGGTTATATATTATACCATAAATCAAAATCCTAAATGGTTTTCGTGTATTTTATGTAGGCTAGTACCGGTAGGCCTGTGCCTACAAGTTGCAAGCGTTGCAATTATTGTAAATGTTGTTAACGTCCAATTTTAGACCTTTGTAGGCCTACATCTGACCAAAAGAAGATAAATGAACTAAGTAAGATTGATTGATTGATATTTGGGCAAAACGAAAATATTAAAAAACCCCTTACTTACGTACAGGTACAATTGAATTGATTTTAAATATCTGTACATAATTTCTCATTAGAAGTACAAAAAACGTCATATTCATGGTTGGAATGAAAAGAAAAAATGCTACCAAATTCTAAATCTAGAGAAAATGAATGCTAAACAAAAACTTATTACATTAATGAATTTGTCAATTTAAAAAAAATATCATCATCATCATTATCCATCGCCGTTTCCTGCTTCTGGCAGGGTCAACTTGGGTTTCACAACCAAATTTTTCCACCTCTACCTATCTTCCCACATTCGTGCTTCCTCTAGGCCTACTTGCTCCCAGTTATCTCCTCTCTTCTGTAGGTCTTCAGCAATCTTTTCCTTCAATCTCTTTCTTGGTCGTCTTCTTCTTCCTTTGATCCTTTGTTCATATATTCTCCTGGGCATCCTCTCTTCCGTTATCCGTTTGTGTCCAAACCATCTCAGCCTTGTCCTTCCCATTCTGTCCCCTAGCTTCTCCACACCAAGCATTTCTCTAATGTTTGTGTTTCCAATTCTGTCTCTTCTTGTCTTTCCCACCGTGCTCCTCAGGAATCTCATCTCCGCTGCCTGTATTTGACTTTCTTCTCTATCCCCCATATTCCAGGTTTCTGCCGCATATGTGAGGATCGCTTCCATATTCAGAGCAGCAAAGTTGAGAAGGGTTTACTAAGGGGAAATTTTTTTTTCAAGCGCTTGTAGCTAAAAAACGTGTGGTCCAAATTTGTTACTGTATTTTTTTATTTTTTTTGCGTTAATTATCTAGACATCCTGAAAACGAAAATATGCTGGGGGTCATACTAACAGAGATACAGGAGCCCAAAATTTCAAAAAACCTCACAGAAAGGCAGAATCGGAGAATTTTGAAATTTTTTTTTTTTTTTATTTTTTGACCTGTATCGGTATTTCCCTGTCCCACACCAGACCTTTTACACATTGATAGAAGTTACTGGCCTTTATATATTTCAATTAAATAAAAACTAATTATTGTGTCACCAAGGCATGGAGCTGCTGGACCGACAGTCGCGCAACATCCAATACCCGGAGGCGTTCAAGCGCGAGGTGGCTGCGTTCGCCGAGACCAAGAGCCAGATATCGGTGGCGAAGCTGTTTAACGTGTCGCGCCGACGCGTCAGCGAGTGGACGCAGATATTCGCCGCCAAGCCCGACGATTGCGGCGCCGACGTGGATCAGGAGAAAGAGGAGAAGAAGAAGAAGAAGACGGTGTTCCGGATAACCGACCCGGAGATTGACCGCGAGCTGTGGGTGTGGTATCAGAGCCAGACGCCCAGGCCAAACAGCAACCAGGTACGAGACGTGGATCGTCGGCAAGTTTATCAAATGGTCCCTTCATTGTGGTTTGAGAAATTTAAAAAGCCCCCTTTTTTTATTTATTTTTTTATTTATTTTAGTTATTTTTTTATTTATTTCGTTACCTGAACCTTAAAAAGTACTAGTACGTGCAAACCCCCTAAAATATTACATAACCTACTAAATATTGAAAAAAATGTGTTGTCTTTTCATTGGAAGAAAAAACTCCAATTGAAATAGGTCTACGCCATTACCCGACCCGAACCTAAAAGTACTGCCTGCAGACCCCTAATTTTTTTTTCTCTATGCAGAGAGCACGGCTTCCTCAGCCATTCTTCTTCCTCGCTATCCAATAATATAAAATAGCTTCTTTTTCTGACCTGCCCATATCATTGGTCAATGTCACTATCAATAGAAACTAGGGATGACATCGGGTACTCGGGTACCTGACTCCATTTTCTAGGAGTCGACTCCTTCAAACATCGGTTGCTGTGTGTAAGTGTATCATGTATTGGCGGTCTGTTACCCTTTCCCTCCAATATTCACCTAATATTACAAATCAGTAATAAAAACCCAATAAAGAATTGTACTTTACTGCCAAATCACTTTCTTTTGCTCCCGCCTGGAACACACGCAGCCCGCCGAGGGTGTTGCATTACAACATTGGTTAAAATTAATCGCTTTTACTTTATCTTTTTGTCGTTCTAGGAGTCGACTCCTACCCGACTCCTAAGGCTCAGGAGTCGACTCCAATATTTACTACCCGATGTCATCACTAATAGACACGTGGCGATGTCCGCAGGTCCGAGCCAGGGGCGTGGAGATGTACCACTCTAGGGGCTACGTGACGATGAGCTGCTCGCACGGCTGGTACCGACGGTGGTCGGCGAGACACGACGTGGCCCTGTGCCACGGTGCTGACGACCAGATCCTGCAGTGGGCGCTCACGCAGCTGGAGGCCAACCAGACGCTGACGCAACAGAGCGTCCGGCTGTACGCGCTCAAGCTGCTGGAGGGCAAACAGGCCGACTTCAAGGTAGGCCTGCCTATACGTACTTAGTATCTTCTACTTTATTTATTTATTTAAAGGATGCACATAAAAAGCTTTAAATTGTGATGCTCTACAAGTGCTTCATTATTTTCAGGAGAGTAATCTTTGACATCATCTTTGAACATAATTCCTATCCTATCACTTTCAGTAAATTAATTTTGTATGGCATTAACTCTTGAATGATTAGCAAATTGACTAGTGTTAACAAAGAAAGCAGTAAAAATGTACATTTAAATACCAATTTTGAATCATTTTTTGTTTTGCTGGTAGTAATTATTTGCTAATTATTGCTTCAAAATTCAAATTCATGTGAAATTGAATTTCTTAGATTGTTTTCTGGATAACGTCATCCCCTACCCTAGGGGCGCCCGTTGTTACCAAGGTAACAGGTTTGTGCATATTATTTCCCATCTAGAAAACGAATCCATAGCAACAATGGGTGTAGGGGACATCCATTCTAGTGATGTGCGTATCCACGAAATTCGTATCAGAATCCAGTATAGATTTGGTTTCAAATTTATTTTAACAGATTCCAATTTTCGTCAAGTTTCGAAAATTTGAATTTTGAAAACCTCCAATAAGCAAAAATAGGTTCAAAATTGGAAAAGATTCGGATTCGCGATTCTTTGCAAGATTTGATTCGGATTGAAAACCAAAATCATGGTTACAACACCTCTAATGAATTGCAACCTAAATTGCCAGTTATTATGAAAAATAAACACAAATGATCCGTGTTTTAAATCTCGTTTCTCGTTCCCGCAGGCATCGTCCGGCTGGGTCCTGCGCTTCTGCCGTCGCCACCCCGACCTGCTGCAGTCCGCCCCCACCCTCGCCACCCCCCTGCCACCCCCGCTGCTGGCCAAGGTCGGCCGGTTCCGCCGCCTCGTGCAGTCGCTTGCGAGAACGCTGACGCCCGACGTCATAGGCAACGTCGACGAGCTCCACGTGACGTTCGCGTCGCGGGTTGCCGACGCGGCGGCCGGCAGGGGGCGACCGCTGCTGCGTCGGCCTCCCATGGCCAAGTGTCACGCCACGGTGGTGCTGGCGTGTCTGGCGGACGGCAACATGCTGCCCCCCGCCGTCATACTCAAGGTGAGCCATTCAAGAGATACGTTTATATTTATAGTCGACCCACTTGGTTACAAGAACTGAATTTCAGTAGTCCAGGACAATTATTTCTCAACAGCTGTTTTACCCCCTATTGCTAAGCAAGTGGCCTACGTACCGACGATGTAAAAAAGCTTGGAACCATAGCCAAGGGAAAAAATGGGGGCATACAGAGTACAGACGACTGTCAAGGCTAGTTTAGTGAGTACAGTGGTGCCCCTTATGATTCAAATTCGAACGGACTCCAATTTGAATTACAAAAATTTCTGTTAAAAGAACACTTGAAGCCATAGGCCCAAACCTTCTGCAGGGACTTCATCGGTAGTTTCAATTATACATTATATACATAAATTTGGATTAACCGAGTTTGAATTAAAAAGGGATTTCAGATTACTGTAGCCTACTGGTACACTGATTTACCACCAGATGTAGGTCCAGTAACGCAGTCCTCGAGTGTGCTGACATTGTCCCCAGGGTGGCCCAGGTGAGGTGTCAGCATCCAACCTGCTGGTCATGTACACTGATTTACCACCAGATGTAGGTCCAGTAACGCAGTCCTCGAGTGTGCTGACATTGTCCCCAGGGTGGCCCAGGTGAGGTGTTGCCGTCCAACCTGCTGGTCATGTACACTGATTTACCACCGGATGTAGGTCCAGTAACGCAGTCCTCGAGTGTGCTGACATTGTCCCCAGGGTGGCCCAGGTGAGGTGTCAGCATCCAACCTGCTGGTCATGTACACTGATTTACCACCAGATGTAGGTCCAGTAACGCAGTCCTCGAGTGTGCTGACATTGTCCCCAGGGTGGCCCAAGTGAGGTGTCAGCATCCAACCTGCTGGTCATGTACACTGATTTACCACCAGATGTAGGTCCAGTAACGCAGTCCTCGAGTGTGCTGACATTGTCCCCAGGGTGGCCCAGGTGAGGTGTCAGCATCCAACCTGCTGGTCATGTTCACTGATTTACCACCAGATGTAGGTCCAGTAACGCAGTCCTCGAGTGTGCTGACATTGTCCCCAGGGTGGCCCAAGTGAGGTGTCAGCATCCAACCTGCTGGTCATGTACACTGATTTACCACCGGATGTAGGTCCAGTAACGCAGTCCTCGAGTGTGCTGACATTGTCCCCAGGGTGGCCCAGGTGAGGTGTCAGCATCCAACCTGCTGGTCATGTGCACTGATTTACCACCGGATGTAGGTCCAGTAACGCAGTCCTCGAGTGTGCTGACATTGTCCCCAGGGTGGCCCAGGTGAGGTGTCAGCATCCAACCTGCTGGTCATGTGCACTGATTTACCACCGGATGTAGGTCCAGTAACGCAGTCCTCGAGTGTGCTGACATTGTCCCCAGGGTGGTCCAGGTGAGGTGTCAGCATCCAACCTGCTGGTCATGTGCACTGATTTACCACCAGATGTAGGTCCAGTAACGCAGTCCTCGAGTGTGCTGACATTGTCCCCAGGGTGGCCCAGGTGAGGTGTCAGCATCCAACCTGCTGGTCATGTACACTGATTTACCACCAGATGTAGGTCCAGTAACGCAGTCCTCGAGTGTGCTGACATTGTCCCCAGGGTGGCCCAGGTGAGGTGTCAGCATCCAACCTGCTGGTCATGTACACTGATTTACCACCGGATGTAGGTCCAGTAACGCAGTCCTCGAGTGTGCTGACATTGTCCCCAGGGTGGCCCAGGCGAGGTGTCAGCATCCAACCTGCCGGTCATGTACACTGATTTACCACCAGATGTAGGTCCAGTAACGCAGTCCTCGAGTGTGCTGACATTGTCCCCAGGGTGGCCCAGGCGAGGTGTCAGCATCTAACCTGCTGGTCATGTACACTGATTTACCACCAGATGTAGGTCCAGTAACGCAGTCCTCGAGTGTGCTGACATTGTCCCCAGGGTGGCCCAGGCAAGGTGTCAGCATCCAACCTGCCGGTCATGTACACTGATTTACCACCAGATGTAGGTCCAGTAACGCAGTCCTCGAGTGTGCTGACATTGTCCCCAGGGTGGCCCAAGTGAGGTGTCAGCATCCAACCTGCTGGTCATGTACACTGATTTACCACCAGATGTAGGTCCAGTAACGCAGTCCTCGAGTGTGCTGACATTGTCCCCAGGGTGGCCCAGGTGAGGTGTCAGCATCCAACCTGCTGGTCATGTACACTGATTTACCACCAGATGTAAGTCCAGTAACGCAGTCCTCGAGTGTGCTGACATTGTCCCCAGGGTGGCCCAGGTGAGGTGTCAGCATCCAACCTGCTGGTCATGTACACTGATTTACCACCAGATGTAGGTCCAGTAACGCAGTCCTCGAGTGTGCTGACATTGTCCCCAGGGTGGCCCAAGTGAGGTGTCAGCATCCAACCTGCTGGTCATGTACACTGATTTACCACCAGATGTAGGTCCAGTAACGCAGTCCTCGAGTGTGTGCTGACATTGTCCCCAGGGTGGCCCAGGTGAGGTGTCAGCATCTAGCCTGCTGGTCATGTACACTGATTTACCACCAGATGTAGGTCCAGTAACGCAGTCCTCGAGTGTGCTGACATTGTCCCCAGGGTGGCCCAGGTGAGGTGTCAGCATCCAACCTGCTGGTCATGTACACTGATTTACCACCAGATGTAGGTCCAGTAACGCAGTCCTCGAGTGTGCTGACATTGTCCCCAGGGTGGCCCAAGTGAGGTGTCAGCATCCAACCTGCTGGTCATGTACACTGATTTACCACCAGATGTAGGTCCAGTAACGCAGTCCTCGAGTGTGCTGACATTGTCCCCAGGGTGGCCCAGGTGAGGTGTCAGCGTCCAACCTGCTGGTCATGTACACTGATTTACCACCGGATGTAGGTCCAGTAACGCAGTCCTCGAGTGTGCTGACATTGTCCCCAGGGTGGCCCAAGTGAGGTGTCAGCATCCAACCTGCTGGTCATGTACACTGATTTACCACCAGATGTAGGTCCAGTAACGCAGTCCTCGAGTGTGCTGACATTGTCCCCAGGGTGGCCCAGGTGAGGTGTCAGCATCCAACCTGCTGGTCATGTACACTGATTTACCACCAGATGTAGGTCCAGTAACGCAGTCCTCGAGTGTGCTGACATTGTCCCCAGGGTGGCCCAGGTGAGGTGTCAGCATCCAACCTGCTGGTCATGTACACTGATTTACCACCGGATGTAGGTCCAGTAACGCAGTCCTGGAGTGTGCTGACATTGTCCCCAGGGTGGTCCAGGTGAGGTGTTGCCCGCGGAGGCGTCAGCATCCAACCTGCTGGTCATGTACCAGGAGGAAGCCAGACTGGACGACCGATGTATGGCGCGATGGCTGAGTCGGGTGTGGTTCGACCGCGTCCCCACCCCCAACCTGTTGCTCGCCGACTGCTACCCCCCGCACTGCACCCCCGCCGTCAAGAGGCTCTTCGCAGGCCACGGCAGCACGCTCAAGGTCATATCGGGGGGGTGCGCCTCCAAGCTGCAGCCGCTCGACGTCTCCGTCAAGAACATCTTCCACGTACGTAGTAGTACGCGCCAACACACACACATACGTGTACACCTCTCGTGCACTAGCACACACACACACACACTGGACCCCTGCACGGGCTGGGCCCTGATGAGATGATTTTCATGGGCCCGAGCCTACGTATGAAATGATCAAAGCGGGCCATCATATCGGATGTTTCTAAAAATTCAACCCAACGGTGTTTGTTTGTCGAAATGGCAAAAAACATGCACTTGGGCTACCGTTGACACTGTATTTTGCCGTTTCATTCGTCTTTGCAAAAAAAGTCATACTCATCATAGTGTTGGTTCACGACATGGGGTTTCCGGGTAACTATACAGCTGGTTCGCACGTTAACTGTGATGTCTTGTTGGTAACTGTTCAGGTGGATACAGGTCAATTTACACTCGTCCCAAACCCAGGCTTTGTGCAGGTCTCTTAACACGTACTTTCGTATTCTTCTATATCCTATTCTATCTGTAAACAAATCTTTAACGGACTATATCAACATTACTTACTGCGGAACATTAATAGTTAGTAGGCCTACCATAAACCGAACTGTTGCATTATAATCAAACCATTTAACGATACATGTACCAATAAACATGTAGTGACCATTGTAGTCGTAATGTTGGGAAATACACGCCCTGATCGCCAATAGTTGCCTTCAACTCTCGACTTTCAGAACCTGATGGAGAAGCAATGGGAGAAAGTCAACATCCAGCCGTCGACCGGCTTAGGTTCGCCCTGGGACAACGTGGGCAAGTTTGAGATGCCGAGCTTGACCAACATCTTGGAGTGGGTCAACTGTGCGTACGAGAACATACAGACCACCAAGCAGGTAAACAGGCTCTGCTTAACACGCTACTGTAGCCGGGCCCAAGCGTACGGCACCTAGAGACGTGGGTTAAAATCCCACACAAGGCGTGGGTGGTAACTGTCCTTCTTTTCATCCTTCGCCCTAAATCATCTCGAATAGCATTGTTAATATTAAAGACTAGAGAGATCTCGTAAAGCAACTGAGAACATCGTCAATGCACTTGCAGGGGTGCCAAACCACGTGCCAAAATAAATTCTTCTTTCAAATGCCCAGATTTAGAACTTATGCCATTCTCTGCCTAGCTGTTCAGTCGAGTTAGCCACACCGTAGATATAAATGTTGTTAGTTGTTACCAATATATGTAACTGAATGGAGATCCGAGGACCTATGCTCGTTCCTCGATGCCCGCCATATTGTATGATTGCCTGTTTGTTTCCATTTTAACATGTGTGTTTTTCAATGTGTTATACATCGCCTGGCGTATGTCATTGATATTGATGGCTATTAAAAGAAAATACGTGAGTATCTGTATACCCATTGGACATAAGGTAGTCATTTCAGCATTGAAAATAATAATTTGTAAATATACAATATGGCGACGTTCCGTGAATAATCCATTGTTGAAATCTCAAAAGAGAATCAGTTTAGGTAAGTCCAGATAGCAGTGAGTTACGTATCTTGGTAACAATATTTATATCTATAGCCGCACATTTCCTCTTTTCTCTCCGCTCCATCTTCGGAAGGTTCCTTACTGCTTTCAGAGACTACTTGGTAATTTACATTTTACTGAATGAGCAAATGGCGACTCCACCACTCCTATTTTATGTCACTTGTGTCACGGCCAGTATCCGTCGTCCCGCTAGTCTTGACGAACGCTCTCTCTTCCAGGAGACGATCAGACGCAGCTACCTCGTGACGGGCCTTACCGTGTCGGCCAATCACAGCGAGGATCACTTCATAGACAACCTGTCGATGATGCCTCGAGACGTCGTCGAGTGAACTCGAAGCACATTACGTACTAGTCGGGCGCAACGATGTCGGAAACGTCGCGATATCAAACAAAAATGTATAAAATCACAAAGTCTATCGTTTGTCAATTACTGCAAGAAGTGGGCCTCACGTGCCCGCTTAGATTACAAGATGCAGAATCGACGACCAGACATACCGATCGCTGTATGGTGTGTCATTTGTCCTTTGTCGTTTGTGACCGTTTGCCCGCCAAAATCCCCAATCGTAACTTGTAAACATCACTTTGTGTTTTATCGTTTTATTACCGGTGAAAAATTCAATATCGCGATGTTGACATAACTGTTTACATAACGATATTGGCAAAATGGCGCGCAGATATCAAAAGCGATATGGTTGTGCACGACTAGTAGGTACAAACGCTCATTGTGGGAACGTATTGCGAGTGGCTGGAAGGAGGAGGGGGGTTCAACGTGGGAATATGTACTGATATACATGTACAATCCAAACGAGGTTGTGTGTTATTGACAGTCGACGTTTCGAGTTTGAGATTCCATCGTCTGGAGCAGATTTCAGTTTAGAATGTTTTGAGGATGAATTTTTTTAACTACTGGAAATGAACTGAGGAAACCACTTTTTTTTTGTCGAGTTGTCAAGTCAGTGTATATATTTAGGATAATTCAATGACTGACGAGAGAGAAATGAATGACTGTCGTAGTAGTTGCGTACCAAACGACTGAGTTTTGGGCATTTACGGTCCCTTTAAAAGCCATGTTTCCTAACTTTTATACAAATATATGCATGTAGTAGCTAATTCCAGGTAGACTTGAATTTTTTTTTGTTATTTAGTATTTCTTACTTCAATTCAATTTGAAATCTCTGAAAATATGGAACTCGAACCGAACACATGTTGAAATCGTTATTAGTACACTTGCTTCGTTTGGATCTTAGATATTAGTGATAGCTGGTAGCGCTGCCTGACATACAAGCCAACTAAAGAACCAATGTCAAGTAATTGTCAAGTATATCACCTGAAGCAATGTGCAGGATGACTTATTAATATCATCAATTGCTGCTATTGGTTATATCATACAGTGTAGTTCCCTCCCCCTCCAAGCCAACTCGACTCTGATTCTGTAGTGAATACAGGATCACTTGAAGAACGTACCTTGTATAGAGATTTTGATAGATCGACATAGAGATGTCGTGCAACGTTTGCTTTAAGAAGAAGTTTTAATGTAAATATTTGCATATATGCTTTCCCAGTAGAAGAATGAAGTAGCTTTAATAAACGTCGGTTAGCAGTGGCCCTAGGTGAGCCCACAAAAAAAAACAGTGGCAATGGGAATACCAGACTGAAGATACCATCCTAAACAATTATAAGACTAAGGTTCGTATACCAACCTGAACTCGAGCTCCGAATCCTACGGTGTCGGGATAGAGCGGTCACCGAGCACACTTCTGTCCCGTCCAAGGTAGCTTAACCTCCTTGGTGTCGATAACCACGAAAACCGGCTTAAACTCGACTGCCGCCGAAACCGTTATCCTTGTATATCAAACCGTGTTTCCCTGAAGAGCGCAATATTTTGTGTGCACCATCGCTAGCGAAGCTTGCAATCGACAGACTTTTATATTCTTGGCCGGAACCAGTTTAGTAGGTAGGTACTAGGTACTAGATAGAGTTACGGGCCGAAATCGTGCGAGGCAAGCATTGGGACACAGGTTAAGCAGGAGCGACCAAACTCATTTTATTATGCTCAACACAAATAAAATGGAAAAATTCAGCTTATTTATGAACTATGACTAGATGGATGGACACAATAATGGTGAATTCACGACCTTGTGTTGCGCTACGCAACTTTGAACTTCGAAGTCCTAGCAACCAATCATGAGCATCATCAGTGCGCGACTGTGTGATGCTGCAAACATTGATTCTAGTTCAACTTTCCAACCCAATAACGCAAAGCAAAGCCTTCTTGATCCTCGCGGCATGTATGATCCGGGATATTCGGTTTAAAG
Source organism: Isoperla grammatica (assembly GCA_945910005.1). Classification (NCBI taxonomy): domain Eukaryota; kingdom Metazoa; phylum Arthropoda; class Insecta; order Plecoptera; family Perlodidae; genus Isoperla; species Isoperla grammatica. The sequence goes on from OX246743.1 coordinate 26,384,450, forward strand.
CACAGCCTTCTCGAACGTCGGTTCAATCCGCGCAAGGTCGATCGGAGATCAAGTAGACCTTGAATCCGCGGTTTGACCTGTCGAGAAGGCTGTACTTTAAAGCAAGGTCGTGAACAGATGATGAAGTCCACGCAACGCAACAAAGTCCAACGCTCAGCTCAGCGCAACGCAAGGTCGTGAATTCACCATAACACAGTGTACTAATCCATACAGTACAGAAACTCGTATAGCAGCTCCGTTGAACAACTTGCGAACAGCGACACTAGCGCAGCTTAGTGGTGATTAGGTTGTCACACGTTCTGTTACAAAAACTACCTCAAGTTGTAGAGTAGTACTTACTACTTTATCGACTCTTCGACTACACTCACAGTTCATAGGCGCATGACCTGCGCGCGCACGTTAGCAGCAAGAAAACACCTCGAGTTTCGGTACTGTGACGATAAGAACATTTTAAAATACGTACCACACAACATTTCCGTAAAAACCTTCCGCGTTGAATCTTTCCGCAATCGCCAACTCACGCGGTCAGTATCTCTGCTTTACTTGTGTTCCAGTAGCATCGACAGACACGACGACGCAAGTACGGTGTAAATATAAGTACGTAATTAGTAAATAAATAGAGGTTCCGTGCACTATTTTGTTCCGTTTGGTTCTCGGAGACATCCGTGCATTTTCCGTTAACGAGTTGCTTATTAGACCTACATGCTCTGTAGTTAGTTAACTAAATGAAATTTAATATTTGTTTTGCCGTTTCTCTGCGCACTCGGTAGTCGGCCGTTAGCGAAAGCACTATTACCCGGTAAAAAAACATGCGCCCTTGGCCTAGGTCGCGTCGCGCCAACCTTACGCACGTAACCGCAGCAAAGAGTTGAATTCTGAGAGATGTAACATCCGTTTCGTACGTGTAGTATATTCGCCCTCGGATTGACGCGTCGCCAAGAGTTGCGAGGGGAGCAAAGAAGACTGGAAACAAAATATATAAGACTTCAAACTTGTAACTCGTCTATGCATTACAAATTTACAATATTATATTATACTAATATACTAAAGTAGTGTAGTAGGAAATACTATTTAAGAGACTGAAGCACCCAACCACTTACCTCAATAGTAAAATAAACATCTAGTAACTTGCACTCAACTACACACACACTCGTACACACTTTTAGACATGCGAAGCCACCTAAAGTAGATAAATTATATTATAGAAATATACAATCAATCATTAATAATTCCTGTGTTAACTTTTTTACATTTTTACCTTTCATGTACAATGCCGATGCAATATATTGGACTGATGGGTGCATTTTTTGTGTTGCAGTAGTTTTAATAGGAATGAACAAAGCCATTCTACTTGACGTCAAGACTGTACAATGTAGTTTATTCATCAATGAATACATATTATAGTATATATAAAAAAAAAATGTTTGATTTACAATTTTTAGCTAGACCACAATAAAGTGGGAATGAAACAATAACATTAATCTGATTATAAAAATAATTTTAGTGTTAATTTATTTACACTGTCTCCTTGAAAATCCTTGCCTGCATTCTTGTGTAGACTTAGTAATGTATGTGTCACCAGACTGCGCAAGTGTTATCACCTTGCTCAAGAATCTGGTATCGTAAGTGGGACGCCAAATGCGAGCCAGATTTTCATTAAAATTGTGACAAAATGTACATGTATTAATACATACTATCAATTTGTATCATGTAGTAGATATTTGATTTGATTCATTTATAACATAACAGTTAACATTAACCAACAAAACTGGCTTAAAATTTGGTACATAGGCCGACATATATATTATCCTCTTGTCCAATACAAAGAAAATCTAATCTCCAAACTCGTTTTCAACAATTATGTGTGTATATAACGGGTAATTATTAAAATATGTGGTAATATAGGGAACATGCAACTGACGTAACAGCCTTACTACAACAATGGAATAAATGAATTGAGCTGGTGGACAAACAACAAGCTGTCAAAGTAATATCTTTGCAAATAATGAGGAAAAACAATTAGTTGCAACGATAGTAACTGTTCGCTAGTTAAAATTTATGTTCAGTAATGGACAGCAACTATCTGAAAGTTTGTAAACGTTCTGAACGTTTGTTTTTTCCAACTTCAGAACTTCATATATTTTTTTGACAGCTTGTTTGTCCATCGGTTCAATTCATTTGTTTCATTGTTATGTTTTGGTGTTGTGAGTACCCTATTCACAGATGGTTGCAGGCCAATGTGGCTGTGATAATTGAAACTATGAGTACAACTATCTGAAACATTTTTATCGGTGCTCGCTCAACATGTTGTGCACGTGTTAGAATAAAATGCACAAAACTGTGAAAGAAATTATAACTTTGTCTGCTTATTTCTGTGGCGAGGCGGTTTATGGCAACATATCTATCTGGGAAAACAATACGTATTCACCTGCAAATAACAACAATGAAAATAATATGCTACGTAGTACGTACTTGTTAATTTAAAGTCGATCGATGATAACTGCTAATGTAATATAAATCATTCAAATTGTATGTACTGCAAGTTGAGATTAAGCTTGTGAATATTGTAGAAAAAAATATGCACCTACCGCTATTAGTTTTTTATTTATTGAGTGTTGAAATGCGTTGGAATTTCCTATGTTATACATTGTAACTGAACAAAAACCTACACTTTCAATCGTATAAATTTGCGTAGCACCTTCAAAAAGTAATATATTGTAACAAATTTTCGTCCTAAATGTAGATAACTTCATGACTAACATGAATACGTTTGAAAAAGATGATCGAACGCGATCCGTTTTCGAGATATTTGCGCTGGTGTGTCAATTTTACCTCAAATCTACTCAAATTAGAAACTATAAATATACTTTATTAATAAACAAAAATATATAATTTCAAGACGTTCAGTATTAAATGCTACTCACATGTAATTATTCTTGAAATTCATAATTTAGAATAAAAAAAAGTATTTTTTCATGTCCATTTAATTTGAATAGTTTAGTTGTTGTATTGAATGGGTAGTTCACTTCATCGATCGACTTTAATAGCTACTTTTTTCTCAATTCTGCACACTCCTACATAGTAGGTGTATTGAAATCAATAATAATGTTAAAAAATATAAACATTGTAGAATTTTGATCAAATTGTACTTAAAACCTTTTATAGACTTACCAACATTTTTGGACAACAATGATAATTGGTATAAGCTAAATACCAGTTTTAGCTTCTACAAATAATGAGCTCACAGTGCTAGACCATTGTCATAATGGTATATGCTTACAAAAATAAAGTTAAAAGACTTATTTGTTGTGTGGATTTAATAAAGAAGCACTGTAATCACTAATCAAATTTCTCAGAATAAATCGAGCCAGCTTTGATTAATACATTGAAGTCAATTTTAACGAATTAAATACAACATTCATACCAGTTCAGAAATTCAGATAAGGGAAGAAGACGCTAAGGTAACATCTGAGGAAGAGGTGGAAGATTTTCTCAAGGGATGGGGGGGATGGGAAAAGGTAAGAGAAATGTGCGTATTGTCAGTCTTATCAAATTTTGCATTTTTTCAAAGCAAGCCTCATCACCAAATGCACAGTCCTCAACTCAGCCTCGCCAAACCACCAATCAGAGACCGTCCGCACGACAATGCCGTTCCGTGATTGGAGGTTGGGTAGGCTGAGAAGAGGAAGGCTCGAGTTTGGAGTACGCATTTGGCCCTTCGCATCTGTGGCTCTAGGGTCTCGATTTGAATAACGGTGATTTGAATACACCCAGATGCAAATTGTCATTTTTAGATGTTTTGGTAACAAGATACAATAAACACACAAACAACACATCATCGTCCCCTGATGTCAAGTTGATTTAACCGACGATGAAGACAATTTGTCTAATATACCGGCCCACACTGGTAAAAGCAGATTTTGCGACGAACGGTTGTCAAGGTAACGAGATCGTAAAGAAAGTTGGCTAGAGGTGAAGGTTGATGACGTACAAGAGGAGGAAGTGGATTTAGAACTGACCTAAGTAATTTGGGACAACAATAAAGTGGATGTGATAAGTTATTTTTCAGAACTATTGGTAACTAGTTTCAGGCGTGATATTGTTTCATTTGTACTAGATAGAACACAGAACAGGAAAAGGCCACGTCGGAGATTTACAGTACTAAATACTTATGGAGAGGCGTAAAACAAATGCCTACACTGCAGTGCTGCGAGCGTTCCGGCCACTGAGTACTGCCTGCTAGGATTCACTGAAAACCCCTCTAGTGCACTAATTATTATTGGAAAAATATCCAATCGATTCCACAGCCAAGTCAAATAGTTTTCTTCAACGACTTAGAAATTCTTATTGTTGAAAGTTGTGTGTACCTATCCGATATTCGGCGACTGTTGGCCGGACCGCTCGCAGCTCTCGCTACGCCTCCCCGCACGACGGAGGAACATTGTCGGCGGGGTACGCGAACGCGACTAGACGTGCCTGATGTGAAAGTTGACGACGTACTCGGCGTTGGTCCGCTGGACGCTGATGGCGAACGGGTCGGTGGGGTGGAACGTGAACGCCACGAGCCTGCGCGCCGAGGGCGGCGGACTCTTGCCGAGCACGCCCGCGTAGATGCGGAACTTGAGCAGGCCCGAGTCGCGGGCGTAGAAGCGGATCGGGTGCTCGCCGCAAGCCTTGGGGCGCTCCATCACCGACACCTGGAAACACGGCCGTGCTCGCACTCGGTGATCGAAGTTTGAAATATTTCAAGCAATTTTTAAAAAAAATATTTTAAACAAAACACGCCTCCAGTATGCTCAACTAGCCTGGCCCGATAGAAAATACAACTACAACAACAGAAGTATCAGGTATGTGAGTCATGTGACTGAGTTCCTAGAATGCAGTGAGAAGACAGGCTGTGTTTCTTTTGAGAAAGATATAGTTTTATATCTAGACATATAGCTCTAAATGTAGGCCTACCTTAAACTAACTTCTTTTTATATTTCACGTTCGATTGACTACGACCACTGAGAAGCATATTAGGGCCAACAACTTTTTGATCATTAAAATAATTTAATGACATTTTTAAACACTATTCACACAAGACGTTTTCCTATCAAGACACATGGCGGCATATTAGTGGTTTGGTTTGGATTGAATGCGACAGTCATTAGGTAAGAAAGTCCCCCACCGAATAGGGGTGTTTGAATTTAACCAGTAAACTGTGTGGGAACAGGGAATAGCGAACGAGATAGGAGTCACCGATTTGTATGTACAGAACTGGCAGGTGGATGTGACGTAATGCCGAACGGCATGAATACGGAGGATAAATATCTCTCGGTCTCTCTCCTGGTTGATCAGATCCACCATGATGGCATTTAATAGACAAATGTGGGCATTTAAGAACAAGAAATTACGACATGGGTATGTGAATGCATTTTAAGACAGGTATTTTACATAAATACAGCTAGCAGAATTATTTCATTCTCATGCAGCCTAGGAATACTTTAATTTGTACAGCTGTACTTTTTCTTACTTTTGGCAGATTTATCTTTAGAACTGCACGACATCTAGGCCTAGGCCTACATCTATCTTCACGAAAAGCCGACATTTTGGACGACATTACCATTTATGTCTGCAACATCAGCCGTGCCATGAAGAAATATTCGTGTGAGGCTTAGCCTAAGACGTTACCAGACCCTGGCAGTGCTAACAAGATTACAGTAGCAAAAGTTACCACATTTTCTTCCTTTAAAATTACCGAAATATTAATCTACAAGTCTACAGGTGTTCTATTGCGTTACTTACCCACTTATCATCGTAGCTGAAGAGCGAGAGGTCTAGATAAGGAGAGCTGCTGTAGGATTGAGCACTGATTGGTAACTGAGCTAGGAGGCGTTTCGTGGCTTCCGTCGGGCCGCCGAATCGAGCGCTCACAATCGTTTGTTTGAATCGTTGTTGTATCAACCTAGGACATTAGAACAATGCATGTTATAACTATGTAGGTTCTAGTAAAATGTGATCATAAAAGTGTTCGAAAGTAGTTTTGATGTTTGTAGTCAACTAATTTCTCTTAAACAAATAGGCCTAGTAGGATTATCACAAAAATGTACTTACAGTACTTGCAGAGGGATGTCATATCTACGCTTGGTATTAAGTACATTTGTGACAAGCCTGCTCAAAAATAATATACTACTCATGTTTAAATTATGTAAAAAAAATACTTTTTTCGAAAATGTTCGGCAAAATAATATGGAGAATCTGTTCAAGAATGGGTACATTATTTTTTAATCTAGGTTGGTCACAAATGTTCTTAGTACCATGCGTAGGCCTAGATATGACATCCCTCTACAAGTAGGTAAATATTTATAATAATCCTAGACCTCCTAATAGTTTACGAGTAATTAGTTGATGGCCAATACATGTTAAACTCCTACTGCCGAACGCTCTTAATAAAAACACTTTACAAACTTGTATCTCACCTGGCGTAGATGTTGTTCGATGGCGAGCACGTGAACTGGGACTGTGAATGAAGTTTTGCGTTGCGGAAAAGGTCGCAGAAGCTCTCGAACAGCTTGAGAAGTTGGTCGGAGGTGTTTTCGTAGACGGCGAGGATCTCCGCGAAGCGAATGTTGTAAACGATGAAGAACGAAGATTGCGAGTTTGGTTCGGTGGCCTTCAACGTCACGACATCTTCGCAGGCGTACTTTATCAACAGGTGGTTCTCATCGAGTAGTTGCATCTTCCACATGCGCAGAGCCTTGAACTAAACGTCAGTTAGGTATGAGTGCAAGCGAGTAGTTGTCGTTTGCAACGGGACACTTTTACCGTTGAATCCATTGATTAGCGTCAATCAATTGCTCATATACATTGGCCATTGATACGAGAAGAATTTGCTAGAGTTAAGTAGACAGCCATTAAATGAAATAGTTTGACTCCATCTTAAGAGGAACAGGCTATGAAGCTATATAGACTTCTAATTAGGCATGATTAAATTATTGAACCAATTGTAGGCTCACTATTAATTTGTTAGACAGTGAAATCATGCAAGGTGACAGTGAAAAAGCTGCCTTATTTAAATAACAGCATCAACATGATAGAAATTCTTAATTAAAACACGTTCTGGGATGTCAGAAAGTTGAAACATTTTTATGAGAGACATTTCAGCATCTTTTATAGGCTATGTTTAAAATGAATTGGTCAGTTTTGATGATATCAAAAAACACACATAGGCTTACCTGATCAAAATATTGGTAAAACTTCCGAAGCTCGTACGGATCCCCTGTTCGGTCCGAGATGTGTTTTGCCCGTTTGAACAAGAACGCCAACAGTCGATGTTTCAATGAGTTGATTGTCACATCTCGAAAAGGTCTATAGGGATTAAAATTGGAAACCCCTTGTTGCATTATCGAGGATAAAATAAAGTCATCGTCCTCGTAACAAAACCTCCCAATCTTCCGAGCGGCAATAATTATTCCGTCGATGATTTGAAAAATGTGAATCGTTTGATGTTGAACTGATAACACTGCCAAAGTGTCCTTGTAAAGGTAGAGTCCTTGATTGTGGGAAAGAAATATTTTATCAACCTTGAAAGTCCACGTATCACAGAGTCGACCTGCTTTGAGGTCTACTAGATGGAGAGAGTAGTCTTCGAGCGGTGACCGGGGATTTGGTGTCACCGCTTCATTGTTCGTGTAAATCTCGTAAAAGTGTGGCCGTAAATCGTCGGGTATGTAAGCTGCCGACCCGACGATGACGTATCGCCCATCGTCCGTGAAAAGACTGCACTCGCGATTGAGTTGTTCCCCACTCTGGGCCACGTTGACGGTAAATTTAGGTCGAAAAAACCTTTCAAATATCTTACTTCGTATTTCGTCGCTGCGAGTGTCGCTTTTATTACCGACATATTCTCCCTGCAGACCGTCAACTAAGTCCCCGGCAGCCGAAGATCCACGATACTCGTAAATTTCCAGCGATGTTTGGTCTGACGAAAACGCTATAAAATATCTCCCGTCTGGGCTGAATTTTCGTAAAAAGCATGGTGGTTTCTCGACATTTACTATAGTGAAGTTTGGAAAGACGTTTTGGTGAAATTCACGAGCGACATTGTAATGTGTGCCGGGTTTGACCGATCCGTAAATCTCTCGCCTCCACAAGCGATTGACAATATTTTGAGGGGGGATATTTCTAGGCTTAAGGGAGCATTTTAGACTATCGTGTTGAGGTGGGGAATCCATATTTTCTGGAGTAGGTAGCGTCACAATGCAATGCTGAGGGTAAATTTGACCTAATCGACATGTTGAAGAGGGAACCCATAACCTAGAAAATGAAAATTTAAATATTATTACCAATCAACGTCGTTGATGTATTAACTGATGTATTTTCCACATATGATCGTACATTACCTTACTATTTATTAAACACACACATTTGCAGGTTTGGCTGCAGTTATGTAATTAATACATAATAGTGAAATATATCACTTTACGCTTTTCTCTTGCATTCACCGCCTTCTTGACATGAAAACAACGGAGTCCAAGGTCTACTCTTGATCTACGCCTAGCGGGTTCCCCGACTCTCCGCTAGGAGGTCTAGTGGACATTGACGGAGTCCACCAAGTGTTGTCTTCGCGGTCCGCCACTGTGGCGGACGGCCAACTATTTGTAGGCTATACGTCCAGGTTTTGTCTAGGATATTTTGTAGGCCTATACCATCTAGAGCCTTGTCACAAACATATACTGGCGTACGTATAGCCAAAGATTACAAACTCTAGTTTGTAATCTTTAACTAGTTGCCCGACCGGCGACCGGCCTACTGTTCGTATACCGTCCGTCATCTGGCGTACGTATAGCCTACAAATTGACCAGTTTCATCAACAGCGCTGCGGCGAGTTTTGGAAGCTCGCATATGACATAGATAACATTGAAGATTGAAGGCATAGGCGAAAACCCACTTATCTCGCTCTAGCTACGAAAATAATTTTTTTAGCGGGAGACTTATTTGAAGGCGTTTATAGGAACTACAATTCTACGTATTTTGAAAGTATTACAAAAAATCTACATGCAGCAATGAGGGAGTTATTGATCGTAAATGATCTTCTTGCGTGTGGCTGCTGCGCGAATCTCGCCTCTAAGGCGTGACCTTCTGTCGTATGAGCAGGCTGAGCCGCCGCTGGTGCGCGTAAGGTCTACTAGCGAGATTTGAGTGAGATGCACATTTCAAACGAACAAGCCGCGCCAAGAAACCGTTGTACAACTAGCAAATATGAAAATAGAACCTATCAACACGCTCATTGGATCTGATAGATCGGCGAATAGTGTACATCACCAAGCAAGTGTATTTTTTTCTTACGATTGATTTCTTAATATGACAAACTGGTAATATAGCACTGAATTTAACATTCCGCCTCGATATGTTTATCACTTATTTGTATAATTCATTTTTTAACAAATGCTGTATACATAGCCTACCAGACGTTTGTGAGAAGTTTAAAAATAATAAATAATTACACTTCCTTTGTATATGATTTACAAATCCCGAACCTAATATTGCACATTTAAGTCAACTTGACGCGCCGATCTGTCAGATCCAATGAGCGTGGTTCTATTTTCATATTTGCTAGTTGTACAACTGACGTGGAGCGGTCCTAGATTAAATAAGTAACGTTAATGCTGCCACCACTCACTCATATGACTGTGGGAGTGAGACCACAAATACACACAATTATACAACAATTGAGGAATATCTTGAGAATGAGGCGTGACTGGGTTCTTAAGTTACATTGTAACTTCGAAATACGACTGCGGTAAACCTTGACCATTTATTGACAATTATAGGCATCTCGACGAACAGACAAATTAACAGATAGACAAATAGGAAAATAGGCAAATTGAGAAATACAATGAAAATAAAATAATATGGACTCACCAGTATACAGATATCTTGAGGCAAAAAAACACGGTAAGTACACTCAATTAATAAGAAGTCATGCTAGAGCCTGATTCCCAGCTATTACTCAAGGTTTATTTACCGTAATTCTACCCAACTATGGTTTGCCACGGCAAATATTGCCTAGTGGTTCGCCAAGAAAGGGAGAATTTAATTAGTAATATACCAAGAGTTGGGCACCAGGCTAGATACTAGCCAATCGATCACACCTTTCTGACCCCGTGGGTGTGGATCCACCCACCTTATATACCCAAGTCTCTAATTATCCGTAAATCAACTATAGCCTGTTGATATGATTCTACTCTCTTGTTTGTGACGTAGGTCAATGTTAACTTCCTATTGGGTAGTTGACTCATCGCTCGGACTGTATATCGAGGGAAAGTAGGATAATACGGTAAATCTATGAATCGTACGCCTAAGCGGATATTTGCACTTAAATATAACTTGCGTGTCCTAAATAGCTTTACAGCAATAATATGTGCATGGTTAAATGTAAAATTATTAAATTATATTAATATGAAAAACTATACTTGTCGTGCTAGCCAGCTCACGACACAACGGTTTCTTGGCGCGGCTTGTTCGTTTGAAATGTGCATCTCACTCAAATCTCGCTAGTAGACCTTACGCACACCAGCGACGGCTCAGCCTGCGTATACGACAGAAGGTCGCAGCAGCCACACGCAAGAAGATCATTTACGATCAATAACTTCCTCATTGCTGCATGTAGATTTTTCGTAATACTTTCAAAATACGTAGAATTGTAATTCCCATAAACGCTTTCAAATAAGTCTCCCGCTAAAAAAATTATTTTCGTAGCTAGAGCGAGATAAGTGGTTTTTCGCCTATGTCTTCAATGTTAACTATGTCATATGCGAGCTTCCAAAACTCGCCGCAGCGCTGTTAAGGAAACTGGTCAATTGAAACAAGTCTGTAAACCGAGTTTAACACCCAACGAATAAGAATATATATATAGTTAACTAGGTACAAAATCGTTGCTAACACCCTAACATGTATCGTTGTTTCTTTAGGTCACATGGAATACTGACAGTAGCATGCCTCTATATTCTTGATGTTGCAAATTTTGTGAGTGAAAATCCTCAGTACTTCCATAGAAATGGAAGCTTTCATGAATATAACACAAGACGAAGAAGGGGCCTCCACCAGCAAAATTGTAGATTCAAAATTAGTATAAATGATCCCATTCAAGCAGGTATAAAGGTGTATAATCATCTGCCTGAGCAGTGTTGAATTCAGCTATGATCCCGGGGGGGCGAAGCCCCCTCGGGAATTGTCATTCGCCCCCCCGGGAATGAATTGGCTACAATTGCTCTATATATTACTTAATTTTGAAATGGCACGGAAATATTGCTTTGAAGGTTTAATAAGTAAATACATTTTTCTGTGTGTCACAAAAGTATGTGACAAAGAGAGCTGAAACAAGCAGAAAAAAGCAGAGAAGGGCCAGGATTATCTAAACTCCATCTCAAATTCTGGGCATCAAGTGGTTTGTTGAACATATATTTTTGTTTAAATAGTGTTTTAAGTAGTGTTTGTGTATCAGAACACTTGGACAGTTTGTTAAAGTGATGTGGAAGCAGCAGTAGTTTTGAAAAATTGCCCCCCCCCCCCCCCCCCCGCTCACTCGATGTCTACACCCCCGGGATTTGAAATAGCCCCCCCGGGGACAAAACTCTGAATTCAACACTGTGCCTGAGAGCATCAAATCCATTATTGGGAGAAGCTCCTTTAAAAGGGAAGTAAAGGCCTGGTTGCTGGATAAGGAATTTTACTCGTTGGCAGAGTTCTACAGCTGGAAGGGCTGAACGCTGGCCTCATCCTACTATCTGAATTTGTATATTAAAAATTTCTGTAAATTTGTAAATTTGCATTTCATTGATTGTTTTGTAGTACTAGATTTAAATTTGGTGATAAATTATTGACAACTTCTGATACTTGTTCACCACAACAGTGTGTGGACGCATAAGTGAATTGTATGAAGGCTAATAAATAATAATAATAATAATAATAATAATAATAAAATTAATAATAATAATAATAATAATAATAATAATTATAATAATAATAATAATAATAATAATAATAATAATAATAATAATAATAATAATAATAATAATAATAATAATAATAATAATAATAATAATAATAATAATAATTATAATAATAATAATAATAATAATAATAATAATAATAATAATAATAATAATAATAGTAATAATAATAATAATAATCACAGTTCGCTCAGTCATGTATTGTTATTGTAATGATGAAAAAATAAGAGTAGCGTTCAGTCCTCAAGCTGAGAGGTGCTGTAAGACTGTGATGCCTTTATAGGCTGGGGTCCAAAAATAATGTTAAACAATGTTGGACCAGACCATACTCGGTTCGCACCCCCACCCTTCTTCCCTCTTATAGCAGTAAGTTACTATAGGTGTAACACCCCCCCCCCCCCCCTCCTTTAATGAGGTCGCAAAAATTAATTACCAACCGGGGGGGCCCCCTCCCTCCCTGAGAAACAACAAACAGTTATAAAAAGCACGCAAGAAAGCAATATTTGAAAATTCAATGTATTATTGTCTGAAAGTTGCATCACTAAATCTATCCAAAATGCAGTGCAAGTGTGGATGTCACATATAATATCTTGTATTGCGATTAAAAAGAATGTGTGCACGTACTTATTGTTGATAATTGAAACTTATTTCTTATGGATATGCTGTTATAAGTGAAATAATAAACGCAAATGTGTTTATTTGAATGTGCTTGGTTCCCCTACTGCCGTGATAAGGGAGCGAGGGGGGAGGGGGGTGTATTGCCGATAGCGAGGCGACCTGACCGAGAGCTCAGAGAGTGAACAGTGACAAAGTAGTAGCGACGTAGGTCTGATTTGAAAGCACGCCTAGCTTTACAGCGTACCGGCATAAGTTCGTGGACAAGTTGTATCGAACCACTAATCGCGACGACTTATTGCGTAGACTAGAGAAGGAGGTCAAGTGCGTGTTTTTTGTATTGTTCGAGTCAGTGTATGATTTCATTAGAAAGGTCGGTAATTTGTAACCCAGTGTAATCTAAGTGTAATTAGTGTGAGTGTAATCAGCGTAATCAGTGTGACAGGGTAATCAGTGCTAGGCTAGGATGTTCAGGACATCTCCTTTTTTTCTATTGGTAAATACTCGCCTGGAAAATAGTTTTAAGTGTGTTTCAAGTGTTAGGGATGCCAAAAATATGCATTTTATTTTGCCTTAAAATGACTATTTACATAATTTCATGAGAAAAGGTCCTTTTTGGGCATTTTTGGGACTATTTTCCTATTTCGATATAATTTGCTAAAACGGATGCAAAACGTAAAAGTGCAGTGACGAATGAAATAATTTATAATACGTACGTTTTTCTTAAATGTGAAATGAAGTTAAAAAGATAAAATTATGTTTTAATTTTTCTTCTTGTGTTTGATACATCGACAAAACTATACCCCCCCTCTCCACGAAAATATATATTGGTGTTACTGAATTAATTTAATAAAACAATACTGAAAGTAATGAAACCAATAGAATTCGATTAAATTCAATGGGTCCTTTTTAGGTCCTTTTTTGCTGTTTTAAAGGTACTATTTGCCTGCCTTTTTCTCACTTTCAAAGGTCCTGAACATCCTAGCCCTAGTAATAAGTGTGATCAGTGTGACAGTGTGATCTAAGATTCAGTGGCGCTTCACTGTATACGTCTCGCAAGAACCGAGTGAGTTAATTGATTGATCATCGCCAATCATCGTCCAATACGTCCCCCCCCCCCCCCCCCCCCACCACCCGACTCTTTAAGACATCGTTACGAGATCGCCTACATCGCCACCACCCATCAACGCAAACCCCACTGGAACCATTGTTGACGCGCTGCAGGACCCGGAGGATGAGTACAAACACAATACCATAGTTGTATTTAGGTATTTCTATGTTGGACTCCTGCCAGAAAGTGAGCAGGCACGAATATTGCCACTAATTACTACAGGCCTAGGGGTGTGAATTGACGGGGGGGGGGGGGGGGGGGGGGGTCGAGGGAATTCCCCCCTCCCCCCTTCTCTGTTAATTTCATCCTTGGCTCTGTTTTACTGAAAAGTATCCCCACTAGGGATGGTTAAATCCCCACCTCTGGATACCCATCTCATCTCATATATCAAGTGACTTTATCTAAAATAAATAATGCTTCAATTAACATATGTATTCCTAGCAAGGAAGTGAAACCAAATCAATAGACTCTCAGATCGCTTCTAAAGCCATCTCGTGGGCAATAATACCTCAGAAATAAGTTTGCCTCCGGCGGCTGGGGCTTTGCCCCAGACCCCTTACTACCCGCACAGATACTATACTTGGGCATCCCCCCCTCTGCCAAGCCGTCAATTCGCACCCCGACTATACGTTTAATAATTTTTAAACTAGATACTTGAATATTCGTAATGATAACATTGTTGAATAGTTGGAGTATTATATTGATCTGTGTATCATAACGCAGGACTCACTCGCTACGACATGACGAGTTATGTTGACGGTCGGTGAGTACTGAGTAATCGGACAGTGATTGAGAACGCAGACTATTGTTTTGATTTATAAAACTGTTGACCTATAGTGACGTCGCAAGCCAGCAACAGCTGATCTACCTGTTGGCGGACATAATTAATTATTTGTTTTTTTAGTTAATTTATCAAATTTTATCCTGGGATATGAGTTACCACTGCAAAGTGCACAATATTATATTATGTTAGAAAGTGGTGTATACAATTTTATTGATAATTTAATAAAGATAACTTGGAGTAGCGACGAGTCTCCAAGGCGGATATGGAGATGGCATGGGCTAAATAGTTACTTTATAACAATCGAAAAGCCAGCGAAGACATAATCGACATGTTCGTACAAAGTCTCGTGCAACCATTATACTTGACCTACTCTGCCGTGTTTTCAGGTGACATTTTGTATGAATAGGGTTTGCTCAAGGTTGCCAAGTCAATGACACTTGTGTATATAAATTGTGTGCGGTAACAATGTTCTGGTTTAGTAGTATTGACATACTGAATGTGAAGTTAGATATATACTGTACTACCACGTACTACTATACTTAAATCAACGTAATCGTGCGTTTGCATCTGTCAAGATGCCGCTGGCCGGAATCGAACAGGCGACTTCCGAGTTATGAGCGAACGGACATCTTAACCTACATGATGGCCTTGGTTAGACGTTTCGTTCTGGGTTCGAATCCTGGCCCTAATACCCTCATGAACGTGTTTTATATGTATACTACTGTCAGTTTGAAACTCCCACTCTCGTAGCTTCCAAGAATAGTTTCTTTAGCGTTCGCTAGAGAGCATTGCATTATACATTTCATTCGCAATCACAATCAGTAGCAAGACTTTGAATAGTCCAAACCATAACGAAACACGCATGATTAATATTGCTCTCTGTTGTTTAAATATTCGTTAGGAAATGAAACTAACATTACTCCATATTATAGAGAATGCAATAATCTACCTTGGTTTGTATTAATTTTATTTTCACAAACTACATACAAACAGTGGCGAAGAATGACATTCTAAAGTAGGCATGCACTAAAAATAAGGTGACCATATCTTGAAGGTAACAAACCGGGACCAACTTAGTCCGCACAAACCGGGGTCTGGGGCAAAGCCCCAGCCGCCGTAGACGAATTTTTTTTTAAAGGTACATATGCGTCAAATGCCCAAAAAAAAGCTTCCTGATATGATTCATGAACATTTTATTATTATTAAGCCTTTATTCACAACAGAAAAATACATTTCCACAAGTGCGAATATAATAGTTGGAAAAAAGTGCGCCCAACGTGGGGCATATGGGTTCGGCAGATTAGAATATTCATGCAAGTGCTGGAAATCGTTATCAATGAAAATGAACGAAATTTTATTGGATATTAAAAAGTATATAATTTGTATAAGGTGCAGCCTTGAACTTTAAATACACGTTATCCTTACAATGAAACAATACATGCATGCAAGTAAATAAATGAATACTTAAATATAAATCACTCGTTAGATACGCCACTGTAGGGGTTTGACACGTAACTATGGCTGCCAAAGGTGAACTTTAGTTTTACTTATTTCATTTATTCTACAGACAAGCTATAGTTACAAAATTATGAATTCTTACCTTTTCGTTTGATTAAATTATCCATCACATTGTAGATAATAAAACGCTGATTAAAACATAGCTTCAAAAAGTAGATATAATCGCTCTCGTTTTAGAGATTACGCAATTCCCCTATCCCCTCCCCGTTGTAAAGGCTGGTCCACACAGATTTTTAAGACATACGATTTAAGGTTTAACGCGTAGTCGTAAAGTTGGATCATAGGAAACACGTACTAGCGTTCACACAAAGTTTAAGTTTAAAGACGTTGTTTTCATTGTTGTTTAAACAACGTCTTAAAACCTTATGCATTATGTCTTCAAAATCTGTGTGGACCAGCCTTTAGATTGAAAAAACCTTCACCTGTTTACCAAAACACGGTACAGTAGACCAACGTGAAATGAAACATGATTTATGGTTTGGCTGTAACCTGTAAATAAACTAAAATTGATAGTTTTCAAATGGCTCAAAACGCATTTTGCACACGCATCCATTAGCTGTGTCCAACAATTTTACAATAACACGACAAGTTGTGAACGCAATGTTGTGAACCACTGTAGATCACAACTCATCGCATCGCAACAAATAAATTACCCACATACAAAAAGTCAGAAAAATAAATTATTGACAGAAATTAAAAAAGAACAAATGCGCTACTTCCAAGTATGTTTCATTTGTGTATCAAACATTAGAATGCACTTAATCATTCAAGCAAAATAAAACAATAAAAAATGTTATCCAGCTCAACCGGAAAACTTCGATCAAATTTTCTGTTTCATGGATAAGCATAGTTATGTTCGTGAATAAATCTATATAAACTGACGATATTCTCGTTGTTCACACGACGCTCTATCGGTAACCAACTGCGCTAATAGGCCAGAAGATAGTTTTAAAGAATATCTGTGTCCACGTATGATCGTAGTTCTGTACTATCGGATTGTATTTTTGTAATGCGCCATGAGTAATATTGTTGCAATCAATTGTTGTCGGTAGCTTGATTGTTTCCCATCCCCGTGGTTTCGTTTCAGTAATGCAGTCTTGTAGCATCTTTTTGCAGGCAAAGAACCAGAGCATTCATGGCGCAATGGTTTGCGAACGAGGGGCAATAGCCGGACGTTTCATGGATCGAAACCATGGCCTCCATGCTCGTATTTTTTGTTTCTTCTTGTTTCAGTTCAAATGATGTAAGAACTTTAGCTGCTATGACCATTTGTTCATTTTTCTGTATATTATCATTATATTTTATATTTTATATATTATTATTTATTTATTTATTTATTTATTTATTTATTTATTTATTTATTTATTTATTTATTTATTTATTTATTTATTTATTTATTTATTTATTTATTTATTTATTTATTTATTTATTTATTTATTTATTTATTTATTTATTTATTTATTTATTTATTTATTTATTTATTTATTTATTTATTTATTTATTTATTTATTTATTTATTTATTTATTTATTTATTTATTTATTTATTTATTCATTCATTCATTCATTCATTCATTCATTCATTCATTCATTCATTCATTCATTCATTCGTTCATTCGTTCATTCGTTCATTCGTTCATTCATTCATTCGTTCATTCATTCATTCATTCATTCATTCATTCATTCATTCATTCGTTCATTCATTCATTCATTCATTCATTCATTCATTCATTCATTCATTCATTCATTCATTCATTCATTCATTCATTCATTCATTCATTCATTCATTCATTCATTCATTCATTCATTCATTCATTCATTCATTCATTCATTCATTCATTCATTTATTCATTTATTTATTTACTTAAGGAATAACTTTTTAAATTGTTTGCAAAATGTAAGACTAGACAGGTGGAGTAAAGAGTTATAAGTAGACGCAAGAGATCCGATCACTTCGTAGGATAGTGGATGTGTGGAATAGGTTGAAAAGACGAGTTGCACGAGAAGGAGGCCGGACCGGAAACAAGGAAACCAGAACATCCATCTTACCTTACCTATTGTGTCCACTGACAATACGATGCTGTAAAGCCGTGCCAGGTCGTAATATAATAGAAGTTATGGGTGCCAATTTTGGGATTTCATTATTTCCTGTTTTATACAATATTTAAAAGGACACATGGTTTAGGCAGTAATTTTATAAATTCTTTATGTTTTGGCAAAATAATATTTACACAACAACCCGAGTTGGTAATTGGTCTTACTGTATAGACCACGTACCTTGCGAAATCGCCGATTTCGGATTTTGGTATGTTACAATGCTTAAAAATTATCAAAGATGATACCAAAATATGTCACCTCAATAAGGAAATGTTGTCCTTTAACAAATTCACGTCATGAAAAGCTTAAATATGAATATTTGAAAAGCGGAAATATTGAAACAAAGAAATACTAATAGGAAACAGCGACTCATTTTTCTACGATCATCTTTTTTGTATACTTTTTCACAATTCTAAACCATTTTATATCAATTTTCACCAACAAAACTTGTGGGCTGCGTAGGTTGTGTGGGCATTACAGCTTTAAACTAGAGATAAAGAAAATAAGCATCCAAGAACAGAACTCATCCAGAGGGGAAGACAATAACGCTAGGCGGTGAGTTCGACGAGCCTCCGCTAGGCGAGGAGTTCGACAAGCCTCCGCTAGGCGGAATTCAAGGTTACCTTGGAGTCTAGACACAAGCAATCTTCACGGCACTGACAGGAATAATATGAATAATAATAATAATGAATAATATGCATGCATTCTTGTAGTAACAAAATGAACTAAATGACAGATGATGTTTGTAAATATTTGAACGTTTATGGCGCAGAAAATGGTAGGCTCGTCGAACTTGGGAGTTCGACGAGCCTCTGCTAGGCGGAGATCAAGAGGACCTTGACATTGACAAAAAGTCTCTTGTAGGCTTTGAACTCAGCGCGTATGAAATCCCACAGAGAGACAGAGTCCGCGCGGTCACGTGACTAGAGAGAACAGACAACGCTCCGAAAGCTGGCTTTATAAAACGCGATTTGAAGTAGCTACGCGGCATTTTTAAACGTAAAACAACCTTAAACTAAGGCTGCAACAACAATATGGAAGAAGAAACGATTGCACGCGTACGACAAGCATTACTAGGCGCTAGGGCTAGGGCTATACATGCTCTATGTGACCCAGCCCAGACAAAAGTGATATTAATTTGCACACAAGCTTATTAAAGGTATTGAAAAATTAACACTCAAACTTACGAGCAGCTTCGTTGCGCTCGAACTCAAAGTGATGTATCACTTCCTCCTCAATTGCGGAAGTGTAGGCACACATTGGGCATCCGTAAAGCACTTGGTCTTCTGACAGCGCAGCCCTTTTTAAGATTCAGTATTTGAATTTCGTTCCTTGAACAGAGAGGACTCTGTCGTTCGCTCCATTTCCACCGTGCGATTAGAGCGCTCTCCGCGCGAAGCTCTCTGCGATATCAAATAGAACTGAGAGCGCTCAGATTACATTATCAAACACGCTAGAGGCTCGGCGGAGCGTTCGGAGAGAACAGAATTGCATTATCAAATGCCCCCACTGACGTGCGCGCGCGTGACACAGGGTTGTGGATAAAAAGCAGCGAGAACGGAGCTTCTGGGCCGAGTTTAATACTGCGTAGGTTCCTAGGTCGTGCTCTCGGAAATAGTGTTCCCGAGCCCCATTTCTGCCCAATCCCTGTGTTCTATGCATACAATGAAATCGTAGCCGCTCGGCTACGTTCGGTTCGTTCGACGGTCGGCGCTATATGAAGGAGGCAACTACTCGCTCCTACTGTAGACCGCGTACTCGACAAGCGAATATGTATTATAATATTCTAGTATTTAAAATGTAAAGGCATGCACTGCATGCGTTGCATGCGCCGCCCCCTCGCCACTGCATACAAAAGTTGAATTGATCAATGAAAAAAGCAATTATTATAATTTTATTATTTGGGTCAGAAACTTACTACATATATATAACTTTAAATAAATATAACTAAATATAAATACATAATTAAATTAATATATATATATATATATATAATTAAAAATAAATAAATAATATATATAATAAATTAAATAAATTAAAAAATAAATAATTTAAATATAACTTTAAAAAAGTAGTATTGATTTCTCTAGGAAATTACATCAGTTTTATTTCCTGGCCACAAATTTAAAGCAACAGAGACCAATTTTAATCGATCGACTCGATCAAGGTGGGTCCCCCTTCTTGGTGACCGGTGCTCGCAGAGAGCCCCCGTGCAAACCATTCATTGTCCCTACTCTTCATCATAGCTTCCTCTCGGTCCTGTTTCCCTTTTCCCGCTTCCTGTTGGTTCGTTGTAAAAGTAATTAATTGCTGTTGGACAATTCGTTACGACTGAATGCGTTATCTCCTGGGTGCATTCCCAACGACTGGATGCGTTATCTACTGATTCTCTGTCCCGGTTCACTCTGATGTCACAATGACGTCACGACTCTGGTGCAATGCACTAGGTTCGTTTGTTTTACCTACACAAACCTACACTTTACACTAGTGTAGGCTCAATCTCTCAATCTCTCTTTACCTCAGTGCTACACTTTTGTAGCACTTTCTACAACTGCTTTTCGGCTCGTGCAGCAAGTGTAGTGTAATTAAAAGGCGCCAAACAAATGTGTCAGTTCAAAATAAGGAGATCACTAATCATGAAAAACGCATTCTATTTCCACCGACGGTAAAACCGCAGCACTTTCATAATACATTAATGCATTTAAAATTGATAGTAAATGTATATTATGGTTCTTTTGGACTATATACGGAAATAATGTGAGCATGCACACTATAACCTCAAGACGTAAGTAGGTCAGTGTAATGCTTAGTGTAAAGTGTAGACAAAAAGCGTTTTCTTATTCTGGGTGACGCGAAGTAAAATCAAGTGTAAAAGCCTACAATTGGCATACACTCACTTACACGTTACACTACACTAAGCATGTAAAACAAACAAACCTACTGGCGAATGAAACTTGACATCAATGAATGACGCACCTGAGTCGACAAAGAAGTTTCCTCGGGGAGAACTTCTCTATCGACTCTGCTTGCAAGGATGCGATTGCTCCGTCTACAGAACCAGCAGGGCGATTCTCTAAGATGCGCGGTAAATTTAACCTTAACGACACTTGTACTAAACATACCACACGATAAGCTACCACGCGATTCCCAACTAACATTTCATAACGTTCGATAACCGTATCGAAGGACGTAGCCGTTGCAGCAGAGCAGCGCCTGTTATATATTAGTTTGTGGATGCTTTCGAGATGGCTGTGTACACTATAGAAAGTTAACCAATGACAACGCGTGAATAAATGGAACGTTTGCCATTGGGTGCGTTTGATTTCCGGACACCTTCTGCACTTTTTTCACTTATTGCAGCATTAGGGTTCGTTTGATTTACCGGCACCTTTTGTAATTCATGCCATGTATCCCATGAAATAACATGGAGTGAGTGCAAAGAGTATAAAAGGTGTAGCAAATCAAACGAACCTAGTGTTTGAACTTAGAAGTAGGCCTAGGGTTCTAGGCCTACCCTACGTGCCGTGATGGCACGGCCAAACTAGGAAAGTAGGGTTATGATACAAAATTACTTTTAGACTTTTGTTACATAACTACAAATTATATTTCCTTACTCACACACATATTTTTAAATATAAATATCGTATATTTGTATCGATAAACACAACAAATTTCTATAATCAATTAGTTCAAATGCTGAAGTGAACATGAGACGGCTTGAAAAGTCCGCCATGTTTTCTTATCGCACGTCTAAAGGCAGGGTTTTGGAGCGCGCTACTTTTAACGTAGGTGGTAACGATCTTTGTCGATAAAACACGGTAGAGAATCGCTAACTCAATGCGGTAAGGCTCGTAACGTCGAAAACGGGCGTTCAATTTACCGCGCATCTTAGAGAATCGCCCTGCAGGAGCAAAGCAGAACCATTGAGTTTATTAGTGTAGGAATAAACTCAATGGCAGAACTGCACTCGGTGCGTTTGTTGCACCGGTGCGCACTCAAAGTACCAGCAGAACGTGCAATCTCCCCTGTGCCCTCGGTGCATGCTTTATATTTATTATTTTTACATTACTAGGAAAACGCTCCGCGTTGACAGATGAGCGATTTTTTTCAATGTATCAAATCAAATAAATCATTTGCATATCATATTACTCTTAAAAAAAAAATACCTTTATAATAAACATATGATTTTTTTACAAGATGGCGGATCAAGTTACAACCAAATTACTTAAGTATATTATTTCTTGATATATTGCTAATAAATGCACGAAATATTATTTAAATCCGTTAAGAAGTTTTCTTTTAAGAAATTAAAACCTTCAAGTTGATGGATTTCCGCATAATTTCATTCGACCGTGGTCTACTCAATAGGCTCTAATTCATAAACTATTAAACCTATCAGTGTATGGAAAGTTCCATAATGTAGATACAGACTATATCTAAAATTTAATATTAATTAATCATACAATAACTCGCTTTAAAATCATAATAAAAGCTTTTTAATTTGTCGACCAAGTTCGTTGTTAACATTTGCATGTTAGCCGTGAAGGTCATTAAATATAACACGTCATTGTAGCCATTCTATGATAGCTATCAAAATTCCAAATACATAGTGAGAAAGGTCTGACTGCGTAAGCCATTTCGGCAGCATACTATGTGCATCTAACTTCAATGGTCCGCAAATGCGAATCATATCGGTGGAACACTGTAAAAACGAAGAAAATTACTGCCGTAAATAAACAATATTTGTTTATAACATGGCGGTTAAAGCTACCATTTTGAAACTTTTGTCGTGTGTTGGTACTATTGAAGTGAGTTTACATATAAAACATTATACATATCGGTATGTAAGTTTTAATTAAATGAAATAAATAACAAAACATGTGTTTCAGTTGTTAATTTTTTGTAGGTTGGCATCTTACGTCATTGTAGCCATTTTATGACAGCTATCGAAATTCCAAATAATAATGCATAGGTACTGTTACGTACGCTTTGTTTGGTGTATACTATGTGCATCTAACTGCAATAGTCCGCAAATGCAAATCATTTCGGTGGAACACTGTAAAAATGAAGAAATTATTGTTGTAAATAAACAATATTTTTTTATGACATGACGGGTAAACTAACAATTTTGAAACTTTTGTCAAGTATTGGTACTGTTGATGTGAATCTACAAGTGAAACATTATTTAAATCCGTTTGTAAGTTTTCATTTAATTAAATAAATAAACAATTTTTGTTTTTCAGTAATTATTTTTTTGTAAATTGGCATCTTAACGAATTTTGCTGGTTATGTTAACAGCATCGAGTTTAGTGGTCACAAATATTGCCCGAAAATTTCAGCAAAATACGTCAAGCCGTTTGACCTGTGCGCGACGAACAAAATTTAGCGCACATACAGACAGACACACATACATACATACATACAGACACACAGACAAAGCGCCGATCGAGTTGTATGGAGAGATTCACTCCGCTTCGCTACGCTCATCTAATTATATATTTTTTAATTTTACTTCAATTTTAAAGGTCTCTCACACGAAGAAGTAAGATAGTGTCACGGGAGTCAGGACCGCCCACAATTAGTTTCCAACTTAACAAGTGTGAATCACTAACGTGTTTCCCGATTATCTAGTACAATTTGGTTGCTTTAAGTTTTTTGACGGAAACCTGCATGCACGTTTTCTTGTACGTTACCGTCAAAAAACTTAACGCAACCAAATTGTACTAGATGATCGGGAAAAACGTCAGTGATTCGCGCTTGTTAAGTTGGAGACTAACATATGTGGGCGGTCTTACTTCTTGCTGTGAGAGACCTATACAGCAATCACACAATAAGATATTAAAAAAGTTATCATGTACAAAAAAGTTTCGAAAATGGAACCCAACAGAAACATAACTATTTGCCCCGGTATTATAGTGCCCTGACTGTACGCCACTGCTCTGTGTGATCCAGGTCTGCACGCCACTGCGCTAGACTCCCGCCTGTCTGCCCAGATACCACACCGGGACGTGTACTGTGTCTGTGGTTGTGACTGTCATAGTGCCCTGACTGCACGCCACTGCTCTGTGTGCGCCAGGTCTGCACGCCACTGCGCTAGACTCCCGCCTGTCTACCCAGATACCACACCGGGACGTGTACTGTGGCTGTGGTTGTGACTGTCATAGTGCCCTGACTGCACGCCACTGCTCTGTGTGCGCCAGGTCTGCACGCCACTGCGCTAGACTCCCGCCTGTCTGCCCAGGTACCACACCGGGACGTGTGGTTGTGACTCAGCTAATTGCAAGACTCAAAACTGAACTACGATCGGATGAATCACGAATTACTCCGATGACGAATGTTGTTTACATCTCGTTCAACGCGCTCGACCAGTGAGAGACGAGTGAGGGAGGATAGAGGAAGATAATTTACACTTCATAGAGTTCAACGCAAGAAGTTCTCAAAGCGGGGTGGGGGGTGAGGTTACCCTCCCCTGAAATCCAGCATTGTTTGTAATATTATTTGTTGCTAAACAACGTACTATGATTATATGACGTCGGGGGGTGTTTGAAGGAAAGGGACAATGTAGGACGTAACGGCGAGGAAAGGGGAAAGTGGAGGACGCCCCAAACTCGCCGAGCTACCGAAGACGTCGATCGGTCTAGACTCTCTATGACTCATGAGTCACGACTGTCGCGCGGATCGCCTCAAATAGAGGACGGTCGCCGTTGTTTGATGTTTTATGGAGAGCGACAATGATTCAGTTACTCGAAATACGTTCACCTTCAACTAGACTAGACGATCTCTTCGTGACATACATTTATATTGTGATTACAGGCACCCCCACTCCCCCCCCCCCCCCCCCCTGTGGCGTAACTAAGGGGGGGGGGGTTAGGGGGTTAAAACCCCCCCCGAAACTACATCGAGAATGATCTTACCTAATACTACATTAACTTAATACTTGTAAGATAAGATCCTTAAACCACTTCAGTGTATAACAATCGCAACAAATAACATTTTCATAATATTTATTCACTTCACTTAGATAAGATATATAATTGCTTTCAATTATATTTATGATTTCATCTACAACTAATATACCTTTCGCTCGGACCAGTAAAAGTGAGGGTACCTAAAAATGCATTAATCTAATATTACAATATCACGTTCTGTGGATTAAAATTTAAATGTATGTGATGTGACCACAATGTTTCACTTCATGTTGGGATTATATTGAACAACCATAAAACATTAAAAACACAATTTCTATGCAATTCTTATTTAGAACTATAATTAATGCCTACTGTAACACTGTCACTTCAATATAATACAAACAAACGAGTAGTCGTTCGAGTAGTGTTCTTTGAGTCTAAAAGGCACGAAATAATAATTATAGAAGTGAAAAAAAATTCGCCTTCGCCGAAATGGCCTCCGGCGGCTGGGGCTGCGCCCCAGACCCCTTTCAATCCCCTCATCTCACTTTTCCCTAATTAACCCCCCCGAAATAATTCCTAGTTACGCCACTGCCCCCCCCCCCCCCTCCTTCGCTCTTAGTACACGTCTTTCTCTCACCTCTCACTGTGTGCTCGAAGTGGTCGGCTTGAGACAAGTATATTAACTTGGTTTGTTTTTTGGAGTAATTTCGCAAAAATTAATTACAGCAAAACAAAATTTTATACTTCATTATTATTTTATACTTATGTGCATTCCAATATATGAGAATTATTTCTTTTTAGTTCAGTATTTGTTTAATAATAATAATAAGGGAATGAGTTCCACAAACGTAGGCCTATATATATCTATGCACGTTTATAATACATTGGTGAATTTATCTTTAAACATTGATTTTTTTTATTCCAATAATTACTTACTTGGCTAATTAATTATTTGGGGGCATACCATACTAATTAAATTAAACATTCGCGAATAAGGAGTTGGCTCAATGAGAAGAGAAGACAGGATATTTTTTTTATTATTGGTATTCGCGATCGCAAAACTTCGATACGCCCCTAGCGGACAAAATTATCCCTAAGCTAACGGGTCTAGCGCTCTAACTGTCTGCGGATTCTCGCCCAAACCACGCGGTACTAATCTCGTTCTAGCTATTATACTATTCATTTTGAAGGAAAAACTTATAGGAAAGCGTAATTAGTTTCCATGCCAATAGTCATCATAAAGGTTATTTCATAGACCCAGTAGTTTACTTGTTATAACAATGGGCGTCTCAGGTCAAAGCTGAAGTAGGTTGCAGCACCTGTCCTTAAAGGTCCAACTTTGTAATTCATTCTATGTTAAATATTGTCGTTAGTCAACTGTCTACCTGTCAAACGACAATATGTTTGTTTTGTATCTATAACAAAGGTATTCTCTGTCAAAAACCTTTTAGAACATTACTACAATGGATGATTTATATTTAAAAGTATTAAATATAAACGACTTGAATGTTTGAATTGAGAAAACGAGGTGCAAAGATCGAGTTGGACCTTTCAGTACTGCGAGCGCTGCGAGCGGCAGAAAGTCGCGCCTGAGACGTCCATTCACACAAAAAATCGGAAAATTAGCAAGATTTCTTATTGTTTTCTAAACTTAAATTGTTGACAAACGAATGATCGGATTTTTATGAGAGTTCCTTTGGAACATGAACCAACAATCTGAGAAAATAAACAAATAAACTTTCTAGATAGAAAGTGCCCCGAACGAAAATTCATAGCATGCACTAACATGCAGGGTGCAGCGGTTGGACCTCAAAAGTCAAAAGCAGCGGTTTTGGCCGTGAAACTACGCACCCTGCATGTTAGTGCATGCTATGAATTTTCGTTCGGGGCACTTTCTATCTAGAAAGTTTATTTGTTTATTTTCTCAGATTGTTGGTTCATGTTCCAAAGGAACTCTCATCAAAATCCGATCATTCGTTTGTCAACAATTTAAGTTTAGAAAACAATAAGAAATCTTGCTAATTTTCCGATTTTTTGCGTGAATTGTTATAACAAGTAAACTACTGGGTCTATAATTATGAAATAACCTTTATGATGACTATTGGCATGTAAACTAATTACGCTTTCCTATAAGTTTTTCCTTCAAAATGAATAGTATAACAGGTAGAAGGAGATAAGTGATCAACGTTCCAGCGATACCGGCAATGTCACACAGAGAAGTTAACCCGGCACGGCCGCCACATTGGCCAGTGACGTCACTTTCAAACGTCCTTGAGATCGCGAATAATTAATTATTGTGGTTTTGTAGGTTTGGGATATATTTATTTCAATAACAGATTTTTAAATTTCAACTTTTATTTTAGCCCAATTATTTTTAAATTTAATTTGTAAAATTTCACTGTCGTGAATTTACTTTTATGTCTATTTTAAGGCTGGTCCACACAGATTTTTAAGACATAAGATTTAAGGTTTAACGCGTAGTCGTAGATCATAGGAAACACCTACTGGCGTTCACACAAAGTTGTAGTTTTAAGACGTTGTTTTTATGCGTTATTCATTGTCATAAAGTTAGGCAATGCCCAACTTTGTGCTTAAATCTTAAAACAAGTTACTAAAATCGCAACTCAACGGACCATCTACTTTAATAATACTTACGAATTAATTGTAAGATGTGCAGTAATTGTAAACAATACTATTATAATTAATTATGGACAATATAAATTTCAATTATTATTTATTGTATCACAATCAGTGGCGTAACTCAAGATTACGGGGCCCGTATGCAAGTTGGATTTTTGGGGCCCCACTTTTTTAAGGGTTGAAAACTAAAATGTAGCATAAGGATCTAAGTATAAAGTAGGACATATATTTCTAGGCTAACACCAGATTACTTGCGTGTATCACGTTGATTTGAGTTGTGTAGTATTTTTTGCTATTCCTAAACCTAATTTTTGTATAAAATTTGTATAGTATAGTCCATTGCAGGTAAAGAACAATCCCAGGTATCAAGAAATTTCCCCTCCTCGTTACCACCTCCACTCGGCACGGGTGAGAGTGCTCGCGAGGCGTTGTAATGCGGTAGGCCGCATCAAAGATTACACACCTGTAATCCTTGGCTGCATGACCCATTCATCCAGGGGTCATTGTTAAGAAAGCAATTTTTTGATGAAGTTAAAATGTTATAATTTCTCATTTTATTTTCAAAAAATATATGGAATAATCACGTAAAATTAATATAAAATAAACTTTGTATTTTTAAAATAGTTTGAAAACTGCCCTAATTAGAGTAAGTTACAACTTGCTTTAAAGGGGTTCTCACCCGCTACACCAAAAAAATATGTTTAACTAAGGCTGATTAGCTATGAAATTAGCGACTAAATGAAAAGAAATCGGGTTCACCATAACCCGGGGAAAAAATATCAAAGTTAGTGATTTTCGAGCTAGGTCCCATCGGCGAAAATCTCCCATAAGAAATAGCATTGGGTCGACCTGTATGCCTTGGGACCTTGGAGGATTCTGCTCCAAAAAAAAATGATGTATAATACTTTTCGCTGCGTCTTTCTTTTCTGCGTGTTTCGTTTATTTTGGTTTTGTAATCGGAGCTTCCGTTCAGGTACAAAATAAAGATGTGTAATCGGGTGCTCCATTTCGTTTTGAGCGTTGCTGTGCGTTGCTGTGCACGTCGAGTCGGCGGGTGTCGACTGTCGAGTTGGTGTCAAGTAAGCCAAGCGAGAGAGAGAGAGAGAGAGAGAGTAGTATTGGGAGGGGAAATAGTCAACGCATGCACAATGAACGCGGTCTGCTATGCGGTGTCGAATGGAGTACACCAAGGCCGTCTATTTTTTTTTTTAGATATATCGCTTCGAGTACACTCGCACCAAAAGCCGGCTGACACCAACAGTCGCCGCGGCAGTTAACCAGAAATTTCATTAATTAATAACAATTCACAGGTTTCAACTCACGATGTTTAATGGTTCATCATCGATTGGTGTGGTGCAGTAGATCATATGGTAAAAAATAAATCCAGCGGGTGAGAACCCCTTTAATTACGGCAGTTTTCAAGCTATTTTAAAAATACCTGTTTAATCAATGGTGGCACCTTTATTTTTATACCGGAAATCGTCTGGACAGTGTCGCCTGACGACTATTGACGAGGGTCCAAGACATAGAGGTAATTGTCTGTGGTACAATCAATCAGACTTCAGGGCTTTTAAACAGCTCTTGTTGACAACAGTTAATGGAATGATTACAATCATTTGACATCTGTGAATACTTTCTTATAAAAAAAAAATATGACCAATTTGTGGTTGTCGAGGGGGCCCCTGGATCGCGGGGCCCGTGTGCACCGCACACCTTGCACCATAGGGAGTTACGCCACTGATCACAATGATGTTTTAGCTGAGGATAAAAAGTTACAAAGGACTTCACTTTGCTAGGCCTATCTTGAACGAAACGAAACTATGTGAACCAGAGCCCTAAAAACAACGTCTTAAAACCTTATGCATTATGTCTTCAAAATCTGTGTGAGCTAGCCTTTACATATAAGTGTTTGCGTTTTGATTTATTTTTCTCAAATACACTTCCGTTGTCGTCTTATTTTATATATCCGGCCCTTCCTTTTAATTTCGCGCGGTTTCGTATATTGTCTGTATGTCATAGAAACCGCAATGCGCCGTGGTTCGGACGTAATATGCTAATCTCTTGACTGATTATACGGCGGGCTCTCTGCGACACAGTTCGGCCTCCCTCTGACTCACATTGCGTCTGTTTATAGAACGGTCTGGTCTCTTGTGAGACCGGTCCTCGATGCCGGCGTCAGTCTCGTGCCCAACTCATCGGCGGAGACTCTGGAGCCCTATTTGGATGGTCTACACCCGACAGGCTATATCTTACTATCTTTGGTCTACACAACACTTGGACAAGAATACGTGACTTTGTGAGAGACGTGTTTCTCGAAAAAAGTTAGAGTTTATGGGTGCTTGTTTATATAATGCCAATTGCTGCATTTGCTCCTGCTATATATGATGATGATGATGATGATTAGATACGTCTTTTTAGCATTAACTTTCTCGAAATTTAGTATTTTGTAGCATCTTTTTCTTCTGTTCGTCAAAACCTTGAATAAGAGGGTGTTTCGTGCACTTCTAATGGAGAATTATCGGTAGATATTTCAAATGATGCACAATAGAGGGTTAGAACGCAAAATCTCAATCGAAATGGAACACAAATTATTGTTTGTGAAATTAGCATGTAGTATCCTTTTCAAAAATACGTGTTCTCCTATTTAGAATCTAAATCCTTAAACGCTAAGAAAAAAAATTCGTATTGATGAGATTTGGGCTTAGATCTCATATTTTTGCAACGCTGCTAATCAAGACGATAAGTGGTGATTATGAAGATGAAACACGCAACATTATATCTGTGCCCAAGCCAGAACTCGAGGACCTGAAACGCAGAGATCGTGGTTTACTGGAGCAACACATTATACAACACCAAACATGTCATTAAAAATAATCAACAGTACATAGGACAATGTGTAAATGTCCATTTAAAGGCCACGGCAACAGCCCAAAAGCGCCACGATGCGTGTAGGCGCTTCAAAAGGAGATCAAGAAGACATGGGGCCAATCATTTTCGATTTTGTGTTTCTTCCAGATTATTTAAATTAACAGAGCTTTTACACGTATTATCACCTGTGTTAAATGAAAATCCGTCTTTTAGAAATAGTTCACAATCAAGGCCCCCCCCCCCCCCGTTACCATAAGTTGTAGCTGTTCGTAATTTCTCATATCGAAAATGTAGATTATGGTGGACCATCTCTCCCAAAAAAAGATTTCTTAGACCTGGTATTTATAGTGGGCTTCATTTCAGGTGCTTCTATGACTCGTTTTCACCATGGCAACAACCCAGTGAGAAGCCTGGATTCCATGGATGAAACAAGTAAGAAGATTACTAATCTTCTATATATATAAAAGAAAGATGTATGTATGTATGTCCTTTATACATTACTAAACCATTCATCCGATCTCCATGAAACTTGGCATATGTATGTATTTTTTCACGGGGAAGGTTTCTATGCTATCCATTTTGCTGTAACTTCCCCACGTGGTGATCGGTGCCTGCAAAGAGGGCTCACCAATGAATTGACTTCGACACCGTTGGTACATACCACCATGAAACTTTGCACTTATATGTATTTTTTCACGGGGAAGGTTTCTATGCTATCCATTTTGCTGTAACTTCCCCACGTGGTGATCGGTGCCTGCAAAGAGGGCTCACCAATGAATTGACTTCGACACCGTTGGTACATACCACCATGAAACTTTGCACTTATATGTATTTTTTCACGGGGAAGGTTTCTATGCTATCCATTTTGCTGTAACTTCCCCACGTGGTGATCGGTGCCTGCAAAGAGGGCTCACCAATGAATTGACTTCGACACCGTTGGACTTATCACCATGAAAGTTGATACATGTATTCGTATTATTTTACGGGGAAGGATGACTTATCGTGTACTATACCTACTAGCCACACAGGCACATAAACACCGGTAGAGTCAGTGTCAAATAGTTGTGACACAGTTCGCGTGTGTTCGTTGTGAACTATAGATGTTTACTTAGTTACGTTTGGTACCTGGGTTGGTCACATTCGAATCCATAGTTTATCCAATGAGAAGGAGTTCACGTGACTGACCATTTTTTGCGTTTAATGTAATAAACTTAATTCGCTGTTAATTCAATTATGCCACCCAAACGAAACAATATCGGTCGATCTACACCTCAAGCAAGAAAGAAAAGAGCATCACGAGCATCAGAAACAGACGAGCAACGGGAAGCAAGACACGAAACCGTCCGAGTTCACAATGCTCAAGCCAGATCGTGTGAAACAGACGAGCAACGGGAAGCAAGACTCGAAACCGTCCGAGTTCACAATGCTCAAGCCAGATCGTGTGAAACAGACGAACAACGGGAAGCAAGACTCGAAAGTGTCCGAGTTCACAATGCTCAAGCCAGACGAACAATGCACACTGATTTACATCTTAGTGCATTCCATTCAGTGGCATTGCAACGCATGCCGGGTACTCGCTAGTTATTTCATAATTCAGACTCCAATCTGAGCACCGAGTGAGTAGTCACGAATATATATTTTTAGAATGTGATTCTAATATGCTATAATTGAATACTTAACCCAATCGGGTTGAAGGTGTTGACCTCAACTTCCGGCCAGTTTATCAGCACTTCCGGTCACTTACTTGTCCAGTGGGTGAGTGACGTAGGGTTTGTCCACCGCACGCAATCATAGAGTTGAGCAATACGGGGAGATGAGGTGACTTAACCGTGTGCACCGCCAGACGTGGCCGTCCACGCTAATTTACTTTGCTCTCCCTTATAAAGTGGCTCCACAGCACCCTGACGTCATAGATGAGTGAGTCGGAGCCAATCAGAGTGTAGCTTTTTCAAATACTGACATTTGGTTGGCCAATACCGCACTCATCTCATCTATGACGTCAGCATCCACAAGGTTACTGTGAAACGACTTTCAAAGTTGTCCCAACGTACGGTCCCAACTAGACTCTCATGCTTACGAAAAAACGTGTCAATAGTACCAACTTTTATGTAGTTCGTAACATCTACTTGAAATAGGTTAATTAGGGATAAATTACGGCATTGTGTTGGATACATGGAAATACCCTGCTATGCTGATGCTAGTGCACTCCCCCCCATGCACTGCCCCTGTGCACCCCTCTTCCGCTTACAGTGGAGTTCCGGGGGAGTTTACACCAACATTTTAGGTAGTTTTCTTGGTACACCCCTAGAGCAAAGTCCAGTCGAATAATTATCTCCATTCAAACTCGAGCAAAAGACGAGGAATTCAGATGACTGAATACACTCATCACATTCTTCAAGGCAATGAAATCCGATCGTTCTAGGAAAACAAGAAATCCCGGGGTAGCTTATCTGTCAACGTATCTATGGGTGTCCAAAACAGGGGGAAAATGGTGTGGCCATGGTGTAAACTCCCGCGGAACTCAACTGTAGGAAGACCATCTTTACGCAAGTTTGAAAGGACGCTTGGATATTGTCGATTTTCGCTGAAACAGCGTGCGTGGAAGGGGCGGCAGATAACGATCTGAGATTGGTATGAGACTACTTGTTTGGGCTCGATTAGATATCTTCTCCCTGTATATTGTTAACCAAATTCGGGTACCCGTAAAGTCTTGCGTTACTCACTACCTGTTGGAAGTTGTGAAGGTGAACCACCAACCGCACAACTCTGATATACGGTTGATGACGACAGCTGGGCGTTCTCTTATGTTTGGGGACCTGTATTAAAACCAATGAATCTATACCAGTCGTAACCGTCTGTCGACCTTAAATCCTTATCTGTGGCCCTTTTTCTGAACGCTGTTTCAATGTAAATTCACAGACTCATGGTGTTCTTTCGCGCACTCGTAAAATGGCGGTCTTCTACCCAGCTCCATTAGTCACGCCCTCTATGTTAAGAATATCCAGGTTCGAACCCAAGGTCGTCAATTATCCTTAATGGACCGGTTCGAAGTATATGCTAAGAAGTAGATAAGTAGGAAATTTTGTTGGTAATCTTGGACTCATCTATTTCGTAAGCACGAGGCTATACTTACGTTCGGGAAACTTTATTAATGAATATTGTTTTTATGAATCATGATACACATAATAGTAAATTGTATTCGCATTTATGAATGAAATCCGAACAGACAAACAAACACTGAGAGATAAGAGTGACCGCGAAGCCGCAGAGGTATCCTGGAGTGTGGCGGCCATTGCGCGCATGAGGCTCGCTCCCCCTCCCCCCCCCCCCCCTTCCCCTCCAGAACAGTGGGTGGACAGATGTTCGGACGTAGACAAAGAGGAAGGAACACAGATAGGTCACCACAAGAAACCCCTGACGCCGAGACTGAGGATGTGGAAAACTGGCTGATGAAAGCCGCTTTACATAAATACTCGGACAATGGTTCAGAACCATCAGTCAAACAACAAGAAGCATCGCTACAACACTTGTCCTCAGTTAGACAGGATCAAGTGTGTTGACTGAATTGTACAACCGAACACGTGATGCAAGTAGCTGTCCTGCTCGTAGTAACAATGGCCGCCGTGTTTGGAGAGGGCGCACCTGTCGAGGAGATGACGTCATGCAAACAGAAAGAAGCGCTGCTCGAGGATATCGCTCCACTTTGTCCGACAAAAGTCAAAAACGACGATGATCCTGACCGGGTACCGAGCCACATCACCCACATCATGTGCGACAATACAGGGTGCGCCAACAGCCAATGTCAGAAGCTGAGTACAAACAGTGTTCACTACCGTTGTTATCAGACTTACATGAATGTTGATGTGATGTACGGTCAGGTTGTACAAAAACGTCAGCAATACACGGGCTGTGTCTGCGCTCCCGTGCCGGTGGCCCAGGCGGGTCCTGAGGCCAGGCCCGCGATAGCACGGTGACCCACACTCTAAGGTGACTACTGAAGTTGCCTCTTGACTGTCATTCAGAACACCTTGTCTTGTGAGTTAATATGCGATATTCTGTTTCATTGAAGATCAGTTAGGTGTTCAGAAAATTCTATCCACACTGGGAGTGCGACCAAAATAGAGATTCAGTATTATTTGACGCCAAACGTGCATTGAGTATCCAAGTATTTATTGTTGTATCGAATGCGCTGATGTGTTCAGCATATGTGTCAACGTGTCGCTATGTTTGTGTGGAGAACGAGGCATCGAGACCTTCCTATCGTTGCTTCATCTTGGTCCTAGCTCTCTCGCTTAGGGAAGTCACTTAACTGGTCTGTTTTAAAGATCAAATTGTTATATTTTAAAACCTTATATTATTGTTGAAACAATCAGGTTTTAAATGTAAGTTATTTTGTTTGCTCCAGTTCTAGAGCTTACAATAGTAATTTCAGTTTTGTTGTTAGGAAAATGTGATTTGTTAATATTGTATTTATTTTGTTAGCACCTATAGGTAATGTAATATGTTTTAATGGTGCATTTATTATTTTTGTATTATATATTATTTTATCGTTTTATGTTTTATGACGCCAAATATTTATTATTTTATGTTTTTATTTATCCGTTGACTAAATTATTTATTTATTTTTTTATTTATTTATTTGCCCTGACTTTGTTTATTTATGTTGGTTACGATTCGTTTTGCTGTGATATTATAAAATATGTTTAAAATAAATATTGCTTGAAAATAAACTCTTGTGTCTATACTTCTGCCTCTGTATTTATATTATATGAATTGTTTGTTACTATAATGTAAAATTTAACTGTCTTTTTATTTATTACATGGAAATCTGAGACCAATGTTTCAACCTCTAGTGAAACCTTATTTATTTAAAAATCTTTGAATAATTATTTTCAAGTTTTGTACGACAACTGAAACACAAAATCAAAAACATCTTTCAAATACTTTAACATTGCAGTTACATTAAATAACGTTAATTTTTCTTGGTCAATACAAACAGGAAATGATTTCACTCGTAATTAAACTATAGTGATCATACAGTGCAATCATTCATCGCCCAGTTTGAAGTGCGAACACATACCTTGAGAATTAGGTTGATTTGTAGCAAATACCTTAATAGTAATGTTTGTAGTCTATTTATAATTTCTCAAAATGTGCAAGTTAAATGTGCATGGCTTTGAGTTTTCTATCAATTAATTTAAATTGTATTACGAATTTTAAAGATCATATTTCGCCCTTCAGTTAAATTTAATAGTATGCGACGTCATCCGTTTATGAATTAATTTCTTTCGGTTTATCTATTAAAAACCAAATGCATTTATTGTTGCCAATCTCTTGACGAAATCCCTTTAGAAAATATTATTGATTTAATGCGTTGATAAACCATGGACTTATAATGTTATTACTATTATAAGTCCATGGATAAACGATGGTTTGTTCTTCGAATCTGCCCCGAGTAGGAAGATAATAATAAAACAAACGTGTGAAGCGTACTTCACACACATTAGTTAACGATAAGAAACAGTGATTAAGAGCTAGCGCCTAGACGTTCCGGTTCACACGCAGGAACTAGAATAATGAATGTCTATGATCTTCAAGAAAACGATTGGCCTACGGGAAGGTGTATCTTTTTAATAATAGTACTTAATAATATTAATAAATTAGTTAATAATAACTAGCTTATATGACATCAGAAGTTTTTCTTGGATTGGTTTTCACAAACAGACATCCTAGGATTCCTAGCTTCTGATTGGATGGACCTGATTCTGGATAAGGATATGGCTGGAAGTTAAAAGTTAGTTAACTTTTCTTAGCCATAGCGCTATAGTCGTTATATAGCCATGTCATGTCGTGTGAACGCCTACACGCATTTCCGTATGTTCAACTTCCAGCCATGCCTGTTATTCCCGCAATAATGATGACGTGTAGAAGTTATATCTGACTTTTATGAATGAACATCGATTCTAAAATTTGAATTTGAAAACTTTTCGAATTCAGAACGAAGTGTCTTATTTATTAGAATATCAATCTAAGTCCATGATTGTTACTCTTGATCACAATCATCACATTAGTTGTGCGAGAATGTGAGGATAGTAACATAGAGCGTGAGTTGTCTGGCCATGATTCAACCATCTCACCTTGGACATGATAGCCGGTAATAACAACAACCTGCATTCCAATTAACTCAAGAACTCGATTCGCTTTTCTGCGCCAGTTATCACGACTTTCTTTATATATTTTTTCTCCCTTTTAGTAAAATAAGAAAAACTAGCTTATTATCTAATACCTATTAATTATTTCATTTCGTAGGCATTGATGTCTTTGGGGTGTTATTCCAATAAACCACAACAATTAATTTATTTCCCAGGTTTCTCCATGATGATGATATTTTGGGTTTTACGCCCCATAGTTTTGTAAAGAGGCTAATCGAGACGATAAGGTGGTGATTGTGAAGATGAAAAAATGCCGCATGACATCCATGCCCAAGTCAGGATTCGAACCTGGAACGCAGACATCGTGGTTTACTCGACCAACTCCTAATCAACCTCGCCAACTGCCATATATATAAATATGTAAAGAATAAAGAAAACCAGAAATTACGAAACCAAACCCGACTGGGAATTGAACCCAGGTCTCCCACTTTCCGAGTGGACGCCTTGACTCCTATAGACCACCGGGACTGGCAATTTAATGTTTGGATATAAACATTGGTTTCTTTGTTAATTTTTGTACATTTTCAATACACATTTGTGAACTGTAATCAATTTTTCATGTATTTTAATTTTTTCGTTTGTAATTTTCATAATGCAATAACATTTTTCTCTTATTTTTGGTGTTCTATGTTCGAACCACTAAATCTGAATCGCGTCTACGTAATATTGTTGTTGTTTCCTTGTGCAACGCATAATTTATTAATTGCCATCATGATTATAACCGTAGAGCTGATTCATCGTACAGACGAGCACCGATCTATTGTTACTGTGCTCGATATAAACACTCTGATGAACTGTTCCAGCTCAGTCCAATGATGTAACACTAGGTGAGGAAGCTTATCGATGCAATGGGTCGCTGAGTTATATCATCTCAGTTGGCCTTGCACTTGCTAAGTAACCTGTTGCACTTCTTAGTATCAATTTGTTTAACCTTCATCTAATCGAAGGCTATCCAATTTCTTACCTTTGTAACGGCTTATATTTTAATGCCTACCTAAAATTAGAATTAGAATTAATATTTCGATAAAAGCATCTTGACGAAACCAATATTTGTATCTTGTACAAGACAAATGGTGAATAAACATATTATTATTATCATTACTTACTCACTTATCGGGGACATTTATCGCAATTACTACTACCTAACTGCAAGTTACAAAACAAAATATGTAACCAATAGTATTAGAACTTTTAATAGTCACAGGTTGTATTGCTGATAACTTTATAGCATCGCATATTCATAATTAAAGATGGCAACCATAGTTGTTGTCGTTGTCGTCGTCGTTGTTGAGGTTGTTGTTGTTTTCGTCGTTGTCGTGGTCGTTGTTATTTGCAATGTTAACTGTAATAATTGATAATTTATTGATGAAATACCTTGCAACTGTATCCAGGATAAACATAACATACTTTCCTGAATCATACGTGTGTTTGTTCTAGAAAAACTATAGGTTGTTAAAACTCACCACGTTGCTGGCTGAGCGAGCGAGTGTGTTAATCAACATTACTTTCCTACAAGAGTGGTTAGACGACATAATGTAATATAACAATACTCAATTATAAATATACTAGTCCCAACGAAAGTATTCGCATATCGATCTCAGGTAATTCTCTACTGCTCCTTTAAACCATGCCAATTGAAAGAAAATTTATAGATACCTACATTCTGTCACATTCGTAAATGCATGGTTCGGTTTAGTCGAGTGCACATGCAATTTTGCCACACCCACCGTCGTTACAGGTAACCAACGGAAGGGCTTAAGTAACCCCCAATGGACCTGTTTATTAGAAAACTGCTGTCACCTTGGACTTGCCTATGTCGTAAGCATCATAATACTTTCGTTGGGACAACTTTATATTCATAGTGTCAACCTTTATTTGTAAATAGGGAACACACGAGCTTTACCTGATCTCACTCTTTTCAGGTTCCTAACATGGTTTAGCGGTAAGCTTAACCGGTTCCCACACGAACACTCTTCCCCCGTTCTTACCCGGGGTAGATTATAGAGTCCCGAGTCCCTCTGTCTGTTGTACGAGGTGACAAATTAACTAAACCTAACACTCAAATTTCGTATTTAGCAGTAATTTGATGCCTTAATTAAATAGTTTAAGTTTTACTACCTACCTTGAACATTTACAGACTATTTGCAGTCAGTGTATGTGTTTGAAATATTTCTCTATCCTTTCGCCCATAACGGCAGCTCTTCTGTTTCACTCCGTATACAGCCCACCCCAAAACCTAGATAATCTGTCATGGTCACTACGTTTTGTGATTCGAACTTCATCGATCAAAATTATTCTCCGAGTGCTTAAAATATGACCAAGTAAAATATTACATCATCACTCTCTTTCCAAAAATAACCATAACATCAGATATATAAAAACTAATAATTAAGAAAACTAAAATACTGATTTAAGACAGGTTATTTGTTATATTGTAGGCCTTCAGATACTAATCGAACGCCTCAATTACCGACACCCAATAGACAAATCAGAAGGCCATTACTGTTATAGTGTTTAAATCCCTTATACCCATCAATATCCAAATCTGTATCTATTCGGCCAAAAGATCGTATGCATTAAGCAGTAGCGACTAATGTTAGGCTCCAATAGTAACTTCATTTCTCTTTTCAAAATTTTCGTTATCTCTCCACCCTGGTTATACCAACAAGAACGACCAATTATCGGTATAGGAACCGAAATACCGGTAATAAGTTCAGTGCTCAGTCTCTCCGGACAAGCTTGACCGCAAAGCCGCAGAGTTATCCTGGAGTGTGGAGGCTGTTACGTGCGGGAGTCTCCCTCCCCTCCCCCTCTCTACCGACGAGTGGGGGAAGAGGCTGGGTTAATGGATGCGCGCAGGAAGGAAGGAACACAGGTTACCACATGTGAAAGCCTATGACGCTCATGTTGTCACGTCTTTTGGAAGATGAGGAAAATATGTGGTTGATGTAATCGTTTCTATCAACGAGATAAATAGTCTGACAACATCTTAAGGTGGTCAGTTAAGATCCAAACAGCCATCAGAACACTACCATACCAGAAGTCTTCAGGATAACTTATTGTTTATCGGTGATTAAAATATATATACGTTAGTAAAGTATTCTCATTTAAAACGACTTGATAAACGACTTAATTAACGACTTGATTAAACGACTTGGTGTTCTGGCCGATAAGTGTTTCTCGGCGCGTTCTAGTGAGCACGTGATGCAAGTAGCTGTCCTGCTGCTCGTAGTTACAATGACCGCCGTGTTTGGAGAGTGCGCACCTGTCGAGAAGATGACGTCATGCGAACCGAAAGAAGAGCTGCTCAAGAACATCGCTCCAGTTTGTCCGACAAAAGTCGATAAGGACGTTGACTTGGACCGGGTACCGAGCCACATCACCCACATCATGTGCGACGATAAAGGGTGCGCCAACAGCCACTGTCAGAAGCTGAGTACAAACAGTGTTCACTACCGTTGTTATCAGACTTACATGAATGTTGATGTGATGTACGGTCAGGCTAGAGACACACTGAAGCAATACACGGGCTGTGTCTGCGCTCCCGTACCGGTGGCCCAGGCGGGTCCTGAGGCCAGGCCCGAGATAGCACGGTGACCCACACTCTAAGGTGACTACTGCAGTTGCCTGTTGACTGTCATTCAGAACAGTTGTCTTGTGAGTTCATATGTGATATTCTGTTTCATTGTAGACAGTTTAGCGTTCAGAGAATTCTATCCATACTGGGAGTGCGACCAAAATAGAGATTCAGTATTATTTGACGCCAAACGTGCATTGAGTTTCCAAGTATTTATTGTTGTATCGAATGCGCTGATGTGTGCAGCGTATGTGTCAACGTGTCGCTATGTTTGTGTGGAGAACGAGGCATCGAGACATTCCTATCGTTGCTTCATCTTGGACCTAGCTCTCTCGCTTAGGGCAGTCACTCATGTCACTTAGTTTTGTCAGGTTTAATTGCTATGTTGTAATGTTAACTTGTGATTTTTTAATTTATGAATACCGGCATATTGATGATCAAAGGATGATTAATGCATTTTTAAAAATATTTTTGTTATTTATTTTTACAACTTTTGGATATATTTTACTTTTTATTTAATTGATAACTTCAGCTTTTTTGTTTAAATATGTATTATGTTAACAATTTGTTATACTATATAAAATTATTTATTTATATTTATTGTTATGTTTTTATATTGTCAGCAACTCAGTCATTTATATTCTGCTGATGTTTCGTTTTTATATTGTTTCGTGTATTATTTTGATTGTATTGTATTTTTTTTACTAAGAATTTATTGTTTAACATATTTATTTATCTATTTATTGTGTTTTTTGTTGAGGAAGCCATGTGTACTGCTGTGATATTCTAAACAAAACTCTTTTTAAATAAAAACATGAATTAACGGTAATTTGTTGTTGTGTCTTTAATGTTATATCCTTAGTTTTTATATATATATGTGCATTTCTTTATTTAACTGCTTACATTTTAACTTAAATGTTTAGTGTAACTTAAAATGTTTTTGTTTTTAACTTGATCGCTACTGCAAATTGAGACTTGTTGATCGATGCCGACCGATCTTGTGCATTATAGTCTATCACTACACTACAATTTAATTCAATCTAAATGTTATTTTCCTGTCCCATGACACCACACTACACTAAACACTAAACTACTCTACAGTAGCCGTCACCTAAAGGCTGGTCCACACAGATTTTTAAGACATAATGCATAAGGTTTTAAGACGTTGTTTTAAAAACAACAATGAAAACAACTTCTTAAAACTAAAACTTTGTGTGAACGCCAGTACGTGTTTCCTATGATCCGACTTTACGACTACGCGTTAAACCTTAAATCGTATGTCTTAAAAATCTGTGTGGACCAGCCTTTAAGCGTTCACCCGAGTTATGCGGAATGTCTTCCCCTCTCCCCCCTTCCAGCGTCCGTGCACCAGCGAAGAGAGGCAGGGCATTATTGATGAGTACTCATGGGTAAAGATCGACAAGTCAGTATTTTTTCCTCGATTGAAATGATTTGACCTTTACTCCCGCCGAAAGGAACAATTGAATTTGGCTGAACATGACTTGACTCACTTAGTCATGGGAAAAACACATGCAATTGTGAGGTTGTGAGTTGTCTACTTTAGTCCCAATGCAAGAGCAGGTCCAGATTATGCCAGTAAATTCAAAATCAAAAAATTGACACAATTGTCTTGACCTCTTATTTCTCCCCCCCCCCTCCCCCAGAACAAATTGATTCATAATTTTATTTAGTGTAGACCTACCTATACTACTCAGGAGAACTGATCTACAAATGAAATTTACCATCTTTTTTTAATACTGACACTTTTCGAGGTTTAATTAATTGTTTAATTTTATTCATGACGATGATGATTAATGAGGATTAATTATTAATCATCATCATGAATTTTAATTATTCTCAACTTTAAACAAGTTTTAATTTAGAACCATTAAAAAAAAGAAAGTTTCACCAGTAGTTAAAACATTAGTCTCAGATTTCCATACAATAAATTATAATATAATTCAGATTGTATTTAAGTAAACAAAAAAATCATATAATATAAATATGAAGGCAACAGTCAAGACACGTGAGTATATTTTCAAGTACTATTTATTTAAAAAAAAAAAACGTATAATATCACAGCAAAATCAATTGTTAACCAACATAAATAAACAAAGTCAATGCAAATAAATAAATAACTTAGTCAAGGAATAAATAAATAAGTCAACAAATAAATATTTGCCGTCATAAAACATAAAACAATAAAATAATAAATAATACAAAAATAATAAATGCACCAGTAAACATAAATAAGTACTAGGTGCTAACAAATTAAATATTTTAACAAATTACATTTTCTTAACAAAAATACTTAAAAATATTATAATAAGAGGTAACGCTGAAGCACAGCTAACAAATTGACTATCTGTGACTGGAGCAAACAAAATAAGTTACATTTAAACCCTGATGATATCAACAATATTGTAAGGTTCTAAAATATAACAATTTGATCTTTGAAAAAAAAAACAGACCAATTACCTAACATAACTAAGGTCCAGTCTTACAATGTCCCAATAACTACTTATTAGTCGAATAGCTTGTTTTCTCCATGGCCACGACCAATCAAAACCCTTGAAATCCTCCAAATAGCTTAATTGCTACAAATGACTGTCTAACTAGGAGATTGTAAGACCGGCCCTTATAGTAATACGTGTGACTTCCCTAAGCGAGAGAGCTAGGACCAAGATGAAGCAACGATAGGAAGGTCTCGATGCCTCGTTCTCCACACAAACATAGCGCCACGTTGACACATATGCTGCACACATCAGCGCATTCGATACAACAATAAATACTTCGAAATCAATGCACGTTTGGCGTCAAATAATACTGAATCTCTATTTTGGTCGCACTCCCAGTGTGGATAGAATTCTCTGGACACTAAACTGTCGTCAATGAAACAGAATATCACATATGAACTCACAAGACAACTGTTCTGAATGACAGTCAAGAGGTAACTGCAGTAGTCACCTTAGAGTGTGGGTCACCGTGCTATCTCGGGCCT
Organism: Isoperla grammatica; assembly: GCA_945910005.1. Lineage (NCBI taxonomy): Eukaryota > Metazoa > Arthropoda > Insecta > Plecoptera > Perlodidae > Isoperla > Isoperla grammatica. The sequence goes on from OX246743.1 coordinate 26,427,778, forward strand.
GGCCTCAGGACCCGCCTGGGCCACCGGTACGGGAGCGCAGACACAGCCCGTGTATTGCTTCAGTTTGTCTCTAGCCTGACCGTACATCACATCAACATCCATGTAAGTCTGATAACAACGATAGTGAACACTGTTTGTACTCAGCTTCTGACATTGGCTGTTGGCGCACCCTTTATCGTCGCACATGATGTGGGTGATGTGGCTCGGTACCCGGTCTGGGTCATCGTCTTCCTTGACTGTTGTCGGACAAACCGGAGCAATGTTCTTGAGCAGCTCTTCTTTCGGTTCGCATGACGTCATCTTCTCGACAGGTGCGCTCTCTCCAAACACGGCGGCCATTGTAACTACGAGCAGCAGGACAGCTACTTGCATCACGTGCTCACTAGAACGTGCCGAGAAACACTTATCGGCCAGAACACCAAGTCGTTTAATCAAGTCGTTATTTAAGTCGTTAATCAAGTCGTTTTAAATGAGAATACTTTACTAACGTATATATATTTTAATCACCGACCGATAAACAATAAGTTTTCCTGAAGACTTCTGGTATTGTAGTGTTCTAATGGCTGTTTGGATCTTAACTGACCACCTTAAGATGTTGTCAGACTATTTATCTCGTTGATAGAAACGATTACATCAACCACATATTTTCCTCATCTTCCGTGACAACATTGGCGTCATAGGCTTTCACATGTGGTAACCTGTCTTCCTTCCTTCCTGCGCGCATCCATTAACCCAGCCTCGTCCCCCACTCGTCGGTAGAGAGGGGGAGGGGAGGGAGACTCCCGCACGTAACAGCCTCCACACTCCAGGATAACTCTGCGGCTTTGCGGCCAAGCTTGTCCAGAGAGACTGAGCACTGACCTTATTACCGGCATTTCGGTTCCTATACCGATAATTGGTCGTTCCTATTGGTATTACCTGGGTGGAGAGATAACGACAATTTTGAAAAGAGAAATTAACTGACTATTGGTGCCTAACATTAGTCATACGAACTTTTGGCTGAAAAAGGTCCAGAGATATAAATGGGTAATGAATTTAAAAACTTTATTTGTATTGGCCTTTGGATTTGTCTATTGGATGTCGGTAATTGAGACGTTTGATTCGTTTTTGAAGGAGTTAATCAGTCTTTTATTTTCTTTTATTAGAAATATTGAATGTATCTAATGTTATGGTTTTTTTGGAAAGAGAAAACTGATGTAGTAGGCCTATTGTTTACTTGCTCGCAGATTTAACCATTCCGAAAATAATTTTGGATTCTGGAGTTCAAATTAGAAAACGAGTGGCAATGACAGATTATCTAGGAATTGGGGTTAGTGCGCTGTATACGAAGTGAAAAAGATATACTGACGTAGTAGGCGAAAGGATCGAGATATATTTCAAACACATACACCGACTGAAAAAAGTCTGTAAAAGTTCAAGAGCGGTAGTAATACATGCTTTTTAAGAAATCAAATTATTGTCATATACGGAATTTGAGTGTTAGGTTTAGTTAATTTGTCACCTCGTACAACAGACAGAGGTACTCGGTACTTATTCTATTCCGTGTAAGAACGGGGGAAGAGTGTTCGTGTGGGAACCAGCTAAGCTAACCACTAAACCTTGTTAGGAACCTGAAGAGAGTGAGATCAGGTAAAGCTCGTGTGTTCTCTATTTATAAATACAGATGAACACTAGGAAAATAAAGTTGGCCCAACGAAAGTATTCTGATGCTTACGACATAGGCAAGTCCAAGGTGACAAATTAGTTTTTAGTCGCTGATTCAAACCACCTAATCTTAGCAGGTCCAATGGGGGCCGTTGGTTACCTGTAACGACAGGTGTAGAAAATCGCCTGTGCACTCGACTAAACTAAACTATGCATTACCGAATGTGACAGAATTAAGGTATCTATGGATTTTCTTTCAATTGGCACGGTTGAGAGGGGCAGTAGACAATGACCCGAGATCGGTATGCGAATACTTTCGTTGAGACTAGTATATTTATAATTTAGTATTGTTATATTACATTATATCGTCTAACCACTCTTGTATAGGAAAGTAATGTCGATGAACATACTCGCTCGCTCAGCCAGCTACGTGGTCAGTTTTATCAACCTATAGTTTTCCTAGAACAAACACACGTATGATTCAGGAAAGTATATGTTATGTTTATCCTGGATACAGTTGCAAGGTATTTCATCAATTAATCATCAATTATTACAGCTAGCATTGCAAATAACAACGACCACGACAACGACGAAAACAACTACAACCTCAACAACGAGAACGACAACGACAACGACAGCAAACTAAGGTTGCCATCAGTGGCGTAACGGAAATTGCCCGGGCCCCCCCGCAAGAATAGTTTCGGGCCCCCTATATGGGGTTAACACAACGAAACACATTTCAACTTGAGCTCTAATACCCCCACACAGTCATCTTAAATTAGTATTATCACAAGAAGGGGTTTCGGCGTCTAGCATTCTTATGACTGGCAAGCCCGTCCGTGTTCAACTGCTTGGCCTGCTCACAGTTCACACTCTATACTGAGAGAGCTTCAAGACTGTCTTGAGGCATGCTGCATGTGCTGCTACTCAAATAGTGTTTGCTCCTCCTCAAATATGTGTTATTTTAAAATCTGAAAATTACTTTTTGGTATGTTGCTACTGTGACCAGAATAGTAAGAAATAGCATAAGGGACAGTGGCGTATCGAGGAATTCACTGTGGGGGAGGGGAGGGTTGAACATCCTAAGCAAGAAGGGGGTCTGGGGCGAAAGTCACAGCCGGCGGAGGTCAATTCGCCGAAGGCGAATTTTTTTCTTCATATGTGACGTTTTACACGCCTGTAAAGTGTAAACACGCTTCAAAATCGGAACAATGATACAAGATCCCCGTCCGGGCCCGTGGTAGTATTTGGCCGTGCGGTGAAATTCCACGTAGGGTAAGCTCTTCACTGGTGGACACCGCACGAGACCTGGGGCCATGTCCCAGCCATTCGAGCGAATTTCCGTTAGAGTTTTACAGCGAGTTTTATGACGGTTTTCATGCAGTAACAGGCATTATCAAAAACAATTTATAGCTGAAGATTAAATTTTACGTTTTACAATAATTCCACCCATAAGCGTTTTTAAATATATTCCTTCAAAATTGTCCCATTCCTCTAACTTCTTCCCCCGTATGACCCCGGAGAAGAACAGATCCGAGTTGACAATATCTGAATTTTTATGACGAAAAAATAAGATCTGTATGTCTGGCGAGCCGGGCCCCCCTACACAGCGGGCCCCCCCCGCTTCGCGGGGGCGGCGGGGGTCTCCTTTACGCCACTGGTTGCCATCGATGATTATTTATATGTGATGATATAAACTTATCAGATATACAGTTCTAATAATAAAAATTACATTTTTTGTTTAGTTACATGCAGTTAGGTAATAGTAAGTGGGATGAATGTCCCCGATAAGTATGTGCAACAGGTTACTTGGCAAGTGCAAGGCCGACTGAGATGATATAACTCGGCGACCCAATGCAACTATAAGCTTCCTTACCTAGTGTTACATCATTAGACTGAGCCGGAACAGTTGATCAGAGTGTTTATATCGATCACAGTAACAATAGATCGGTGCACGTCTGTAGGATGAATCAGCTCTACGGTTATAATCATGATGGCAATTAATAAATTATGCGTTGCACAAGGAAAGAACAACAATATGGTCCCCTTGTACTTTTCGACAGGAGGTGGCTGCGTGCTGGTACCGGGTTTTCCCTCCCCCCTTGTTCATCATCATCATTATCGTTGTTAATTATCCGTTGTTATACTGGTCACTGTGAAATGGCATAAAATATTTTACGGGGCCAATTCATAAATAAATTACGTAGAAACAATGCAGATTTAGTGGTTCGAACGTAGAACATCAAAAATAAGAGGAAAATGTGATTCATTTCCTCATTTCCTGTTTGCGTTGTCCAAGGAAAATTAATGTTATTTAAGTTAACTACAATGTCAAAATATTTCAAAAATGTTTTTGGTTTTGTGTTTCAGTCGTCTCACAAAACTTGAAAATAACTATTCAAATATTTTAGAGTCAGTAAAGTTTCACCAGAAATTGAAACGTAATGGTAACAGATTTCCATATAATAGGTTAATATGTAATTCAATTTTTCCTTATAATAAACAAACAATTTATAAAATATATAAAACATATAATATAAAACGGCAAAAGTAAAAACACATGGGTATATTTTCGAGTAATATTTATTTAAAAAATATTTATATCACAGCAAATCCAATCGTTAACCATCATGAATAAAAACAGTCAATGCAAATAAATAAATAACTTAGTCAACGAATAAATAAATAAATTAAATAATACATATTTGGCGTCATAAAACATAAAACCAAAAATAATAAATAATACAAAAATAATAAATATACCTTCATAACATAAAATACCTCAAGGTGCTAACAAAATAAATACAATTTTAACAAATCACATTTTACAAACAAAAAACTTAAATAACTATTGTAAGATCTTAAACTGGAGAAAACAAAACGTCACATTTAAACGCTGATTGTTTCAACAATAATATAAAGTTTTAAAATATAACAATTTGTTCTTTAAAACAGACCAGTTTAGTGACTTCCCTAAGCGAGAGAGCTAGGACCAAGATGAAGCAACGATAGGAAGGTCTCGATGCCTCGTTCTCCACACAAACATAGCGACACGTTGACACATATGCTGCACACATCAGCGCATTCGATACAACAATAAATACTTGGAAACTCAATGCACGTTTGGCGTCAAATAATACTGAATCTCTATTTTGGTCGCACTCCCAGGGTGGATAGAATTTTCTGAACACCAAACTGTCTTCAATGAAACAGAATATCGCATATTAACTCACAAGACAACTGTTCTGAATGACAGTCAAGAGGCAACTGCAGTAGTCACCTTAGAGTGTGGGTCACCGTGCTATCGCGGGCCTGGCCTCAGGACCCGCCTGGGCCACCAGTACGGGAGCGCAGACACAGCCCGTGTATTGCTTCAGTTTTTCTGTAGCCTGACCGTACATCACATCAACATCCATGTAAGTCTGATAGCAACGGTAGTGAACACTGTTTGTACTCAGCTTCTGACAGTGGCTGTTGGCGCACCCTGTATTGTCGCACATGATGTGGGTGATGTGGCTCGGTACCCGGTCAGGGTTATCGTCGTCCTTGACTGTTGTCGGACAAACTGGAGCGATGTTCTTGAGCAGCGCTTCTTTCGGTTCGCATGACGTCATCTTCTCGACAGGTGCGCCCTCTCCAAACACGGCGGCCATTGTTACTACGAGCAGAATAGCTACTTGCATCACGTGTTCGGTTGTACAATTCAGTCAACACACTTGATCCTGGTCTGGACTGAGGACTAGTTTTGTAGCGATGCTTCTTGTTGTTTGACTGATAGTTCTGAGCCATTGTCCGAGTATATATGTAAAGTGGCTTTCATCAGACAGTTTTCCACATCCTCAGTCTCGGCGTCAGGGGTTTCTTGTGGTGACCTATCTGTGTTCCTTCCTCTATGTCTACGTCCGAACATCTGTCCACCCACTCTTCCTTCTTGTGGGAGGGGGTGGGGAGAGAGGGGGGAGGGGAGTGATTCTCATGCGCGCAATGGCCGCCACACTCCAGGATAACTCTGCGGCTTTGCGGTCACTCTTATCTCTCACTGTTTGTTTGTCTGCATGTGAAGCTTATTTATCTATTGGTTATTGTAAAGTTCACCACTAAATTCAGTTCTGCCTTGTTCTTATCTTCTTAAACGTTACAACGTTCGTTCTTAAACGTTAGCCAATCAAATTTCTGTATTTGAAAAAGCCACCCGCTGATTGACTCCTACTCCTTTATCTGTGACATCAGCATTCACAAGGTTGCCGTAAAACCACTTTACTTCTCCAGTTCCTACCATCTGCTTGAAACAGTTCAATAATGGTTAATTTACGACCTTCAATTGTTACCTTGAGATTCTTCCTAGCATTACGGGCGTAACAAATGTCTGGTACACCCCCAAGACTGTACTTACGAATGTTTCATGCATCTGTCGACAATTGAAACGGAGTTCATGAAAGGGGCGGTAGATAAGGATCAAATGTCGGTGTGAGACTTGTTACGTTAGGGTTAGCCCCAGTTATCCCACTCACATTAACGAAACTCATTATTGGCAGAACATGATTGTTCCCTGGGTGGGTCGTCATTCCTGATGAGTGTATTTTGGCTCGCGTACCTGCAGTAGGCCTAAGTTAGCTGCTTCCAAGCCGCAGCCGAATGATCAGCCGTTCAGTCAATTCCTCACATCCTTGTAGGGGCGTTTCTGTACTTATGTTTTCAAGCTCGTCCCGTCTGAGCTTAAAGTACATGGACTGTGAATCGTGAGAGGATAGTGTTGCGAGAGTAACTTTTTTTCTAGCCTTTATCCACTGTCTATGATTGAGACGCGTTGAATGGAAAGGATGTGAAAAGAATTAAGAACAAAAATTAATTGCTGGCCTTTCTTATAACTTACATATAATTACTTAATCCCCGCTTAACTCTGTCAATCAAAAGCTTTGGAATCAACTTAGATGACACCTTAACTATTTGGTAAGAACTTTGAAGACTTCCAAACTGACTGTTTAAGTCTCCGCTCAATTCTTCAAGCAGAAGCTTTGAAATTAAGATAGATGACACCTTATAACTATTTGGTAAGAACTAAACTCGGTCTCTATCCAAGAAACACGCCGGTAAAGAGGACTCCTCAAAAGGCGGATTATTTCCCGCTCACTGTGCAAGGTTGTAAACGTCAAGCTTGTCACCAGGAAGGATGCACAAGTTTTAAAAAAAGTGACCACCAATAATATCTATTCAAATAAGAAAACCACCCACTTGACAATAGGAAGACGGGGGCTCAGGATTCTGTCCCTTTTCTAGGGGGCGACCATAATTATCTCTTGCTTCGACGGTCCATGTGGTTTGGAGCTGTCTTTACTATGTTAGAAGCTAAGTGGTTTGCCAAATAAAGGGGATGATTGACAGCATAAGTCTCCAACAATAAGAAACAGTTCCTTTTAGTTCTCATTTTGCCAGCGTGTATCTTGAATTGGGACCGAGAATAGAAAGACTTCCAAACCAACTATTAAAGTCTCCTCTCAATTCTGTCATTCGGAAGGTTTGAAATCAATTTAGATGACACCTAAACTATTTGGTAGGAACTAGGAAGACTTTCAAACTAACAACTAAAGTCTCCTCTCAATTCTGTCAATCAGAAGGTTTGATATCAAGTCAGATGACATAAAATATTTGGTTGAAAGTCACAAGACCTCGGGCTCAAGAATGTTTCATAATTTGTATCGATGAATATTTAGTAAAACCTGCTACGATGTGGATTAGTTGTTTGTTTCAATAGCATCAGAAATTGGGAGATCTTAATAATTCGCTACTAAAATATGCTACTATAATGTGGCTTTGGAATAAGCTGAAAAGGAAAGGGAAACCCGATTTGTTTGCACTGTTCGGGAGTCTGTTGTGGTCTCAGATTTCTTCTTCACCGCTTCCCGACTTTTTGCTGGGTTTGATCTCATGATTAGCCATTCCCATTCTTTCCATCCTTATTTTGCCTTTCACCTGGAGCAAACTTGGTTTTCATAAATACCGGTACCTATATATAGGATACAAATATATCATATGGCATGGAACTATAAATGGTGTTAAACAAATCTTCAAACACTGTTTTCAACATGTTTTAACGATACTTTGATTTTGTTTTGTGAAGTCGAATTACGTTGTAGCTATTTCTGGAAGATAAACAAGGTGTTGAATTTGATTTTGCCATTGCTTGTTGTAATGATGTAACGAAATTAAAATAGAGATATTAACTGTAATAGTTTTTTTTGTGGAAACGTTTTCATCCACCGGTATTTAAAAAAAAGAGAAAATTTTGTTACGGTGAATTAATAAGTGTGTACCCTAAAAAAATATCTAAGTAGACCTAAATATTTTTTTCTAACATTATCAACACAATTAACACTTCAGAAAAGGGATTTATAATTAGCTTTTTTGGGAGCAGCTCTCCATAATACTTACTCACACCAGCCAGTCTGAATCTTGAATCTAAAATAGCACAATCATATAGGCCATTTCATGTGCCCTTTAGTGAGCGCTGACATCTTGGGCGTCCGTCATTACGACCATACTACTTCCTCAATGCACAGCCTTCTCGATGGGTCCATCCGCGATAAACCCTCGATTGAACCGACGTTCAAGAAGGCTACATCCACTTTACTTACGCGTGAAAATTATTTTAATTATAGAAATTACGTTAGCCGTTCCCATCGAATGTTGATAATTTTCTTAAGTACACGTAAACCAATCAGAACTCACGAATTTCCCACCAATAGGGAACTTGCAACTGACTTCACAGCCGCCAACAATGTCACAAATGAATCGAACTGATAGACAAACAAGGAGCTGTCAAAATAATAAAAATGCAACATTATGAAGAAAACGAGGTATGGCGATAGTAACTGCTCACCAGTTAAAACGTTTAATTATGGGCAACCAAGTTGTGAGAGTTTTGTATGTTTCTTGTTTGTTTTGAAGATTTGTTTTCAATATAGAAATGTATAGAAATGTTGTGATGTGGTTTGGTTTGACACTTCGATAAATAAACAATGTAAGCTGTTGGTATGTTTTCTCTCTATTGCGCATGCACCAATTAACCAAATTCTAAAAATTAGAAAAAAGTTGGAGTTGAATCAACTTTTCGCGTCGTGAAACGTACGTTAATTTTCTTAATTTCAATGTGCATTGTTACATGTAAATTCAATATGGCCAACTCGCTAATTTCTGGAAGTTACGTACGCTAAGTGGATGTAGACGGGCCTTTAATGCTTGTTGCTCCATGGTTGCACTACATGGACGTCGACGAGCGCCGAGCGCCGGAAGTGGATGATCCGACCCCGTGATCCAACCAATCAGGGCGAAGCGGCGCTTGCAAGCGCCGAAGTTGGTTGGTTCCAACTTCTTCGGATCATCTACTTCCGGCGCTCGCCGCTCGTCGACGTCCATGTAGTGCAACAAGCATAATAGTCGATTTATAGCTACGCGTTGCGAGCGAAGCGAAGGCGCGAGCTCCAATCAGTGGCCGTGTTTGCGTGAAACTATTAACTTCTTTGCATGAAACTCATCGGCCGCTGATTGGAGCTCGCGCCCTCGCTTCGTTCGCAACGCGTAGCTGTAAACTTTAAAATGATTGCAATTACGAATTATGTACGAGAAGGCTGTGTGTCAAGTATGGTTTCAAAGATGGCGAAGATATAATACCCTATAGTGACCATTCCTGTCATAAGAGGAAAGTTGTGAGCAAAAGAAATTTCGCGCGTGTGAACTTACCTGTAGCTCTTCCACGGAGGTCTACTCTATTTCAGCGAAATAGTAACTGCAACTAGTATGATGCACAAGTCTATTCTTGAGAATCGTTCTGAGACAAAATTGTAAACAACTATCAGTAGCTTCCAAGGATATTGGAATAGTTCTAAAGTAAGACTAGCTGACGCGTTGGCGCGTAGGAATTGCAACTTGAAGGCCGCCATTTCTATTGAATTGCTCGATCGGCATGCATATTTTAATAACTTGTTGAATTGAAAATAGTTGTGCTCGGTTTTCCTTATTAACTGTAGTAAAATATCGGACACACGATTGGAATATTGGACTTCATCAGGAACTTGCGTAATATTGCCACTTGAGCGCTTCATTCGTTTTCACTAGCGCCCTCAGTGGCCAAACTCGGTGCCTAAACACTGCGCTCATCAAGTTTAAAGATCATACCCGCTCATCTCCTTATTCCAATATGACCGCTGTGACGTCACGTGTGACGTAATAGCTAAGACACTGTCCAATAAAAGCCATCACATACGTCACAAGACAGTTGAAGAGAGATTACTACGAATATTGGCCTTGGCTAACACAGATTGCATGGGTTACAGTCATAGAGACTATCTCCTGGTTGGATAACCCCGGTTCCTGGCTAATAGACAGGAAGTGATTTCCGGCCTGTCAAGTTGATCAACCGCAAGGATTCAGGATTCAGGACTCAGGATCTCTAATCTAAATAGAGCAACGGCCCAGGTCTGACGTTGGTAACGCTACGGACAGAACGCACGTAGGCATCACATCTTTTGAGTCTTGACCACTTCCAAGCGATTAGGCTTCACAAGACAATACAAATTCCCACTCTCAGGATGAAATTAATACATCTAAAACTGTTCATGGTTGAAATTTAAAAAAATATAAACAAAGGTTTCGACTTTCGAAATATTTTGATTAAATAGTGTGAATTAAATTTTTTTAAATCATGAAACTTAGTTTGCATTTTACAAATTAATAAAATGTTACCACAGTGTAAATATAAACAGAGGTTTCGATACATTTTGATTAAATAGATTGGAAATATTTTTTATTTGTTTATCTTGAAACTTTGTTTTGCATTTTACAAATTCATAAAATGTTACCAGTGGTTATTGATATTGTATCTATTTGTAATAAAATGTTTTCTTTAAATTTATACGCATCACTGCAATTTGTACAGCCTTAGGAACTAAATGTACGATAGATGCGTAATTTTATAGACGACGACGCAAAACACTAAACGCTAAACATTTCTGTGTTGGACTATTTCATTGGGTTATCTATTACTTTCATATCTATGCAACTATTAGTAGTGGACTTACAATATACAATGTTCAACAGCTAATTCGTGGGAGTGAACCTAGCGTAATTTTATTTCATTCTATTTCATTCATAGATGTAGATTGTACATACAATTGATTTCGTCACATAACATTCATATTAAATCAAGTTACAATGTTGAAAAATAATACAATTACATATTTCGCACAACCCGTTAGCTCATATTACGTTTTACATTCACGTAAGGGAAAATAATTATACGTGGATCAAGTTCTAAGCGTGAAGGTTCATAACTTGTATAAATTATACACTTGTTTGTTGTGCAACCGGTGTCTCGCGACCTTGACAGTGGCGGAGACTTCAGTAGACAGGCAGGCGCCTCGGAGGACGGTGAAAGCGGGCTAGAGTAGCGGACAAGCTGGACAGTGGACAGTAAGCTTGACAGTGGACAGTATTCTGTTATGCAACAGGTGTCTCGCGGCCTAGACAGTGGTGGAGACTGCGGTAGACAGGCAGGCGCCTCGGAGGACGGTGAAAGCGGGCTAGAGTAGCGGACAAGCTTGACAGTGGACAGTAAGCTTGACAGTGGACAGTAATCTGTTATGCAACAGGTGTCTCGCGACCTTGACAGTGGCGGAGACTGCGGTAGAAAGGCAGGCGCCTCGGAGGACGGTGAAAGCGGGCTAGAGTAGCGGACAAGCTGGACAGTGGACAGTAGTCTGTTATGCAACAGATAATCTCGCGACCTTGACAGTGGCGGAGACTGCGGTAGACAGGCAGGCGCCTCGGAGGACGGTGAAAGCGGGCTAGAGTAGCGGACAAGCTGGACAGTGGACAGTAAGCTTGACAGTGGCCAGTAGTCTGTTATGCAACAGATAATCTCGCGACCTTGACAGTGGCGGAGACTGCGGTAGACAGGCAGGCGCCTCGGAGGACGGTGAAAGCGGGCTAGAGTAGCGGACAAGCTTGACAGTGGACAGTAAGCTTGACAGTGACAGTAGTCTGTTATGCAACAGGTGTCTCGCGGCCTTGACAGTGGCGGAGACTGCGGTAGACAGGCAGGCGCCTCGGAGGACAGTGACAGCGGGCTAGAGTAGCGGACAAGCTTGACAGTGGACAGTAAGCTTGACAGTGGACAGTAGTCTGTTATGCAACAGGTGTCTCGCGACCTTGACAGTGGCGGAGACTGCGGTAGAAAGGAGGGCGCCTCGGAGGACGGTGAAAGCGGGCTAGAGTAGCGGACAATTGCTTGACAGTGAACAGTAAGCTTGACAGTGGCAGTAGTCTGTTATGCAACAGGTGTCTCGCGACCTTGACAGTGGCGGAGACTGCGGTAGCGTCGCAGTGGGGAGCCTGAATAGCGCCGAATGGAACAACGCCGAATCGATCGTGTGTACTGCACTTTTAAGTATAATCCTAACCCAAAAAAGTAGACCTTGTAACCTGGAACAACGCCGAATCTTTTTCTGCGTTAATCCACCGGAACAACTTCGAATCTTTTTTTGCGGTAATCCACCGGAACAACGCCGAAAATGTTTCGACGTTACCCACCGGAACAACGCCGAATCTTTTTCGGCGTAAATCCACCGGAACAACGCAAATCTTTTTTCGGCGTAAATCCACTGGAAAAACGCCAAATCATTTTCTGTGTAATACACGGTTTGAACGGTGCAGTGAGTAGAATGTATTGACTAACCTAAAAACTTTTTTTTTGAAAAGAATTATAACCAACACTGTGAGATTTGGAGTTCTTCTGGTGGATTAACGCCGAAAAAGATTCGGCGTTGTTCCGGTGGATTTAAGCCGAAAAAGATTCGGCGTTGTTCCGGCGGATTTACACCGAAAAAGATTCGGCGTTGTTCCGGTGGATTAACGCCGAAAAAGATTCGGCGTTGTTCCGGTGGATTAACGCCGAAAAAGATTCGGCGTTGTTCCAGTGTATTAACGCCGAAAAAGATTCGGCGTTGTTCCGGTGGATTAACGCCGAAAAAGATTCGGCGTTGTTCCGGTGGATTTAAGCCGAAAAAGATTCGGCGTTGTTCCGGCGGATTTACACCGAAAAAGATTCGGCTGTGTTCCGGTGGATTAACGCCGAAAAAGATTCGGCGTTGTTCCGGTGGATTAACGCCGAAAAAGATTCGGCGTTGTTCCGGTGGATTTAAGCCGAAAAAGATTCGGCGAAGATTCGGCGTTGTTCCGGTGGATTTAAGCCGAAAAAGATTCGGCGTTGTTCCAGGTTACAAGGTCTACTTTTTTGGGTTAGGATTATACTTGAAAGTGCAGTACACATGATCGATTCGGCGTTGTTCCATTTGGCGCTATTCAGCGTCCCCCGTCACAGTGACCCAACCCGTAGACCAGGGGTCGGCAACTAAATTGTGTATGGGGCCACCTACCAGTTCTGCGTAATGTACAAGGGGCCACTTCTAGTGCGGGAAATTACACCCCTGTTCTTGGGCCAATTTCTTAGACGTTGGGGTCGCGTCTTGTCAGATATGCTTAGAACGTCCTGCAAGTGGTTATCGGTGATAATTTAATCTAAGTTTTTACCTGATATTGTTCAAATGTACGAAGGTAGATTCCATCATAACAAACATGTGGATCGCAACTTTACTTAATCCTCGATAGTTCTGTTTTGAATGTTTTGATACATGTTTTGCCTAAAACACGTGTGGGCGTGTCCAGTGGCAGACTTGAGTGGCGAGCAGCAAATCATAATCATCGCTTTCACGTTACCCAAGAATTCTCTGAACTCTCAGTATTCGGTATTGTAGAGACAAAAGTACTTTTATAAAATTGATTAATTTGATCAACATATCCATACATAGGTATCATTATATGTCTAGTCACGGTAATGGTTGAAGTTTAAAATATTAACTTGAATTTTTCTAACAGTGGTGGAAACTAGGAATAATAATTGAAATTTCCTTATAAATAAATAAATGAGTGGAGGGCCACACAAATTAGCCCCGCGGGCCGTACATGGCCCGCGGGCCGCCTGTTGCCGACCCCTGCCGTAGACCGTAGGTTGCTCATGCCTGGTCTAAGCTCTCGTCAAGCGGACTCAGGACGTGTCCGAATTAAAAGTCTAAGGTCTAAGTCTAAGTCTAGGTTTAAATTATTTAGCATGTTCTAATTCTAATTCTTAGGAGATTTCGGACAGTACTAAACCTATTGCAGAGCCACCTATTGGGAGAAATTTGACCTAGAGTTGAAGCATTGGTTCACAGCCTTCTCGACGGGTCAATCCGCGGAATGTACCGACGCCTTTGGAGGTTAGGAAATGTAAAAGTATTCATTTTCCAGGATTGATGCAGGTCTTAGGCTCTAGATTGGGCCTATCACTGTTTACATTATAAAATAATACTAGAGGTATGTATATAATATACTTAAATTACATTTCACTTTTCCGTCTTCCTTCTCGCAGCTGTTTTTTTTCGTCCGCCATTTTAAGACTTATAACGAGCGTGCACTTTCGATTGCTAGGTCTAAACTTCGATTTAGACCTAGACTTAACGATTTCGGACAGTACTTCATACGTCACCGATGATTGATGACGTCAAATTTAGACTTAGACCTAGAGTTAGCAATGATAAAGAGGAATTCGGACACGTCCTCAGTAAACTCAAGTGATGGCAAAGTGATGGCCGCTTGCCGGCTGAACAACGTCTCGCCATATGCGAGAACGTACCGGCCCACTACATACCAAACTGACGCCACTACTTATGCGTCATTTCAATGAAGGCAGCCTACAATGCTCACAGCAGTTTGGCTGTTATTTACTCCGAGATTGCAGTTACGTCTGAAGTGAGCTATTTATATTAGCTCTTCTAGTCGGACCCACTAGCCCAAACTTCTGGTTTACCACATTGTTGTTGTCATTGATAATGTTAATGTTGATGTTGATCACTTTAAGCCACGTGTTCTATACTATTACAATAAGGACATACTTTCCTCATAACAAGTGGATTTTCCATTGACTTCTCTCTTTTTATAATGATTCTAATAAGATATTCCATGTTATCCTGTTTGCATCTATAGGTGTCTCGTATCGTAATGCACAAGTATTTATTTTTTTAATGTAGTGTTTTATTTTTTGTATATTGTCAGTATTAGGGACATGTTCACCATATCTTATTTGTATGCGTATAATAGAGTCCTGTCCTGAATAAGATTGACACAATATATATATATATATATAACTAGGAAAACGCTCTGTTTGACGCGTTGAAAAGCGAGCGCGTCAATATCTACGAACTTTCAGGCGAAAAGATTCCAATGCTAATACAAACAACAATTAACAACAATTCAAGAATGCGCATTGCAAAAATGTTTTTGTTGGATGCAGTGCAATGTGAGTTGCTAAGAATTTTCGCTGTCATGTTTTCGCCGCGGTCCGCCACCGTTATTAACAGTTATTGACAGGAATGGAAATGTAATTTCTGCCTCTAATATGTATCAAATCGCGTTTTCATTAATATATTCGTGACCGGCCAAAAATTTACTATAAGATAGCCACCTCACATTTTGCTGTTATACTGTGTTTCAGAAATATATTTTCGAGTAACTTTTGTGTAACTTTGCCAATATTTATCAGATCGCCATAACACGAACATATTCGTGATCGGAAAAAGCTTTAAAAAATATGGCTATCTCACATTTTGCCGCCATTTTGTTTCAGAAAAAAAGTTTGCAGTAACTATGGTGTAACTTTGTAACTTTTCGAACGATTTTGCCTCAAAACTATACACCTTCAATACACATCGAGGATTGTGGATGGTCAAAATTTCAAGTTGATCGGACTTTCCGTTCGACCGCTATCGACGGACATAAAAAAAAAAAAACAGAACGAAGTGCCATAAGAGTCTCGTGAAGACGCTCGCTTCGCTCGCTTAATTATTACATTTACAATCACACTGATATTTCCCCTACATACCTTTATATCGAGACTCCCCCCCACCCCTCCCCTCTCTCATCACAATACCTTGCTCTGCAAAAATTACAAACATGCAATTTTCTTCCGTACTTCCTCCAAAACAAATCTCTCCCCTCACAGATTTCCTCACTGACGGCATCGATAAATATAGACTAGTTCGTCAGCTCAGGCTATCACACATAGCCTACTATCTATATTTACTTGATTTCTTTTATTTAATTTCGAAATAAATTTGTATTGTTCTGCTTTTTCATAGTACATTAGTTTGTTTTGTTATATTTTTATTTATGATTTCATTATTATTCTATTTATAATTGTCCTCCTTTGTAAATCAGTTTTTATAACTGAATAGAATAGATAGACACTAAACAAATAATAAAAAACAATTACAAAATAAATAAATGAATGAATGAATGAAAGAATGAATGAATGAATGAATGAATGAATGAATGAATGAATGAATGAATGAATGAATGAATGAATGAATGAAAGAATTAATGAATGAATGAAAGAATTAATGAATGATTGTATTTTACCAATTTATAAATTTATGAATACATAAATATTGACCCAGAAGATATGACAATTAGAATTTCCTTATATTATCGTTTTTAATATTTAATCAATCGAGTCCTGTATAAAGTTGATTTTTGTGGATTAATGTTCTATAAAAAAATGTTTTTAATTTAATGGGACTTTAATGTGACGAAATAATTCAATAAAATGAGATTAGGGTGGGGTGATAACGTCATTGAGTTATTCTCGAGCAATAGCTAAACAAGACAATTATAAAGTAGCCAATAAGTTTCATTCTCCCCCCCCCCCCCCTCTCGACCAGCCTATGACCGTACGTCACGTGATAGTGACTAATATCATCTCGACGGGAGAAGATTGCAGGCTACGCTCATCAGTATCACATTGACATTCGTTATTACAAGACCACTGGAACACCACTCTCCAGCAAAAAAAAAACAGTGTTTTAAAGTGTTTATTTTGTATTTATTTTTTTATTTATTTTTATTTGAGAAAGTTTTACTTTTAATTACTTGTATTGTAACCATTTATAATAATTTCGGACAGTACAACACAAATATCTGACGACACAGAGTAGGATAGTTACGCGTGTCTTTTCAACAGAACGACATCGATTGGATTGGTTTGGTTTCGAGCTCAAAGTTTTAAGATTTACATTTTGAACCAGCGTTGTCAGGTTTACAAGATAATTGTACCGACCAACCCCAAGACAAAATGCAGTTTCTCGTGTTGGCATTATGTCTTGTAGTAATGGCCGCCAGCAAGCCACTCGACTCGGACGAGATGACGTCATGCAAGCCCAATGATGTGCCGGTCAAGGAGATCGCCACAGTTTGTCCGACCAAATACGAAGACGAGGATCTGCCTGACCAGGTGCCGAGTATCATCTCTCACATCAAGTGCGACACAGCCGTGACAGACGGGTGTAGCCTCTGTCAACAGCTCAGCACCAACAGTGTCAAGTACCGCTGTCACCAGACGTACGTGGAGGTGGTGGTGACGTCACTGGATGGCCGGGATAAGAAACACAAGAAGTACACCGGCTGTGTTTGTGGACATGGGGGGCTGATGACGGCGAACCCAGGACACGTACCCATCCTTAGCTAACGTGCTCCACCAATCAGGTGTCCCCAGGTGTGTGACGTCAGGATAAGGCAAGAAGTACACCGGCTGTGTTTGTGGACATCTGGGGGTGATGACGGCGAACCCAGGATACAGACCTTCCATTGGCTAACGTGTTCCACCAATCAGGTGTCCCCAGAGTGTGTGACGTCAGGATAAGGCAAGAAGTACAACGGCTGTGTTTGTGGACATCTGGGGGTGATGACGGCGAGCCCAGGATACAGACCTTCCATTGGCTAACGTGCTCCACCAATCAGGTGTCCCCAGGAGTGTGTGACGTCAGGATAAGGAGGTCATCAAGAAGTACACCGGCTGTGTTTGTGGACATGGGGGGGGTGATGACGGCGAACCCAGGACACGTACCCATCCTTAGCTAACGTGCTCCACCAATCAGGTGTCCCCAGAGTGTGTGACGTCAGCATAAGAAGGTCATCAAGAAGTACACCGGCTGTGTTTGTGGACATCTGGGGGTGATGACGGCGAACCCAGGATACAGACCTTCCATTGGCTAACGTGCTCCACCAATCAGGTGTCCCCAGAGTGTGTGACGTCAGGATAAGACAAGAAGTACACCGGCTGTGTTTGTGGACATGGGGGGGTGATGACGGCCAACCCAGGATACAGACCTTCCATTGGCTAACGTGCTCCACCAATCAGGTGTCCCCAGGTGTGTGACGTCAGGATAATGCAAGAAGTACACCGGCTGTGTTTGTGGACATCTGGAGGTGATGACGGCGAACCCAGGATACAGACCTTCCATTGGCTAACGTGCTCCACCAATCAGGTGTCCCCAGAGTGTGTGACGTCAGGATAAGGCAAGAAGTACACCGGCTGTGTTTGTGGACATCTGGGGGTGATGACGGCGAACCCAGGATACAGACCTTCCATTGGCTAACGTGCTCCACCAATCAGGTGTCCCCAGGAGTGTGTGACGTCAGGATAAGGAGGTCATCAAGAAGTACACCGGCTGTGTTTGTGGACATCTGGGGGTGATGACGGCGAACCCAGGATACAGACCTTCCATTGGCTAACGTGCTCCACCAATCAGGTGTCCGCAGGAGTGTGTGACGTCAGGATAAGGCAAGAAGTACACCGGCTGTGTTTGTGGACATCTGGAGGTGATGACGGCGAACCCAGGATACAGACCTTCCATTGGCTAACGTGCTCCACCAATCAGGTGTCCCCAGGAGTGTGTGACGTCAGGATAAGGAGGTCATCAAGAAGTACACCGGCTGTGTTTGTGGACATCTGGGGGTGATGACGGCGAACCCAGGATACAGACCTTCCATTGGCTAACGTGCTCCACCAATCAGGTGTCCCCAGGAGTGTGTGACGTCAGGATAAGGAGGTCATCAAGAAGTACACCGGCTGTGTTTGTGGACATCTGGGGGTGATGACGGCGAACCCAGGATACAGACCTTCTATTGGCTAACGTGCTACACCAATCAGGTGTCCCCAGGAGTGTGTGACGTCAGGATAAGGAGGTCATCAAGAAGTACACCGGCTGTGTTTGTGGACATCTGGGGGTGATGACGGTGAACCCAGGATACAGACCTTCCATTGGCTAACGTGCTCCACCAATCAGGTGTCCCCAGGAGTGTGTGACGTCAGGATAAGGCAAGAAGTACACCGGCTGTGTTTGTGGACATCTGGGGGTGATGACGGCGAACCCAGGACACAGACCTTCCATTGGCTAACGTGCTCCACCAATCAGGTGTCCCCAGGAGTGTGTGACGTCAGGATAAGGCAAGAAGTACAACAGCTGTGTTTGTGGACATGGGGGGGTGATGACGGCGAACCCAGGATACAGACCCATCCTTAGCTAACGTGCTCCACCAATCAGGTGTCCCCAGAGTGTGTGACGTCAGGATAAGGCAAGAAGTACACCGGCTGTGTTTGTGGACATGGGGGGGTGATGACGGCGAACCCAGGATACAGACCTTCCATTGGCTAACGTGCTCCACCAATCAGGTGTCCCCAGAGTGTGTGACGTCAGGATAAGGCAATAAGTACACCGACTGTGTTTGTGGACATCTGGGGGTGATGACGGCGAACCCAGGATACAGACCTTCCATTGGCTAACGTGCTCCACCAATCAGGTGTCCCCAGGAGTGTGTGACGTCAGGATAAGACAAGAAGTACACCGGCTGTGTTTGTGGTCATGGGGGGGTGATGACGGCGAACCCGGGATACAGACCTTCCATTGGCTAACGTGCTCCACCAATCAGGTGTCCCCAGGTGTGTGACGTCAGGATAAGACAAGAAGTACACCGGCTGTGTTTGTGGACATGGGGGGGTGATGACGGCGAACCCAGGATACAGACCTTCCATTGGCTAACGTGCTCCACCAATCAGGTGTCCCCAGGAGTGTGTGACGTCAGGATAAGGCAAGAAGTACACCGGCTGTGTTTGTGGACATGGGGGGGTGATGACGGCGAACCCAGGATACAGACCTTCCATTGGCTAACGTGCTCCACCAATCAGGTGTCCCCAGGTGTGTGACGTCAGGATAAGACAAGAAGTACACCGGCTGTGTTTGTGGACATGGGGGGGTGATGACGGCGAACCCAGGATACAGACCTTCCATTGGCTAACGTGCTCCACCAATCAGGTGTCCCCAGAGTGTGTGACGTCAGGATAAGGCAGGCAAGAAGTACACCGGCTGTGTTTGTGGACATGGGGGGGTGATGACGGCGAACCCAGGATACAGACCTTCCATTGGCTAACGTGCTCCACCAATCAGGTGTCCCCAGGAGTGTGTGACGTCAGGATAAGGCAAGAAGTACACCGGCTGTGTTTGTGGACATCTGGGGGTGATGACGGCGAACCCAGAATACAGACCTTCCATTGGCTTACGTGTTCTACCAATCAGATTTCTAACAACGATCTTTCTGTGAGATGTTAAACGAAAGAGAGCGATGGGATGGCTTAAAGTTTTTAAACCGCCTTTAATTAAAATAATTAAGTAAATCAATTCACATTTAGAGTCTACCCTCTTAGTAACGAAACTGATTTTCAGTGGGGGACTTTAATTTAAAACGACTAAACCAACCCATCGACGAGTGAGCGATAACCAATCAAAGACCGCTATTTCAAATACGAAACATACGAATCAGTGATTGGACAGTGTTCGAATCACCTTTCAGTGTCACTTTTTGTTTTGCCTTATATGTAAAATTTGACGAAATTTATAGCGAGACATCCTTACAGATGATTTCGTCATAGTCGAGTGGCTCGCGGCCAATCAGCGATCGGTATCAGGGATCGGAGTTCGCCGGTTGGCTACGATCACTCATCTATGACAATTGCATCTGTAAGGTGGTTTCGGGGAAACTATAAAGCGGTTCCACAGCAACCTTGAGAATCCTGACGTCATGTGTTAGTCGGAGCCAATCGGCGGGTGGCATTTGGGTTGCCAATACCTACTCATCAATGACATCAGCATACATATTGCTGTGGAACGTCTAACCATGTATGTTTGAAAAAATGTTTTGGTATATACTATTTAGTTAAGGCGGGTGCACACACAAATTTAAGTGGTAAGGTTTAAAGTTTCAAACGTTGTTTTAAAAGATACTGATTTACATAACGTCGTTACGTCCAAGATATGAAGGAAGAAGGTGATCTGGAAGTAAAGTGAAGCTGTTAGAATATTTTAAGTGCTTTTAATAGTGTAGTATGCACACTTTGATAGTTCAAACTATATCTTATAGTCATAAGCTGCTGTGAAGAAAAGGTACAGCTGTTTATTTAATATTTTTGTAATTTATTTTCCTGTTAGTGAGATCTGTATTATATAAGCTTTAACTAGTGAATGCTCGTATCTCGAATCACCCAAGTTTTTAGTTGAATTGTTTGTGGTTGCCAATTATGAATGTTTTAATATTTTGATTTTAACTTATGTTATTTATATTAAATTATTCTTATTTATGATGGTACATTGTTTAAGGCCCGGTTTGTTACTGACGGTCCGTAATAATCCGTAACCTAATGAAAGCTATGCAGATAACGAACCGTCAGCTAACGGCCCCGTTAATGACCGATTGAATAACCGGGCCTTAGTGGTTTGCTGAACTATGAAATACATTCAATTAGTATCGAAGCCAGTTTATGATATTAGTTTTACGATATTATGATTTTATTTTTATACATTTATGATATTTATGATATTTATGGAATATTTCTCCTACAGTATTTATTGCTTTCTAATTATATTTTTTATGTTAATTCATTATCTATTGAAATATTTATCTTTTATATTTATTTGGAATGTTTAGTTATGAGATACACCGAATTAGCGTTCTTTAAGATATTAATGCTGCTGTGATGTTTTTACAAATAAAAGTACCTGATATAGTACAATAATACAATATATCGCTCCTTCCTTGACTTCCTTCTTCTATCCAAAAGTATCAAGACATAAAACTCTTGTTGAAAAATGTAAAAAAAAAAAAATAGCTGGGACGTTTTGAAATTTCACTTGTGAATTCTTTTTAAACTTTTCAATTTTTCAGTGATCAATAAAAACCATCCGTGCAAATTTTATGACTTTTGACCATCTTTGACTATGTTTCCCGGCAGGAGGTTTATTTTTGTCACTTTCAATCGTCTCAACTCAAGCAAACAATTTTCTAGTATTCTAGAACAAGTTTTGAAAAATAAAATTTTAATCTCTTATCCAAAATAAAATGTAAATTTTGTTTTTATTTCAAAATATGTGGGTTTGATTAAAAATCCAAAATCTTCTCAATTTGATATATTCCTAAAATTAATACCCGGTTCCCATGTATCTTACCGCGCGGCAAGCTGATGTGCGGTGACTAATCAGAACCTTGGCTCGACTGCCTTCCAGCACCGCGACGGAAACGCCGTGATTGGTCACCACGCATTAGCTTGCCGCGCGGCAAGAGACATGGGAACCAGGCATAAAGGTGCTGCCAGCATCGACCTCTTCCAGACATTCTGAGTCCTACTTATATCAGTTTAGAACAACAACAACAACAACAACAGTTTATATATCAGTTATATAACATTTATATATCAATATTTATACATCAGTTATATAACAGTTTATAATATATCAGTTTAATGGTTACGGGAGTCAACGGGATTTTGACCCATATTATGAGACACGATTATCTTAGATTCTACACAGAATACAAAGTGTATACAGCGTCATGTAGTTGTTTCTAGAAAATGTATTTATAATTAAACGAGTATTTATTATTATGTTAATGAACAGGGAACCGGTCGAGAGAGGTGTCATGGAGCCGATGTCAGACCTTGGAAATGATAGATATGTACTGTCTTCTTCCGACAGTCATCTGAATGAGTTATCAGGCGCACAGGAAGAATGAAGAATGCGAGGAAAACTCTCGCTCAACTCAGACGAATTTCTGACACAGTCACTGTTCACCGACGTTGACCATCATCTATGGTTGCTCGTTGGTTCAGTTGTTAGCACCCCTGCTTCCAATGCAGAAGGTCCCGAGTTCATATCCCGCTTCAGGCAAAAGTTTTTTACTTCTAATATGGATTCAATGCCATTACTTCTTACTTCTTGGCTTAAGAATAAGTAAACGGTGACTTTGGAGCCAGCCGTCCTAGCAACGATGCACTCAATAAATTCAAAGTTGTTTTGAGTCGGCCTTGTTGATTCTGACTTTTGTCCGCAGGTGTTCGCACTGTCCAATCACTGATTGATATGTTTCATATTTGAAATATAGATCTTTGATGGGTTATCGCTCACTCGTCGATGGTGTTCGGAGCCAACAGGGTTGGTTTGATCGCTTTAAATTAAAGTCCCTCATTGAAAATCAGTCTTGTTACTGAGTGGGTAGACTCTATAAATACGAAATTATTTTTATTTATTTATATTTATTTATTTACCAACGATAACCACGATTCTACGGATAGTATCTATACGAAGGTCTCACATACACCACAGTTTTTCCCGTAGTGATACGACGTCTGAGAAAATTTTTATTGAAAATTGAAAATAGTAAAGCGTAATAAAGATAAAATTGGAACGTTTTTTGAAATGTCCCAGAAATTTGATTTTTTAATAACTTAAGTTTCATTTCAGATGAAATTGAGGAACAAGATGTAACCGAAAGGGGTAAAAGAGGGGATTATACCTATATTAGAACTGAAAAGGGGAATGTGGTGTAGATTATGATTCACACCTACCACATTATGCTACCGTTTGCAGTAACGCGGGGTAATTCAAACAAATATTTGATGGCGTATTAATCTCGATATTGCATTGGTAATTTGAAAATGTGTTGCAACAACTTCTAGAACCAATAACGAACTGTAAAGGCTGAATGTTTTTATGTAGTATTTACTCACTTCTCTTTATATTAATGAAAAGTATGAAAAACACTATTGTGATCAGCTCTTTTCTGTACGAACTTTTTTGATCGTACCGGCGAATGTAAAAGTCTACATACTCAACCACCCAGGGCTTCATTTGTAATTGAAAAGGAACCGGAACGCATATTTTGTTTGTCAATTAATTAATAATAATAATAAATATAGTTTGGCACCAGCCCGCCCACATGTATACATTGTGAATTCAGATAATATATAATTATTAATTAGTTATCTGTTTAGTGTCAGTGGTCAGTCAGAAGGTTATTGCCTATGTATTTGGGTCTGGCTACCTAGGGGTAATTCATAAACTTGAATAACTTGCATTCATACCAACAAATAAAAAAATATATTTGTGAAATTTTCAGATAAACGAATTAATTCGCGAGTTTTTAAGGAGTAACCTACGTTACGAAATAATACCGAACGCGCGTTCTGGTTTCGGAAAAGGAATCGGAACTGCGTTCCGGTGCGTTCGGGCTCAAATAAACCCCTGCCACCACCTATTATAAACACATTTCTTTCAATCCTTTGATGTAACTAGAGGTGTGTTATAGTGGTTCCTCAAAAACTTTGTGAATGCGGACGTCATAGATCAATGAGTCGGAGCCAATCAGCGAAAATCTTTTTCAAATACTGACATTTGGTTGGCCAATGACTCACTCATCTTTGACGTCAGCATCCACAAGGTTGCCGTGGAACAACCTTACCGATGCGTTTGTCACAGACGTGTGACTCCTGATCAACCAGTGATAGAATTTGAAATTGGAGCGTTCTGATTGGTCACGAATCACTCATCTATGACGTATGTATCTGAAAGGTTGTTTTGGGAGAAGTATAACATTTGTTTGTCGATCTAGACGTTCTTACAACACACAATATGACAACAACGTAAGGTGGAGATTAATAGAAAGGATATTTAGTATTTAGTTTAGGATATTATATATATTTAGTATAAAGGATATCTAATATTTTGAACATTTGATGGATAAGGTATCTTCTTTTAGTTTCCCTTTCTATAAGTTTATTTTTATGAAATTTGCTCCACACGAGTTGGTGATCAGGGAGGTACAGGAATTGGAGTAAACGAGACATTTTCTCTGCCTTGTGGGAAGAGGGGTTCAATAGTAAATACAAAATATTGTACTTCCAGTCATTTTTATTTTGTGAAAACTTCAAATGAGCATTAATACTTGACAGAATACAACGTCATAATAAATATCATAAATAAATAAATGTCATATCATAAATAATCATTTTTTGTATGAATACGTGAAATACAAGTTTAAATAAATAATTAAAGCAATAAATATGCATACAAAACAGTTTTAAAATAATACTTAAATTAGGAAACATTATACCAACTTTTAGAATACAAATTACTTGAATGCTAATTTGAAATGTATAAAAGCTATGACGAGGCCAAAAGTAATACACAATTTGTAATAATACTCAACATATTATAGGCCTACAGAAATTAAGGTCCAGTATCACAATGTCTTAATAACTACTTATTCGTGGAATAGATTGTTTATCCAGGGCAATCACTAATCGAATCATTTGAAATCCTCCAAATAGCTTACATGGTACAAATAACTTTCCTATTTGTTGATCGTAATACCGGCCCTTAATATGTTAAACAATACTAACTGAATCTACATCTTGAGCACTGGGACACTCAAAGGTTAATAATAATACTGATCTCACTGAAAGAGATAGGATTGTAAAAACAAACCCCTTGATGTCTTTAACAACGTTCTTGCACAGCAACATATGAGCAATGGTTTCAAATATCAACAGAGCACATTATACACATTTTAAAGCACTTAAAAATGAGAATGACTGTGGCAACCGACAATGACAAAAATTATCGATTAAGATCCTTGATAGGTTTTTTTTTTTTCAAAACTAATACTGATGTGTAATACTGATCACAATATATTATTATCAACCGAATTGAGCCTTGTTTGCCTCCTTTGACTGCGCATTATACTAGCCTCAACCTTATCTATTTAAACTGACCTTAGATTCGTACCTACTACCCCTTTCATGCACTATGATTGAACGAAAATAAACATATTCCTGGCGTTCTTCCACACATTTCTGCTTAGTAGAATTCACGTCTCATTAGTCATTAGTCAATCCTACTGTGTTAGGAATTTCCAGGTAACAACTGAAGTTCGTAAATTATCCCTACTGACCCTGTTTCAAGCAGATGGTAGGAACAAGAGACGTAAAGTGGTTCCACAGCAACCTTGTGAATTCTGACGTCATAGAAACAGGAGTCGTAGCCAATCAGCGGGTGTTTTTTCAAATACTGGCATTTGGTTGGCTAATGTCTCACTCATTTAAAGACTGTATTACGTGGTCACATTTTTGCATTTAACTTCTTTAATTCAAGGACAGAAGCACATCAAAAACCTACAGCATATAGTAAAAGACAACAATAGCAATTTGTATTGAATATTGATGCTTTTTTGTCTTTGAAAACAAGAAGTTGGATGACAACTGTGTAACACACGTCCACAGCAAGGACGTTACCACTGTAGACACCTGTTGATTATCACGCGGGTGGTCTGGCTCCCGCATTCGCCTTCATGATACGCTGATGTCCACAAACACAGCCTGTGTACTTCTTGCCTTATCCTGACGTCACACACTCTGGGGACACCTAAATGGTGGAGCACGTTAGCCAATGGAAGGTCTGTATCCTGGGTTCGCCGTCATCACCCCCCATGTCCACAAACACAGCCGCTGTACTTCTTGCCTTATCCTGACGTCACACACTCTGGGGACACCTGATTGGTGGAGCACGTTAGCCAATGGAAGGTCTGTATCCTGGGTTCGCCGTCATCACCCCCCCATGTCCACAAACACAGCCGGTGTACTTCTTGCCTTATCCTGACGTCACACACTCCTGGGGACACCTGATTGGTGGAGCACGTTAGCCAATGGAAGGTCTGTATCCTGGGTTCGCCGTCATCACCCCCAGATGTCCACAAACACAGCCGGTGTACTTCTTGCCTTATCCTGTCGTCACACACTCTGGGGACATCTGATTGGTGGAGCACGTTAGCCAATGGAAGGTCTGTATCCTGGGTTCGCCGTCATCACCCCCAGATGTCCACAAACACAGCCGGTGTACTTCTTGCCTTATCCTGACGTCACACACTCTGGGGACACCTGATTGGTGGAGCACGTTAGCCAATGGAAGGTCTGTATCCTGGGTTCGCCGTCATCACCTCTAGATGTCCACAAACACAGCCGGTGTACTTCTTGCCTTATCCTGTCGTCACACACTCTGGGGACATCTGATTGGTGGAGCACGTTAGCCAATGGAAGGTCTGTATCCTGGGTTCGCCGTCATCACCCCTAGATGTCCACAAACACAGCCGGTGTACTTCTTGCCTTATCCTGACGTCACACACTCTGGGGACACCTGATTGGTGGAGCACGTTAGCCAATGGAAGGTCTGTATCCTGGGTTCGCCGTCATCACCCCTAGATGTCCACAAACACAGCCGGTGTACTTCTTGCCTTATCCTGTCGTCACACACTCTGGGGACATCTGATTGGTGGAGCACGTTAGCCAATGGAAGGTCTGTATCCTGGGTTCGCCGTCATCACCCCCCCATGTCCACAAACACAGCCGGTGTACTTCTTGCCTTATCCTGACGTCACACACTCTGGGGACACCTGATTGGTGGAGCACGTTAGCCAATGGAAGGTCTGTATCCTGGGTTCGCCGTCATCACCCCTAGATGTCCACAAACACAGCCGGTGTACTTCTTGCCTTATCCTGTCGTCACACACTCTGGGGACATCTGATTGGTGGAGCACGTTAGCCAATGGAAGGTCTGTATCCTGGTATCGCCGTCATCACCCCTAGATGTCCACAAACACAGCCGGTGTACTTCTTGCCTTATCCTGACGTCACACACTCTGGGGCACCTGATTGGTGGAGCACGTTAGCCAATGGAAGGTCTGTATCCTGGGTTCGCCGTCATCACCCCTAGATGTCCACAAACACAGCCGGTGTACTTCTTGCCTTATCCTGACGTCACACACTCTGGGGACACCTGATTGGTGGAGCACGTTAGCCAATGGAAGGTCTGTATCCTGGGTTCGCCGTCATCACCCCTAGATGTCCACAAACACAGCCGGTGTACTTCTTGCCTTATCCTGTCGTCACACACTCTGGGGACATCTGATTGGTGGAGCACGTTAGCCAATGGAAGGTCTGTATCCTGGGTTCGCCGTCATCACCCCCAGATGTCCACAAACACAGCCGGTGTACTTCTTGATGACCTTCTTATGCTGACGTCACACACACCTGGGGACACCTGATTGGTGGAGCACGTTAGCCAATGGAAGGTCTGTATCCTGGGTTCGCCGTCATCACCCCCAGATGTCCACAAACACAGCCGGTGTACTTCTTGCCTTATCCTGACGTCACACACTCTGGGGACACCTGATTGGTGGAGCACGTTAGCCAATGGAAGGTCTGTATCCTGGGTTCGCCGTCATCACCCCCAGATGTCCACAAACACAGCCGGTGTACTTATTGCCTTATCCTGACGTCACACACTCTGGGGACACCTGATTGGTGGAGCACGTTAGCCAATGGAAGGTCTGTATCCTGGGTTCGCCGTCATCACCCCCAGATGTCCACAAACACAGCCGGTGTACTTCTTACCTTATCTTGACGTCACACACTCTGGGGACACCTGATTGGTGGAGCACGTTAGCCAATGGAAGGTCTGTATCCTGGGTTGCCGTCATCACCCCCCCATGTCCACAAACACAGCCGGTGTACTTCTTGCCTTATCCTGACGTCACACACTCTGGGGACACCTGATTGGTGGAGCACGTTAGCCAATGGAAGGTCTGTATCCTGGGTTCGCCGTCATCACCCTCAGATGTCCACAAACACAGCCGGTGTACTTCTTGCATTATCCTGACGTCACACACTCTGGGGACACCTGATTGGTGGAGCACGTTAGCCAATGGAAGGTCTGTATCCTGGGTTCGCCGTCATCACCCCCCCATGTCCACAAACACAGCCGGTGTACTTCTTGCCTTATCCTGACGTCACACACTCTGGGGACACCTGATTGGTGGAGCACGTTAGCCAATGGAAGGTCTGTATCCTGGGTTCGCCGTCATCACCCCCCCATGTCCACAAACACAGCCGGTGTACTTCTTGCCTTATCCTGACGTCACACACTCTGGGGACACCTGATTGGTGGAGCACGTTAGCCAATGGAAGGTCTGTATCCTGGGTTCGCCGTCATCACCCCCAGATGTCCACAAACACAGCCGGTGTACTTCTTGCCTTATCCTGACGTCACACACTCTGGGGACACCTGATTGGTGGAGCACGTTAGCCAATGGAAGGTCTGTATCCTGGGTTCGCCGTCATCACCCCCAGATGTCCACAAACACAGCCGGTGTACTTATTGCCTTATCCTGACGTCACACACTCTGGGGACACCTGATTGGTGGAGCA
This sequence comes from Isoperla grammatica, assembly GCA_945910005.1. Lineage (NCBI taxonomy): Eukaryota > Metazoa > Arthropoda > Insecta > Plecoptera > Perlodidae > Isoperla > Isoperla grammatica. The sequence continues at coordinate 26,456,927 of OX246743.1, forward strand.
CGTTAGCCAATGGAAGGTCTGTATCCTGGGTTCGCCGTCATCACCCCCAGATGTCCACAAACACAGCCGGTGTACTTCTTGCCTTATCCTGACGTCACACACTCTGGGGACACCTGATTGGTGGAGCACGTTAGCCAATGGAAGGTCTGTATCCTGGGTTGCCGTCATCACCCCCCCATGTCCACAAACACAGCCGGTGTACTTCTTGCCTTATCCTGACGTCACACACTCTGGGGACACCTGATTGGTGGAGCACGTTAGCCAATGGAAGGTCTGTATCCTGGGTTCGCCGTCATCACCCCCAGATGTCCACAAACACAGTCGGTGTACTTCTTGCCTTATCCTGACGTCACACACTCTGGGGACACCTGATTGGTGGAGCACGTTAGCCAATGGAAGGTCTGTATCCTGGGTTCGCCGTCATCACCCCCAGATGTCCACAAACACAGTCGGTGTACTTCTTGCCTTATCCTGACGTCACACACTCTGGGGACACCTGATTGGTGGAGCACGTTAGCCAATGGAAGGTCTGTATCCTGGGTTCGCCGTCATCACCCCCAGATGTCCACAAACACAGCCGGTGTACTTCTTGCCTTATCCTGACGTCACACACTCTGGGGACACCTGATTGGTGGAGCACGTTAGCCAATGGAAGGTCTGTATCCTGGGTTCGCCGTCATCACCCCCAGATGTCCACAAACACAGCCGGTGTACTTCTTGCCTTATCCTGACGTCACACACTCTGGGGACACCTGATTGGTGGAGCACGTTAGCCAATGGAAGGTCTGTATCCTGGGTTCGCCGTCATCACCCCCAGATGTCCACAAACACAGCCGGTGTACTTATTGCCTTATCCTGACGTCACACACTCTGGGGACACCTGATTGGTGGAGCACGTTATCCAATGGAAGGTCTGTATCCTGGGTTCGCCGTCATCACCCCCAGATGTCCACAAACACAGTCGGTGTACTTCTTGCCTTATCCTGACGTCACACACTCTGGGGACACCTGATTGGTGGAGCACGTTAGCCAATGGAAGGTCTGTATCCTGGGTTCGCCGTCATCACCCCCAGATGTCCACAAACACAGCTGTTGTACTTCTTGCCTTATCCTGACGTCACACACTCTGGGGACACCTGATTGGTGGAGCACGTTAGCTAATGGAAGGTCTGTATCCTGGGTTCGCTGTCATGATTCTCTGATGTCCACAAACACAACCGGTGTACTTCTTGATGAGTTCCTTATCCCGGCCATCCAGTGACGTCACCACCACCTCCACGTACGTCTGGTGACAGCGGTACTTGACACTGTTGGTGCTGAGCTGCTGACAGAGGCTACACCCGTCTCTCACGTCTGTGTCGCACTTGACGTGAGAGATGATACTCGGCACCTGGTCGAGCAGATGCTCGTCTTCGTATTTGGTCGGACAAACTGTGGCGATGTTCTTGACCGGCACTTTATCGGGCTCGCATGACGTCATCATGTCGTCCGAGTCGAGTGGTTTGCTGCCGGCCATTACTACAAGACACAGTGACACCGCAAGGAACTGCATTTTGTCTTGGGGTTGGTACTGTCTTGAAACACCGACGATCTCTTTACTTGTTGCTTGAAGTAAACTTGTTGCCAGTGATGATTTCAGACATTTTTCCTAGGGGGGGATGATAAAAATCTGGGGTGTTGCTACATTAGTAACTCATTTTATGGCTTTGTTTGACGCCGTGACAAAAGGCAGGGGTGGAGGGGGTTACGGTCTCAGTTGATGCCATCCTTTCAGTTTTCAAATATGAGGTGATTCCTAAATGCCATTCTTACCTTTACCTAACATCGTTTAAATAGAAAATAAAATGTTGCAACATTTATGTAGATAGTTTTTTGTGGAAATCGATTTATTTCCTAGTCCTATATGAGGTGGAAAAATATACCTCATTTTCTTGTATTTTGCATTTTTTTTTTGCAAATTTACATTACTTCATGTGATTTTTTCAATCTGCTAGGGGGGGCATTTACAACTGCCGGGGCGGGCTCCGCCCCCCCCGGGATATGCCTGAAATCATCACTGCTTGTTGCTGAAGACAATTGAGTGCTATAGCGATTTTACTCTGGTGTCGATTGATGTTTGTAAGATATTTTCCTCGGTATTAATTAATAACAATATAAATAACACACACTGACTATTATATAATACTAACACTATGACTTGGACACAGCAATATGTAAAATAAAATTTTAAAATAAAAAAAATTTTAGACAATTTAACTCGGCTTTCAGGTGATGTTTCTTATTCTCGTGAGTATTGTAAATCTTGAAAAGTTTCAAACAAAAGCTTTCAACTTCAGAACTGTTGTTGAAGAAAAGAGTTGGTTCACAATCTTGGTTGTTTCTTAACTGATGTTTGTTTAGTATTGTCCTGAGTATTTATCCAATTCATAAAACAGTTGGGTTACGTTACATCCTCAAAACCTTAGCAAGTATACTTCTCCTTCCTAGGGGTAAATGATCAGGTGATCAGCCCATGTAGTCTGCCTACCCACTCCACGGGGTAGAGTGAGAGGGAAGTAGACTCCAGGGCCCCACTTCACACGGGAGAGAGTGAGAGAGAGAGGGGTGGGGGAATGTGCCGCTTGTTTTACCTCAATGCTACGGTCTCGTTGCTGTGACGTCATCAAGCACACCCTAATCTTGCGTTTTGGGGGGTGGGGGGATTGCCATACAGGAAAACTGCACACCTTGTTTCATCTCCGACACATCACATGACGTCACAAGGTACCTTCCCCTACTTCGGGAGGGGAGGGGGGGGGGGGGGGAATCCAACGCACGTAGTAGTGACTACTCGGGGCTCTAAGCGTATTACATTACAAGTTTGTTTATATTTGCCAATGACGAAAGTTTTGAGGTATGTGAGGGGTTTGAAGGATAGTACGGTTGATTTTTTTAAATCTTTCACTATATTAAACGTTTGTTTTTTGAAATTATTTAAATTTTAAAATCTTTAATTGATATAGTTGACCAGAAACACAACTTGGGAAAAATATTAGTATATATATCTGTCTTATAAGTTATTACTTATTAGTTATTGTCATCCAGCTATTAATTATACTTTTAGAATGTTTTATTTTATTAAATTTACACTTGTGGTTTGGAATGTTGCAAATAAAGGCTCAGTAAATAAAAATAAATAAATAAAACTTTGAGATACCAAATACTATAATATGCAACCTATCGGTTGTGGAGATACTTTTGTCGTGCCGAAAATGGTTCGTGGCCAACCAAAGAGCCAACATTTTAAATACCGACCGCTGATTGGTCACGAATCACTCCGTACAAATGCGTCGATATCTCTTGGGCACAATTCGATCATATAAATGTATCAGGTAATGTCGACCGTACAACTGTCAGGGTAATAAAGTCAGGGGGTGAATAAAGTGGCTTTTCATTATAGTTGACATTTTTCAAAACAAAACAAAACAAAACAAAATTCTTTTTTTTATGTACCCGAAGTCGACTAGTCCAGGATTCCCGAGTTCCAGGTTCGAGTCCTGGCTTAGGCATGTGTCGTGTTCCACTCATTGTCTCGATTAGCATCGTTGCCACAGCCCAAGGCTACTAATCATTCAACAAGTCGTGACTTTCTCACAGGCTCTCAGTGCGTAGTTTAGTGCGTCGTAGTATTCAGCTTCTGGTACGAGTTCTGTGGGATAAAGTTGTCAATTCTTGGTAAACTACTGTGTATTACCGCGTTCAAAGTAGGCACCTTGCTTGATGTAGCCGTGAGTCATAATCAATGAGTCGTAGTCAATTCTTAATAATTTAGTGGGTCTGAGAAACAAATTATGAATTAATGGGATCATGTAAACATTTTAACTTCTCCTCTTCTTCCTCCTTTCTCTTCCCCTCTTTCTTTTCCTTTTAAGGGTATGAGGGGGAAGGGATTGAACCCCATGATATGCAACTAACCCGTCTTCAGGTAACTAGCTAGTTACATAAGGGTATTTAGATAGTTGTGAAGGAATATCAGTGGTATTTCGTAGGACTCAATCCCAAGATTCTTCAGTTAGGATTGCCGGTGGCCGGAATCGAACCAGAGACCTCCCGCAGTACAGTCTCGCGTGTTACTGCTGAGCCATCTTTATCGGTCACTGCGTTGATGCAAATGACGTATAATAATCAAGTGATATAATACAAGTTAGACGAAATTTAGTGGTAACAAGTAGGACACGTTTCAACACGGATCGTATAAGAAATCTTTCTTTAGGGAGTCCTATAAAGACGGTGGTAACATTTCTGAAACAGTCAGTTACGAACAGTGATCATATTAAAATCGGATTGAGGCAGAGAGGAAAGGGGGGTGGGGGGGGGGGGGGGTAAGGTCGCAAATCAATTTCTGAAAAGATCCTTTTCGTTTTATACTGCAGATAATCAAGTAGAAGATCCATTTATTTAAAACTAATTCAGATGATAACACATACAAAATCTAAGTAAGATAATTGGATCCAAGATATGTACTTATCTCCACTTATGGCACATACATCCATCGATATACATCGAAATGATTCTATTGCTAAATGTGCTGTTTTTTTTATGTGTATGCATATATATATATATATATATATATACATTATTTTGAAATTTTATGACAAGTGGATACCTATAATTGTTTGGAAGGGAATAGTGAACCACGGGGGTAGTTACAAACGTATTTGGGGGATGGTCAAAGCAATTCATTTACTTCGGCGGGGAGGGGGGGATGGAATGACATCCCCCCAAAATTCAACCACTGGGCATATGTACAACAGTACGGACGAAACAGTAAGTGAGGTTATAACTGCACACAACAGGAAATACACACAAACAGTGCAGCCTAGTGTCTCTGTACTGTAACTATCAGGAAGGTTTTCCTATAGTTGAACCGCGCGTGTGTTCAGGAAACTCTGTGACGTATATTCCAGAAGGTAATTGAGTGTAACGTGACGTCACAACAACACCTTATATGGTACAGAGAGTTCTTCTATATTCTGTGTTCTATAATAACAACCATGGTGTGCATAGTTGCTCGTTGGTCCTGTGGTTAGCATCCCTTCTTCTAATGCAGAAGGTCCCGGGTTCAAATCCCGCTTCAGGCAGAAGTTTTTTAACTTATAATGTGGATTCAATTCCATTAGTTCTTGGCATAGGAATAAGTAAACGGTGACTTTGGAGCCGTCCTAGCAACGAAGCACTCAATAAATCCAAAGTTGTTCTGAATCAGCCTTGTTGATTCTGGCATTTGTCCGCAGGTGTTCGCACTGTCCAATCACTGATTCATATGTTTCGTATTTGAAATATCGATCTTTGATTGGTTATCGCTCACTCGTCGATGGTGTTCGAAGCCTACAGGGTTGGTTTAGTCATTTTAAATTAAAGTCCCCCACTGTAAATCAGTTTAGTTACTGAGTGGGTATAGACTCTAAATGTGAATTTATTTATTTTATTATTTAACGGTGACTTTGGAGCCACCATAGTAACAAGGCACATAATAATTGAATACTGCCCCACAGTGAGAATCAGTAATTGTATAAATTTAATTCATTTTAAATAGTTTTGTCAAACTATGAGGAATTTTCAGGCAAATTATTAAGTAATTGCATGACTGGGTACTCTAGATGTCTTTGACAACACTTGTTATGAGTATGTTATTGAATAACAAGTGGTTAATGACAGCCACGGATCTCTGTGTAGGGAGATCCTTCACCTCGCTTGTTTGTCTGCAACTCTAGCCCGCTTTCACCGTCCTCCGAGGCGCCTGCCTGTCTACCGCAGTCTCCGCCACTGTCAAGGCCGCGAGACACCTGTTGCATAACAGACTACTGTTCACTGTCAGGCTTACTGTCCACTGTCAAGCTTGTCCGCTACTCTAGCCCGCTTTCACCGTCCTCCGAGGCGCCTGCCTGTCTACCGCAGTCTCCGCCACTGTCAAGGCCGCGAGACACCTGTTGCATAACAGACTACTGTCACTGTCAAGCTTACTGTCCACTGTCAAGCTTGTCCGCTACTCTAGCCCGCTTTCACCGTCCTCCGAGGCGCCCTCCTTTCTACCGCAGTCTCCGCCACTGTCAAGGTCGCGAGACACCTGTTGCATAACAGACTACTGTCCACTGTCAAGCTTACTGTCCACTGTCCAGCTTGTCCGCTACTCTAGCCCGCTTTCACCGTCCTCCGAGGCGCCTGCCTGTCTACCCCAGTCTCCGCCACTGTCAAGGCCGCGAGACATCGGTTGCATAACAGACTACTGCCCACTGTCAAGCTTGTCCGCTACTCTAGTCCGCTGTCACCGTCCTCCGAGGCGCCTGCCTGTCTACCGCAGTCTCCGCCACTGTCAAGGTCGCGAGACACCTGTTGCATAACAGACTACTGTCCACTGTCAAGCTTACTGTCCACTGTCAAGCTTGTCCGCTACTCTAGCCCGCTTTCACCGTCCTCCGAGGCGCCTGCCTGTCTACCGCAGTCTCCGCCACTGTCAAGGCCGCGAGACACCTGTTGCATAACAGACTACTGTCCACTGTCAAGCTTACTGTCCCCTGTCACGCTTGTCCGCTACTCTAGTCCGCTTTCACCGTCCTCCGAGGCGCCTGCCTGTCTACCGCAGTCTCCGTCACTGTCAAGGTCGCGAGACACCTGTTGCATAACAGACTACTGTCCACTGTCAAGCTTACTTTCCACTGTCAAGCTTGTCCGCTACTCTAGCCCGCTATCACCGTCCTCCGAGGCGCCTGCCTGTCTACCGCAGTCTCCGCCACTGTCAAGGTCGCGAGACACCTGTTGCATAACAGACTACTGTCCACTGTCAAGCTTACTGTCCACCGTCAAGCTTGTCCGCTACTCTAGCCCGCTTTCACCGTTCTCCGAGGCGCCTGCCTGTCTACCGCAGTCTCCGCCACTGTCAAGGTCGCGAGACACCTGTTGCATAACAGACTACTGTCACTGTCAAGCTTCCTGTCTACTGTCACGCTTGTTCGCTACTCTAGCCCGCTTTCACCGTCCTCCGAGGCGCCTGCCTGTCTACCGCAGTCTCCGCCACTGTGAAGGTCGCGAGACACCTGTTGCATAACAGACTACTGTGCACTGTCAAGCTTACTGTCCACTGTCAAGCTTACTGTCCACTGTCAAGCTTGTCCGCTACTCTAGCCCGCTTTCACCGTCCTCCGAGGCACCTGCCTGTCTACCGCAGTCTCCGCCACTGTCAAGGTCGCGAGACACCTGTTGCATAACAGACTACTGTCCACTGTCAGGCTTACTGTCCACTGTCCAGCTTGTCCGCTACTCTAGCCCGCTTTCACCGTCCTCCGAGGCGCCTGCCTGTCTACCGCAGTCTCCGTCACTGTCAAGGTCGCGCGACATCTGTTGCATAACAGACTACTGTCACTGTCAAGCTTACTGTCCCGTCACGCTTGTCCGCTACTCTAGCCCGCTTTCACCGTCCTCCGAGGCGCCTGCCTGTCTACCGCAGTCTCCGTCACTGTCAAGGTCGCGAGATTATCTGTTGCATAACAGACTACTGTCACTGTCAAGCTTACTGTCCACTGTCAAGCTTGTCCGCTACTCTAGCCCGCTTTCACCGTCCTCCGAGGCGCCTGCCTGTCTACCGCAGTCTCCGCCACTGTCAAGGCCACGAGACACCTGTTGCATAACAGACTACTGTCACTGTCAAGCTTACTGTCCACTGTCAAGCTTACTGTCCACTGTCAAGCTTGTCCGCTACTCTAGCCCGCTGTCACCGTCCTCCGAGGCGCCTGCCTGTCTACCGCAGTCTCCGCCACTGTCAAGGTCGCGAGACACCTGTTGCATAACAGATTACTGCATAGCCGACATAGAGCATAGCTCACTGCTGGCAAACGAGAGCACACGAGATGTGGTTATGAGCCGTTATCTTTATTATTATTTATAGTGTCACAATTCGCTTATAAATTATTTATATTCTTCGTGTTTATATAGATGATTATGAGTTGTCGCTAATGTAGCAGCCATTCTCATAGATATTGGAAGACCTCAAGCGTGCCATATAACCCTCAAGCTCCCTTCTTTTTTTGAGAACTCAAACTTGCGTTGCCATAGCAACCTCTAGCGACATTGAATGAACAATTGACAGCTAAACTACTCCTCAAAATAGTTTATCTTCTTGCCACCACAATACATCTAGTTTATTTTGAGTTATTGTACAATGTACACCCCGTATCATGTAACAAGATGATACAGAAGCTTGAAGTGCAAAACAAAATGTTAAGTTAATAAATAAATACGAAAACCAATATCACAAACCAGAGGATTTTTAGACGGGGGGGGGGGGGGGGGAATCAGAGTAAAAAAACAATGATCTGCCAAACCACTTGTACCAGCCCCGGAATTAAAACCCGCTTTCCTGTGCGTATATATTTGTTACGTCACCAAATGAACGGTTGTGTTATTGTTCTCCGATTGGTCGGCCTGCTGATGCGTCACGCCAGGTCGGGAGTGCCTTGTATACGCTACGAGCGTGTGACGTAAGCATGGGCAAGTATATTAGGAAGCAAGTTGATCTTGTTGAACCAACACGTGTTTTCCTTGTTGCAGATTGCTTGGGTCCTCCTAAATGCTGACCGTGACATCACTGAGATTTAACACAATGCGTACCTACATCAATTCACGCCCGCTGTGTTTGGAAGTCCTAGGTATCCAAGCCAAGGTAGTAAATTATCCCTAATAGATTTGTTTCAAATAGATGGTAGAGACTAGAGAAGTAGCTATAATTATTGGGCTCAGCTATTTCGTAAGAATGATACAATTTTACTAGTATGTTACGTTCGGGCAAATTTATCATTTTATGTTTGGTTTTATCTTGATCACATATACAAATCGTGATTTACTTGAAACATTTGTAAAATGGTAAAACAAATCAGGCAGTAAATGAAATGATTACTTCACTCTAAAAATGTGTGGTTCCTTTAGGCCTATTTTTATTTATTTTATTGTAATTAAGGCCAGTGTAGGGCACAATGCCCTCTTTAGCCTGATGATTGATGATTGATGATTGATAATGAGGAAGGGAGGAGGGGAAGCCTGGTACCGGCACGTAGCCTACTCCTATCAAAAAGTACCAAGGGGACCATTGGCTTTACGTCCCATCCGAAAGGACGGTGTAACTTTGACCAGTCATATAGGTTCCTCCACTAACCTGGACTGCCGAGCAGTTGACGAGAAGAACGAAGCTGTTACACAAGCTTTCGAACCCTCCATTAAGGCCTATGTATCTTATTGCAGCAATGAGACTTACAAAGTCAACACAGTTAGTTCGTCAGAGGGAATTATCTCAATAACAGTCATAATAATTTCATCGTCATCACTAGAAAGAAAACCTCAATGCGACAATTTCGAGCCGCTTATTTTTATTACCACCTTTCTCGTAATTGCTCGGGCGTTTTCGATTTACCATTCGGATTTTCACACCGCGTATATCAACAAGGAAGCACTGTTGCCGGAAAGCACGGGAGTTTGACGTCATTTGCCCACTTGTGACGTCATCAATGAATTGTCTGCGAGTGTTGTACCTTCTCATTTTATTCGCTAATCTGATCGACATTTATTGATTTGATTTTGATTATTTGATTGAAACTTGTCATATGACGTCGGGGGTGATTGAGGAAAGGGACAAAAAGGAAGATTGAAATTAAAATGGGTTCAAGGGATGGAAAGGGACTGGAGAGGACCCCATTTCGTCGCCTCGTACGACTAGCGGAGTCACTCTTGGCGAAATCGTACCTCGGCCACATAAAAATTTATTAAACAAAATAAAAAATAAATTCACATTTAGAGTCTACCCACTCAGTACGAAACTGATTTTAAGTGGGGGACTTTAATTTAAAGCGACTAAACCAGCCCTGTGGGCTGGTCATATGCCGCGTATCATGAAAATCGACCTAGCATTATTACTGAACTGAATTATAGTAAGTTGTTTCTAAATACATTCAACGAACATTAGGGAACACCCATCAGACCACAACGGTATCACATCCAAGTAGTGCGGTTGCGGCGGTTGTACCTTCACAACTTCAAAGAGGTAGCGAGGAATAGGGAAGTCTCATGTATTTTTTTAATTATTATTCTGTATTAGGATCAACTGGCAAAACACAAACATATTTAATTTGTGTAACTAAGAACAAATTTTCATTGATAAAAACGAGGTTAAAGTTTTCCATATAATTTTGGCGGCAAAAACGGGCCATGGCGTCACTACTTGTATGATGCAATCAGCCAATCATACACACTATAACTCTTCTTTCCAAATCTTATCAGTGAGAAGCATACGTGAAATCGTGACTTGAAAGAATACATAATAATATAGATATAATAATAATAAATAATAATGGTAATAATAATAATAATAACAATAGTAATAATAATAATAACAATAATTATATCATAATATCAGACCACCTTTTGTTTAGTTATTCATTTTCTGAGGATTTGACAACCGCTTGCCAGTTTTGACAACGGCTCGAGTAATAAGTTTCATTGTTTCATCTAGGAGGCAGTGGCGAGTTTATTCATAAACAGTGACTTGATACAAGTAATGAGGTAACAGGCAGTTTAAAAAAAAAAGTGCGGGAAACAGAAAATCGAGATCTTTGAACCCTTGTAGAAATTGAATTAATTACTTTAAACAATTTAAGATTACGGGGTTTGTTTTTTTACATGAAAATCTATTTATTTAATATATTTCAACACATATTCGAGACTCATGAGACTTCCCTATTCAAGAATTCAGCTATAACAATGTCCCAACGTATTCTATAGTCACATCCTTACAAAATGTTCAAAACGAATAGTACTTCGCTAGTTATACCACTATTCATTTCCAGGAAGAAACGTTTATTTATTATTTGTATTGTTTTTCATTACAAGATATCATCTCAAAACCCGTTTTTGGCCATGAAACACAATGTAGGGCCAAATTTTTTTGGCCTACGGCGACAGAGCTTTGCCCCTGACCCCAGCTATATCACCCCACTCGTTGCGAATATACAAATTAAACGATACATGTGGATAACTAATGGATTTGTGGAGGGTTGATATACATACATAAACCAACTTTGTTTATCCCGTTTGTTTACCATTACTGTCTATTCAGTCTGAAATTGCCAACCCCCCCCCCCCCCTCCGCCTTTCCTTATATCAAAAACGTTCCAACGCGCCGTAACACATATCTTCAGTGAAGGTGTCTCGTTATAAATGTCTTAATGACGCATTATCCTCCCTAATCGTTGTCTCAGTTGTTTGTTGACGTCATCAACATGATGCACAGATACGTCACTGACGTTCTCTGTGGTCATTGGATACTGCAGTGATCAATATTATGAATGTTACACATTCCTTGTTCTCTTCCTTCTTTTGTTTCAAACATCTCACAATTCTTTCCTTTCCTCTCTTCTCTTCTGGCTGTCTTTTCCTTTCTAAAGCTGTCCCAACATATAATTAGGTCCGGTATTATGATGGGGTCTGGTATTATATGGGGGTCCTGTATTATATGGGGTCTGGTATTATATGGGGTTCGGTATTATATGGGGTCTGGTATTATGTTTGGGTCCGGTATTATATGGGGTCCGGTATTATGATTTAGTCCAGGACTAACAGTTGTTTTTCGCCATGGAAACCACGCTTCTGATTGGTTGTTGCCATGGAGAAAACAAATAAGTCCTGAGAGAGCGGAGGAGAGCGGTCCCCCCCTCCTCCTGAGTCCTGACCTAGCCCAATGTTGCTTAACTCGGTGTTCTTGGAAGCGACTGCGGCTAAATCGTTGGCTCTTTGCAAGTCTTTGCTCTTCGTTATCATACCGGGCACTCTTGCGGTCGATTGTCGAACACAAATAGAAGCGTCGTCGCGATGGCCCTCAGACGCGCGTTAAACCACGTGAAGGGAGACAGGAAGTGGAAGTGTTAGACTGTTATCACACGAATGAACCACGATGACTGATACATTGTAGTGTGATGATGAGTCTCACTTGAGTGTTCTATCTATTGCTCTTCTTATAGTCGATTTACAGCTACGCGTTGCAAGCGAAGCGAAGGCGCGAGCTCCAATCAGTGACCGAGTTTGCGTGAAACTATTAACTTCTTTGCTTGAAACTCGGCCGCTGATTGGAGCTCGCGCCCTCGCTTCGCTCGCAACGCGTAGCTGTAAACGTACCATCAATGTTAACAGTGAGATAGGCCACTACTCCGGATAGGGATTTCTACTCCGCTATAGCACAATAGACCTTTTTCAGAATTGATCTAGGACCCTTAGATAGAGCTAATCACGGCTTTCTAGATCTTCAATGACAACATCCACAACAGTGAAAAATGCACCTTAACATAACTATCAAGGAATCTTAGATAGAGCTTATCACAGCCCTCTAGATCTTCAATGACAACAATGCATAACAGTGAAAAATGGACCTTAACATGACTATCAAGGACCCTTAGATAGAGCAAATCACGGCTTTCTAGATCAATTCTGAAAATCATCTATTCATAGTTCCCACGTGACGTCACAGCGGCCATGATTGCGACACAATTGATGCGGACCAATCCTAGATCACTGGCAAATACTATTCACATTTAATAAATAAGCCTAATTTAGAACTTAAAAAGTAAACATAAGTAATAAACAAATAAAATATTAACACACATACCAATTTTATCTCAAAAACAGACTGATTTTTTAAGAACTAAGAATTTCTGTGTTCTACCACCACCGCCTTCAATTGTTTCTCCATGGCAACGTCAAAGTTTGGTCACAAATGTGGCCGCCACGCGCACAGATGTGACGTACGTGCAACCTATGAATTGCTTCTCAAACCGGTGACAACACTTCCACCTTTGAGTGAGTAATACAGGGTAGAGCCACAACGCTATCGGCAGTTTGTCTACCGCCTTTTACTGCCCAACATACTTTAGTCGGGTAGTAGAAGTTCGCCAAGCGACGCGATGACGGTGTTTTCGGCTTTCTTCGTATATTTTCGGTGAAGTAGCCGACCAATCAGGCTCCGTCGTCGCGTCGCTTGGCGAACTTCTACTACCCGACTAAAGTATTTTGGTCAGTAAAGGACCGTTTACATAAATGACCAGTGATTAGTGTCTAGCCTCCGTGATTAAGCCACAGGCTTCTTCCATTGGCTATGAGTGAGAATACTGCGCTCTGATTGGCTGTGACTAAGGTTTGTCTTGACTTGACCAAGGTATTGAAATATGTTCAATTTCTTAGTCAAGTCAAGACAAACCTTAGTCACAGCCAATCAGAGCGCAGTATTCTCCTTTCCAGCCAATGAAAGAAGCCTGTGGCTTAATCACGATGGTTAGTCAATATATGATATATAACCACTAGTCATTTTGTGTAAATCCCGCTTAAAAGACGGTAGACAAAGTGCCGATGGCGTGGGGCCTCTACCCTATATCGCTTCCACAGCTGATTACGTGCATACCACGGGCTTAGCACGAGCTTAGCACGGGCATGTGATTCAACAAACTGTTTGTGAGATGCAATACCAGGTAAAAAAGGCAGTCTCTTTTTTTTAATATCTTGAGCATGCTTGGCAATATTTAAAAGGTGATAAGTACCAAAATATTGTAGTTGCGTCTACAAAATTCCAAAATTTTGAATCATTACGGTTGTTATTGGTAATGCAAATTAATTACAATTAAGTAGGTACTTAATTACCGGAAGAAAATAAACATATTTGAAACTTTTTGATACCGGTTTTGTAGTTCGTCAAAACCACAATACTTTTTTAATACTGTATGTAGCGTTCTAAAGATATTACAAACATGCTTACATTGTCTCATTGTGACTTTCTTTCATTTCATTTCAGCAGGAAAGAAGAAATGTGGTATTTTTAACTTAATATATAATTAAAAAAACATTGTACTTCAGACCAATGTAATCAAATTATCTTTCTGAGATGTGTAGATGAATATCTCCCTAGAATAAATATCATTAAAAAAATACTTAGTATTAGTTTATGCTAAATATAATATGATAAATACTTAATACATTATATATTATACTAAATATATAGGCCTATAATAGAATAAAAATAATAAACATAATATTATATTTGTACCAATATTGAAAAATGAAAATGGAGGAAAATCCTCTACAATGCGAGCAATAAATACATAATGACCATTCTTGTTATTTGTCTCCCTGACGTGAGTCATATTGACGTCATAGCAATCAATTAAAACACTGATCAATATCATTGCAAGACAGTGGTGTAATTGAGAGGTTTGTGGGGAGGGGGGGGGGTGATTTGCGCCTCTTACCTTTATCCCTGCCCCCCTCCAATACTTTTGACGTATTATCCTATTTCCACGAACCCCCCGTCGCAGACGCACTACTCGCGTACGTATTACTCTACGCCGGTACAACGTACACCTGCTCTTACCGACCGCGGCATCTGTGCGCGTCTTCGTCCTATGACGTAGATAAGATGAGTCGGTACAACGTACACCTGCTCTTACCGACCGCTGCATCTGCGCGCGTCTTCTTCCTATGACGTAGATAAGATGAGTCGGTACAACGTACACCTGCTCTTACCGACCGCGGCATCTGTGCGCGTCTTCGTGCTATGACGTAGATAAGATGAGTCGGTACAACGTACATCTGCTCTTACCGACCGCGGCATCTGTGCGCGTCTTCGTCCTATGACGTAGATAAGATGAGTCGGTAACGTACACCTGCTCTTACCGACCGCGGCATCTGTGCGAGTCTTCTTCCTATGACGTAGATAAGATGAGTCGGTAACGTACATCTGCTCTTACCGACCGCGGCATCTGTGCGCGTCTTCTTCCTATGACGTAGATAAGATGAGTCGGTACAACGTACACCTGCTCTTACCGACCGCTGCATCTGCGCGCGTCTTCTTCCTATGACGTAGATAAGATGAGTCGGTAACGTACATCTGCTCTTACCGACCGCGGCATCTGTGCGCGTCTTCGTCCTATGACGTAGATAAGATGAGCCGGTACAACGTACACCTGCTCTTACCGACCGCGGCATCTGTGCGCGTCTTCTTCCTATGACGTAGATAAGATGAGTCGGTAACGTACATCTGCTCTTACCGACCGCGGCATCTGTGCGCGTCTTCTTCCTATGACGTAGATAAGATGAGCCGGTACAACGTACACCTGCTCTTACCGACCGCGGCATCTGTGCGCGTCTTCGTCCTATGACGTAGATAAGATGAGTCGGTAACACGTACATCTGCTCTTACCGACCGCGGCATCTGTGCGCGTCTTCGTCCTATGACGTACATAAGATGAGTCGGTAACACGTACATCTGCTCTTACCGACCGCTGCATCTGTGCGCGTCTTCGTCCTATGACGTAGATAAGATGAGCCGGTACAACGTACATCTGCTCTTACCGACCGCGGCATCTGTGCGCGTCTTCTTCCTATGACGTAGATAAGATGAGCCGGTACAACGTACATCTGCTCTTACCGACCGCGGCATCTGTGCGCGTCTTCGTCCTATGACGTAGATAAGATGAGTCGGTAACGTACACCTGCTCTTACCGACCGCGGCATCTGTGCGCGTCTTCTTCCTATGACGTAGATAAGATGAGCCGGTACAACGTACATCTGCTCTTACCGACCGCGGGATCTGTGCGCGTCTTCATCCTATGACGTAGATAAGATGAGCCGGTATAACGTACACCTGCTCTTACCGACCGCGGCATCTGTGCGCGTCTTCGTGCTATGACGTAGATAAGATGAGCCGGTATAACGTACACCTGCTCTTACCGACCGCGGCATCTGTGCGCGTCTTCGTGCTATGACGTAGATAAGATGAGTCGGTAACGTACACCTGCTCTTACCGACCGCGGCATCTGTGCGCGTCTTCGTCCTATGACGTAGATAAGATGAGCCGGTACAACGTACATCTGCTCTTACCGACCGCGGCATCTGTGCGCGTCTTCTTCCTATGACGTAGATAAGATGAGCCGGTACAACGTACACCTGCTCTTACCGACCGCGGCATCTGTGCGAGTCTTCTTCCTATAACGTAGATTAGATGAGCCGGTACAACGTACACCTGCTCTTACCGACCGCGGCATCTGTGCGCGTCTTCGTCCTATGACGTAGATAAGATGAGTCGGTACAACGTACATCTGCTCTTACCGACCGCGGCATCTGTGCGCGTCTTCGTCCTATGACGTAGATAAGATGAGTCGGTAACGTACATCTGCTCTTACCGACCGCGGCATCTGTGCGCGTCTTCGTCCTATGACGTAGATAAGATGAGTCGGTAACGTACATCTGCTCTTACCGACCGCGGCATCTGTGCGAGTCTTCGTCCTATGACGTAGATAAGATGAGTCGGTAACGTACATCTGCTCTTACCGACCGCGGCATCTGTGCGCGTCTTCGTCCTATGACGTAGATAAGATGAGTCGGTACAACGTACACCTGCTCTTACCGACCGCGGCATCTGTGCGAGTCTTCGTCCTATGACGTTGATAAGATGAGCCGGTACAACGTACACCTGCTCTTACCGACCGCGGCATCTGTGCGCGTCTTCGTCCTATGACGTAGATAAGATGAGCCGGTACAACGTACACCTGCTCTTACCGACCGCGGCATCTGTGCGAGTCTTCGTGCTATGACGTAGATAAGATGAGCCGGTACAACGTACATCTGCTCTTACCGACCGCGGCATCTGTGCGCGTCTTCGTCCTATGACGTAGATCAGATGAGTCGGTAACGTACATCTGCTCTTACCGACCGCGGCATCTGTGCGCGTCTTCGTGCTATGACGTAGATAAGATGAGCCGGTACAACGTACACCTGCTCTTACCGACCGCGGCATCTGTGCGAGTCTTCGTCCTATGACGTAGATAAGATGAGCCGGTACAACGTACACCTGCTCTTACCGACCGCGGCATCTGTGCGAGTCTTCGTGCTATGACGTAGATAAGATGAGCCGGTACAACGTACACCTGCTCTTACCGACCGCGGCATCTGTGCGCGTCTTCGTCCTATGACGTAGATAAGATGAGTCAGTATAACGTACACCTGCTCTTACCGACTGCGGCATCTGTGCGCGTCTTCGTGCTATGACGTACATAAGATGAGTCGGTACAACGTACACCTGCTCTTACCGACCGCGGCATCTGTGCGCGTCTCCGTCCTATGACGTAGATAAGATGAGCCGGTACAACGTACACCTGCTCTTATCGACCGCGGCATCTGTGCGCGTCTTCGTCCTATGACGTAGATAAGATGAGCCGGTACAACGTACATCTGCTCTTACCGACCGCGGCATCTGTGCGCGTCTTCTTCCTATGACGTAGATGCGTAGGAGAGAACGCAACGCACGTATCGCTTTATTATCACTTCGCCCACATGTGCTATAAATAGACCATGGGACTCCCTAGCGCTTGGGTGACGTCATTCACTCGTTATCTCATACCACTGTCTCTCCGCTACTGGGGGGCGTGGCCGTGCGATAGCGTGGGAGGCTCTAGGGCAGAGGTTGCCGGTTCGATGCCCGCCACGCCTACTTTGCTCCCGATAGAGCTGGCTTAGAGGTAACGCACGAGATTAATCCCCGATTCGATTCCGGGCATCATCTATCCAGTTTCAAGGTTTTACGCAGTCACAACGCGAATGCTGGGATCGAGTCCTAATTACCCCTTTTACTTACTTACTTACTTACTTACTTACTTACTTACTTACTTACTTACTTACTTATTTACTTACTTACTTACTTACTTACTTACTTACTTACTTACTTACTTACTTACTTACTTACTTACTTACTTACTTACTTACTTACTTACTTACTTACTTACTTACTTACTTACTTACTTACTTACTTACTAGATGCAATAGTTCAACATTGAACTTTGCTGGAACGCTCTCTCGGGCTGGGCCCTCTAGAGCAGATGATGAAGGAATACAGAAGTAAAAACGCTTAAGCCCGAGGGCTGGGGTGCAGATAATAGTGCAATAATGTCATGTGTAACTACATAATATTGTTTTTTTTTGTGAGTGTCTATGTATGTTTGGTTGTTTATCATGACTGTCATTGTTATTTCTATTTTTAGTTATAACCATATTGACTAACCTGTTTTCTTGTTAAGTTTCACTGTGTTTGTTTTTGTCCTTTGTTGTCTTTATTATATTTACCATTGTGGAATTGTTTTAATTCTGTGTAAATAAAGGCATAATAATAATAATAATAGAAATTAGTGTGGGGATGAATGGGGGTAGAACCTGCTACAATGGAGTCAGTGTGAAAACGGGAAGAAAACTGAATTGGTGCTCAGTAGAAGCGAGGGGGGGCCGTCACAGTCTCTCAGACATTCCTTCTCAACTATCCAATCAACTTACATTCAAGAAGTAAAGTGAATTCATAACTTCCGGTGTCTCAAAGAATGTTTCATACAGTAATGTATTTTTAGCCTCGAGAGTAATCGCATCTACTTGCTGAAGATATGTCGCGGAGTTCCCCTTGCTTGTGCAGCAGTGGTGACGTCTGCATAATAGAGATAGGGCGTCGGTGATTGCAACAAATACTTTGACATGTCTTCACTTAAGGGATTTCCTTGCTGATCATGTTTATATTTATCGGGCCCATAATAACAATAGATGACTATCATCCGTTTGATTGGAAGTAATTGAGATGTACGAAAGAAAATGCTAATATTTTTCATTTTGACAATGTTATAAAATTCAAATATTATGTTTTGTAATATTATTTTTTGTTTTTTACCAATCAAATGTCAGTATTTGAAAAAGCTGATTGACTTCGATTCATTCATTTATGACGTCACCGTTTACAAGGTTGTTGTGGAATCTGAATTTTTTTGATTGTGTTGTATTCCTGTAGATTCCTAACACATTAGGTGTTACTAATGATAAGGCATGTGTATTGTGTACTGTTCTTCGAGGAAGAATCCGTTGATTTTGGTCGAAACAGCTTGCTTAAAATAAGTATCGTTATGAGAGAGACAAGTAGGCTGGGGAAAGCCACAAGTCGGCTAGGCAACCCGCCCAGCATTCATTGCTGAAGCAATTTCTCGTTGTTGCACCAGCATAATAATAATAACATCAGGAAGAACAAGACCAGAGTATAGTTTACTACACGATAACATTACACGCGAGTTAATCGAACCGGTTTGCGGTTAACCGTTTAGTTGTTTGTGTTTTCTTTACTACGCCATCTTTTATCAACGTGACTAACTTCAATGAACACTTATCTGACAAGGAATTAGTAATGTTTACATTGTCCGCCGTGAAGAGCCGTGGTCGATTAGGTGAAGATCTGGTAAACCACACTTGTTTGTATTACACAATATACAACTTGTTTATTACAATAATAATCACATCCTTATATGGTGTTGTTTGTTTTATCAGTGTCGATTACTTTGAAATAGTTATCCATTCTTTCCGCTTTTCTTATACTGCAGTCTCTCCATTTCTACGTAGCCATTAAACGCATCCTGCATTGCAAATATATTCCAACCTAGGTATGTGTTTAATATTTTCCTTTAAACATACCGTTCAGTTATATAGCCTTTAGTAAATAATTACATTTTTATTATGGTCCTCCCCAACGCAGTTACAAGAACTGATTTTCATGAAGAAATCCAGAAATTAAAAAACCCAACCCCGACTGGGAATCGAAACCAGGTCTCCCACTTACCGGGTGGGCGCCTTGACCCCTAGACCACCGGGACTGGCAATTCAACGATTGGATATGGGGACATAAGTTGGATACATAATTACGTACTTTTTATGTACCTCGTTCCCACGGTACGGCTCTAAAGTTGCCGTTTACATATAGGTCAATACGGTACAGATAAATATGTCAATTTACAAAATAAAAAACCCAGTCCGAAACGGGAATCGCATCCTTCTGCATTGAAAGCAGGAATGAAGCCACAAGACCAACGAGTCGAATAAAACCAATAACAGTTACTATAGTCTCAAGATTTATAAAATAAATTCTATATTCACTCATTGTTTTTTTTTTTAGTATAAAACATTCTAAATTTTCAAACATCCTTCACACCACTCACCATCGAACCAGGCTATTCCCAGTGTTGGGGCGAGAACTTTTAAAAAGAACGCGTTCCCGAGAACGCGTTCTTTTTTTGTGAACTTTCCAACGAACTTACTCTTTTTTCAAATGAGTGAACTTGAACTTTCAAAAGTTCTTTTTGAGAACGAACTTTTCAATTTTAGAAAGTTCTTTTGAAAGTTCATTCTGTTCGATGATTGAGCATCTGTCAACGCGCCGTCGAGGAACACGCGAATCGTTTTCGGTTCTCCTTCAGCTGATTTTAAAAAGCTACCGGCCACCATTCATGGAGTAGAATTACATTCAAGTCTGGCCGTTCGAACTCTACCCACCACAAGATGTAAGATCACTCGGTCGAGATAAGTGGGTCTGCAAGTGCAAGTGCCCAAATACCAGAAGTAATGCGACACGATAATTGGGCGGGAGGAAACGACTATACGTGGAACTCCATTCACTAATCAAAACGCAAGATTGAAACATTTCTAGAGCCAGTGTAAATTCTCAAGAGGAACAGATTTCTCGGTTGACTAATGGATTTGTTGTTATAGGGTGTTTGTGTCACAATTCTACTACCGTTTCACTTTATCCTAAAATATGGTGTTACTGATAGCCCTACATCAGACACCTATGCCAGCATTCAATATCTTACCTTAACATGCATGTTTTTCTTCCTATTTAAGCCATACAAGGCAATCGATTATTCGCATGACTGTTAATACAATGTGGTGACACTTTTTCACAAAAGAACTTTTAAAAGAACTTAGTTCATATTTTAGACGAACTTGAACTTTTCAAAATTTTAGGTTTTGAAAAGAACTTGAACTTTATTAAAGTTCATTATTTGAGCTGTGAACTGAACTTTTAGAAAGTTCATTTTAAAAAAGAACTGCCCCAACACTGGCTATTCCACAGCATTCTTGTTGATGCTGACATCATCGATGAGTGAAGCATTCATCAAACATATCATGTCAGTATTTTCAAAGCCAGTCACTGATTGGCTCTGATCATTTGTCCTGACTCAACCAAAGTATTTTAAGCCATGAGTACTCCGGAATTACATCATTTAACAGAAATGGGAGTAGAAATCAAAATTAAGTCCACTTAGACAAAAAAACGGAGTTGTGACAGCTGCTATGATCGTTTCGGTTGTTCCTACTCCTACTTGAGAAGCAGGTGTAAAACCGTTACTCCCATAACAGTTGTAGTAAGTTACCACTGGACAGAAAAACGGTGTTTTGTCAATATCATAATTCACAAGGTCCTTTAGGTCTTTTTCTGGTATTTTTCTGGTCTTAATTCTAAGACCAGCCTAACTTTGAATCTCTTGTGAATCCATGCCAATAGATTTTTAAAACATGTTATTGGAATGTCCATTGCGTCTTTGTTCCTAACAGAAATTAGTCACTTCTTCATGTGACCTAGATTCTCAAGAAGTTCAAAGCTAGGCCGGTCTTCCAGGCCCTGGAGTAATGATCACAGGACAAACGATCAAACCTTATGACGTCATCTTGCACAAGGTTGCAGTGGCACCACTGTACACGTTGACCGCGCATGCGCCTTACAGCACAGGAGGAAACTGTCCCTCCTACGTCACAGTGGATCTCCCTTCCTATCAGCCAATTAGCACCGTCGGGTTGACGTCACTCGGCCTAGCCCATCGTCCCCGATGTCGTCAACTGTTTCCCCCAAGGGTTGACGCAGCGATATTTTTACCCGCCTACTAATCGAGAGGTCGAGTCGAATTCTTGTGTTTTATAAATGTTCTATCTGTCTGTCTTTATACAACAAAACAAACATCTGTCCGTTGGCGCCTCAATGTATTTCCTCTTCGAAACCTACGCACGATTCATATATTTACTTTATTTACAATTAAGATACGTGCTCATTATGCCCACTATAAGTTCTATTGAATTCTTCAGGGCTTTAATGCCTAGTGTAGGCCTATATTAAGTAAACAAATTAGGGAGTCGTGGTAAATGTATTTGCGAAAAACAAACACATGTTTACTATGTATTAGCAGGGTAATACCCACACCACTGGATAGGACATATAGAAGACGCGACGAGTGGGAATTCAATGTTTTTGTTTGTCACACAAAAGACCAATAGAGAATCGAAACTCGGAATAGATTTATGGCTTCGACTTTCGCAACAATTATATTCTATCGTTTTTATCAATCCATGGATTCGTTTGAAATCTGAAACAACTCTCAATTCTTTCTTCTCCGTCAGTCTTTTCAAATCTATACTCATCAATGGCAAAGTGTATCCGGGATTGTCTGTTGCATTTATTCCAATCTTGGTATAATATGCTCTTTTTTGTCTTGTTTATACCTTGTGATTACGAATTATGGAATAAATATCAGACTTGTAACTGTAACTGCAATGGATGAAGACATTTCTTACAGACTTGATAATGAAACCACATTTGCCGTTGGTATGGTAAGAGCAGATTGGAGGGTTCGAAAGTTTGTGTAACAGCTTCGTTCTTCTCGTCAACTGCTCGGCAGTCCAGGTTAGTGGAGGAACCTATATATGACTGGTCAAAGTTGCACCGTCCTATTGGACGGGACGTAAAGCCGATGGTCCCCTTGGTACTTTTCGACAGGAGTAGGCTACATGCCAGTAAAAGGCTTCACCTCCTCCCTTCTTCATTATCATTCATCACTCATCAGGCTAAAGAGGGCGTTGTGCCCGATAAAGTAGTATTACCTTTATATTGAAAGTCGAAAATATAATGATGTGCAGTGCACTAAAACATTTGAGCTCCATTAATACGCTGAAGTTTTTAAAAATATTTACGATATGGTTTCGCGTGAAAAGAAATTGGATGTAAAAAGTGTAAAATGTTTGTAATAGGTGTTATGGTACTTATTGTGGCATAGAATTGTAGAATTTTTTAGTTATCATAAATTATTATTATTTTATGAACATAGCGTTTTTGTTTTAATTAATGGAACCAAAGTTTGTCGTTGTCGTCGTCGTGGTTGATATGTTGTTGTTGATGTTGATGTTGATGTTGATGTTGATGTTGATGTTGATGTTGATGTTGATGTTGATGTTGATGTTGATGTTGATGTTGATGTTGATGTTGATGTTGATGTTGATGTTGATGTTGATGTTGATGTTGATGTTGATGTTGATGTTGATGTTGATGTTGATGTTGATGTTGATGTTGATGTTGATGTTGATGTTGATGTTGATGTTGATGTTGATGTTGATGTTGATGTTGATGTTGATGTTGATGTTGATGTTGATGTTGATGTTGATGTTGATGTTGATGTTGATGTTGATGTTGATGTTGATGTTGATGTTGATGTTGATGTTGATGTTGATGTTGATGTTGATGATGTTGATGATGTTGATGATGTTGATGATGTTGATGATGTTGATGATGTTGATGATGTTGATGATGTTGATGATGTTGATGATGTTGATGATGTTGATGTTGATGTTGATGTTGATGTTGATGTTGATGTTGATGTTGATGTTGATGTTGATGTTGATGTTGATGTTGATGTTGATGTTGATGTTGATGTTGATGTTGATGTTGATGTTGATGTTGATGTTGATGTTGATGTTGATGTTGATGTTGATGTTGATGTTGATGTTGATGTTGATGTTGATGTTGATGTTGATGTTGATGTTGATGTTGATGTTGATGTTGATGTTGATGTTGATGTTGATGTTGATGTTGATGTTGATGTTGATGTTGATGTTGATGTTGATGTTGATGTTGATGTTGATGTTGATGTTGATGTTGATGTTGATGTTGATGTTGATGTTGATGTTGATGTTGATGTTGATTTTGATGTTGATTTTGATGTTGATTTTGATTTTGATGTTGATTTTGATGTTGATGTTGATGTTGATGTTGATGTTGATGTTGATGTTGTGCCCAGTGGGAGTGACACCGCCCACTCCAAACACCGTGAGACCCTCCCCGAGGAATGCCTCGATCGCTTATGTTGTTAAAACGCTATTAGACCCCATCAAGTAGTCCAATCAAGGACACCCAGGATCCATCAAGGTCCTGAAAGCGATGAGACCGTCGTGCGTAACTAGCGCCCTCGTTCACGGTCCCACCAACCCAACAATAGCCAGAGTTAAACATATATCCACATTCAAGTTTTGCTCTTCAATCCATTACTTTTTGTCTACTTTGTTTATTGTTTTGATCTTGTTTTACATAAATTAAACCATCAAATCAGCTCCGTAAACGATGTTGTAGTGAGTACATGGGTAATACGAGCACGCAATTTGCCGAATGTTAAACACGCAACGGAAATGCTTGCGATAATGGTCGTGGACTGACCGCAAATATGTGAATGTTTTACACTTAGAGTCAAATCTCTGCTCTATTTTTAATAATCCCTGGGAAATAGTTTGATCACCGTTCACGTAGTCTGTGTAATTATATAATAATAGTCCATGAGATGTTTATGGACATAATGGGTCAAACAGTGGCGTAGCGGAAGGCCCCGCAAACCCCGCAAGGCGGGGGGGCCCCCGCGAAGCGGGGGCCCCCGATGATATAGATCAGATATTATGAAAATTTCCAATAAGACAAAAAATCAATTAAAATGTATTTTAAATAAAATTACAAAATTCGCGCCCTCCCCCCCCCCCCCAAAAAAAAAAAAAAAAAAAAAAACGGAAAATGTTGTATCAGCCAGGAAATCAGTCACAGGTCTCAAGAATATTCTCACAACTGTCAATTTGAATAAAATATTCATTATAAAGAAGACAAGACACCACTGAATTCTCTAGACAACCAACAATTCCTTTTTTGACAGCGAAAATTTTGGACGCTATAGCGAGCCAAGTCATAAACGGATGGCTGCAGCTAAAAGGGTGATTGTGAGGGGATCGGTAGTGGGTTGCCATTTGGCATTTGGTCTGTGTTGGTTTGTATGCGAAATACGTGCTTATGAATAAAATTAATATTTAGTTCCAACATGTTAAATGGTCTGTCTTTAACCACTACGGGCGGTGTGCTCCCTAAATTACACGATGCAAAAAATAAGACAGCAATGACTGTAAAGTGTAAACATTCGAGGACGGGACGGGGCCAGTCTTGCTCTCATATTCTAAATTTTTGGGATCGTTCACGATTTTATACCGGATATATGGGTTAGCGAAATGCACTTGTGTTGTAAAACTAACAGTCTGATGTCACCGACAATGCCAATGAACCTTAAATTTTACCCTTACCCCCACCAACAATAAACTTTGTTTTGTAGCTAGTTTCCACCCTTTACACAAAATTATTTCAGAGGTCAGTTTTCTCTCGGACTCCCTCACTGACAGAGGCATATCTCAGCGTGGGAGTAGAACTGTAGGTGATACGATTAATAAAGTGGTGTCAAATATGGTGCTGGATCGGATGTGTTGATAAAAGTTCGCAAAGTTTACATTCTTATTGTGAATTGAGTGAAATCGTAGTATTTTTGTGAATATGTGTTGAATTGAATGTTCTCTTCTGTGTGGAGCCACGAAGTGTTATGTTAGGTGTTTCTATTTTATTATTCTGTTACTATGTTATTTGTTAATATATTATATATTATTTACAATGAGTGGTAGAACTCATAAAAGTGCCCGTGACTGCAGCGGGTGCGAAAGATCTTTTTCTAAATTAAAATTAATTAAAAACTATTTACGAAGCTCAATGAGTGAGAATCGACTCAGTGGTATTGGCATTGCTCAATATCAAGGGTGAAAGAACACGAAAGTTAAACATAGATACATTGTTCGACGAGTTCGCGGACGCTAACGCACGCCGAAAAGCTCGATTTGCCAGACAATAATTCACTAAAAGCCTAAACGGCTAGGAAACGTTCCAGAATTGCAGTTGGAGGATCAAAACGTAGGTTATTTGATTTATCAATACTTAAAATTTATCATAATTGTTGTTGTTGTTGTTGATGATATAATAATATGTTATTATGGTTTTAGTAGATAAATGTATACATTATTATTACGTCGCGTGGAAGTGGTGGATATGGGGGGGGGGGGGGGGGTTGAAAATAAGATCAAACGTTAAAATGTTGCCATGTATGCTGTGAATTGTAACTCGACATGACGACAAAACAAATTGACGCACACAACTACATTGTTTCGGTATTACATTCAGCCCACCCTCTTTTTCCTAAAACGCACCAAATGCACTCTAAAGACGTGCTTTCAAAAGCGCTTTTCATGGGCTCCGCCCCCCATACCCCCCGTGCTTGATCCTACCATGTCCAATGGCCAATGTCGCGGGGGGGCCCCCGACGTCTGCGCTACGCCACTGGTCAATGTATTATTATATAATACAATTATTATGCTATTGATAATTAGTTCAATTTATATCGTCAATAGTGTAACATTATAATTATCCAACGTTTCTGCTAGACCCCCATTATTATTTTAGTCTTGAATATCTTTTTGTTTCTCCACGGAAACCAAAACCAAGAATCTAATAATTTCTTGCATCACTATTGGAACATACATCAGGTCAAATATATTTATCAACGACTCGACTGGCAAATATTATAATAATAAATAATGGTCAAAGGGTTCCTAATAAATACTTAAGTATGTGATTCACTCTATAGTTTTACCCGAGTTAAGGGTATTTGACGGCCGAAGACTTTTGAAAAAGCAAAAAGAACGCACAATTTGGTTTCGTTCAATCATAAAGCGTCAACACCGTATGAAAAAATGTGTTTTTATAGTAATTAAAACTGTCATTGTCAATGTACTTTTAAAGTTGATTAAAAATAACAGCTTAAATTAAAACGAACTAACAAAAGTTGTTCAAATAGTATTGAGTTCTTTTTAAACTTAATTGCGCGTATTTTTTTTTTACTTTTTTAATGTTGTCTGGTGTTGTTGATACATGTACAAATACCAATCTCTGATTGGCCACGAACTTTTAGTCTACGACGAACGCATCGGCAAAGTTGTTTCGGTCAAGACTCATTGTCATCGGGATCATCGGCATCTCAAGCGTACTCAACCACAACTGACGGCGTCGTGATTGTAATCGTAATCCGGAAATCATAAAAGAATTAACTTACTTTGTTCTTAAGGCGCTGTTCACAACCAATTTGTAACGTCGTAATGGATTGGAATGGTAAATCATACTTCTACAATTGCGATTCCAAATACTATTACGATGCCGTAACTTGTGGTTCCTGATTACGATGGCGATTGCGATATTAAGATTTAATTATGTGCAACGCCATTATAGAAATCCAAGGTATATAAGTTAACTCCTTTACGATCTCCCGATTGCGAATACGATTAAAATTGTAAATTTGTGCTTTACTATAACTGTGTTCAACGGTTAATTCGGTTGTTGAGTTAAAAGTTACGACACAAATTTACTCCAAGAAATCCTAGAACGTTCTAAACAAAATCCTGAAATGAGATGATTGAGTGGTTGTCGGTTGAACCAATCACGGTGTTTGTACCGTCGTACGTCATACCGCGGTCATACGCACTCGGGTCACGATCGCGCAAACCGGTTCAGACTTTCATCAACGGGTCACATACACCTCTCTGACGTCACAGCCACGACACGGTAGGCTCGCCGCTGTTATGCAACCCGATAGAAATAACTCGATTAACATAACGACGTGAAGGTAGCGCTAAAAATAACGTTCCGCGACTTTCGGGATGGCTACGCCAAAATACGTGGCCATTGAGTTTAGGTGCCTGTTCATTGTGTGTTCAGTGAGTGAAGGTATTTTCTTTCCTTCTCAATTCATGTTTGAAAGTAATAAACTTGCTTCCTAGAACGGAAATAAGATGCGAATATCGTCCTCATCTTTACTGAGATGTTGCGTGAGGGGGGCAGGAGGGGGGGGGGGGGAGGCGGCAGCTGGACCCCCCTGGAGTATTATTGAATTAGTTTTATTTTGTTATTTAATTAATTTATTTAATAAGAAACTTACTAAAACAATTTGTTTTATTTAATTACAACTGGAATCTGAAAAGTGAAAACTAAACGAGAATTGAGAATCAACAAGTTTTTCATCGAGGCTGATGATCAACCTACCCTTCAGTTGGTTAAAATGCATTCAAAATTTTCAAAAAGTAAACCAAAATAAATGTTGTTCCATATAAAATGTATTGTTCCTTCTTGTGTTTGTTCTATTCTTCCAATAATCCGTTCTGCAAATTAACTCATATAACTGTTGTAATGTGTTGTTGCGTCACACCGTTCGCAATCAAGTAAGTTCATTTGAAAAACGTAAATGTTTACTGGAACAATGAAACAATCACAAGAAGGAAAGGAATAACACTTATATATATATATATATATTTGTTTACTTTTTGACAATTTTAGTGTTTTAAAACATTTTTTACTAACAGAAATCGGGAGTTCACCAATGTAGTTCGACATATACAGAGTAGTAATTTATCTTATAACGTGTTCACTACACCAACATGACTCAAGCCGAAGCAGCCGATAAGACCAACGTGCCTGACTAGTGTGGTTGTTATGCATTTGTAATATTGATAGCAGTGGCGGATGAACGTAGAATTGGGGGGCCCCCCGCGACTTGTAAATAATAATTAATAACCTAGACGGGACATGCTTGTTTTATCTTTTCGGCGTATTTGAGCGGCTCTTAGTGAGCCGTCACCCGCGATACTGAGTTCGATACTATATACAATAGAATTACAATAGAATTAAACATATTATACCTATTAAATATTGATAAAGTTACAATAGAATTAAAAATATGACCTTTTAAATTTTAGTAAAGTTACAATAGAATTAAACATATAACCTATTAAAAATTAATAAAGTTACAATATAGAATTACACATATAAACCATTAAAATTTAATAAAGTTACAATAGAATTAAACATATGACCTATTACTTCATCGGATAATTTCATCGTTATTGTGTTGAGTGTAAACTCAATGGATATACAGTGACATGCTTCCTAAATGATTAGGGCACCCTTTCATCCTGTGCAGTGAATTGGAAGGGGTGGTGGTAGAGCCAGTCGCCGAAGGCGTAAAATGTTTCACAGAGTCCGGAAAATGGCTTTAGAGCAATTATCTTTGCCTTCAGAACAGCTTTTTGTTGCCAAACATTTAAACTATAGGAATACCCTGGATTTTGACGAATATGACACAATCTACTTTCTTTACATAATTTCTTATTTATTTGACAATTTTCATACATTAATCTTGATTTCACAGGGGGCCCCCAAAACGTGCCCCTCCCCCCTCCCCCACCGCGGGGTCTGCAAGGGGCCCTCCACTTCACCCGTGTTTATTGGAGTTTATTGGAAGTCGAACCAAGCCTCCAGCATTCAAATCCAGCTGTAATTCTCATCTTATCTACCGCGACAGAGCAGCAAGTCACTTCAACTTATCCCCCCCCCCCCCCCTGCGCGCGCGTGTCCCGTGCTCGTATCCCGCCACAGGTCTCATGTATGACCTTGACCCCACACCCCTGCACTTGACCCTGCCGCACCGTACGCACGTGCGTGGGAGAGAGCCGCGAGCCAATCACACGCCGGCGTGACGCGTCACTCGAGGAAAGTGAAGCGATTGGTTACACAAGACCGCTGCTTCCTCTCCGCGCGCCCGGCCGGCGTGCGTACTACGTTCCGCGCGCGATAACCAGGAGGGAGGGGGGGATTAAGGTCGTAGTAAGACAACTTCATTCATGAATCAAACCGACGTCACAGTATGATTATTCATTCATTTGTTTATTCCATGGCTGACTGTTTTGTTTTTTCCTACGGGAAAGACAAATATTATGGTTTTCTTTGGCCTACATTTCACAACGTTGTTTTAGTAGAATCTAAGATGGGCTCTTGTTTGACTCAACATTAAAATTGTCTGTTTAGGGAATATTCGTATGATATCATAACTTGAGAAAACCGTCCGGGGTGGCTCATGCGGTTGGGGCGCAGATCCTAAGCGTATCGGTATAGTAATAATTAATACTAATTTGTCGTCGGAATATCTATAGGGTGGACACCAGCTTTACCTTATGTGCCCCTCTTCACGTGACGAACTAGGTATGTTCGGGTGTTTGGATAGTTGAGATGGAATGTCCGACGGCTGTTTAGGACTCAATCCCAATTATTCCAATTCTCATTCACCTTTACGAAAATCACGGGTTCGAATACATGTTTTTTTGTATTTGTCCTCCACCTTCATCTTTATCTATCACCTTTCTTCGTCTCGAATAGTACTATTGCAATAATGAAGAAGTATATCAACAAATATATTGTACAGAGCAGAAAGTGTGTTGATATTTGTTATTTGAGCTGTCAATAGTAGACGAATATGCTTACCATAAATTATGTGAGTTTTAACATGTAGGCCTATATCGCCCGCCCGATAAAAAAATACGAAAAAGGAATATGTGGGCCATTCTAAACCACAAGAGAAGAGTGACCGAAACAGGACAGGATCTTAATTTTGGTGTTCAATGATAATAGCAAAGCAAACACATTTTGTACAATAGATGATTTTCAGGACCCTTTGTATGAGTATCATCACGGTCTCCTAAGTCTTCAAGAACAACAATACACAACAATTAAAAATCAGTTTTCAAATGTTATATCAAGGTTAATTGATGCACACAAGATCATCATGTACTAACCTTGATTTTATGTTTTTAATTGTTGTTCATTGTTGCTAATAAAGATTTAGAGGACCGTGATGATAATCATACAAAGAGTCCTAGATAGTTTTGGAAATGGTCTATCGATCTATGAAAAAAAATCTAATTTAAAATCTAATTTTAATAAATCTCATTTAATAATCTAATAAAAAATGATGAAAAAAATCATAGAGGGCCGTGATTAGCTCTGTCTAAGGGTCCTTAATATAGTTATGTTAAGGTGCATTTTTCACTGTTGTGCATTGTTGTCATTGTCATTGAAGATTCTAGAGGGCCGTGATTAGCTCTATCTAAGGGTCCTAGATCAATTCTGAAAAAGATCTATTTTGAAACCGAACTTCAACCAAACGCCATCTGATTTTCGAATCTTCGGACGATACATTACGCTAGTTGTCGTTTGCGTATGCTTATTTTTTCACACCGATCGAACCAGTGGCTCTTACTGAAGTAGAGAAGTTGTAGCATTATTGTGAAGTGAACTCGGTATCACTTGAGTTTGTAAGGTTTGGTGGAGGGGGTGTTTGAGTCCTGGACAGTAACTTCATCTATGAAGGAACTTTCCACGAATGGCATCTAAAGAGACATAGAAGAATCATTTCAACAATGAATTACAAGTATAAAGTAGATAAAAGCTAAGTTCAATAACCCGAAGGGGTTTTGGTAAAGATGGTATCTATACATACAACCCTGTTAGTAAAGGAGGTTTCTGTACTATGTACTATGTTGGCGACGAGTGCACAAACTTGGAAGTCTCTTCATAACATCTTATCGCAATGGGAGATATAGACCTTCCTCAATAGACCTTTTTAAGAATTGATGTAGGACTCTTAAGATAGAATTTATCACGGCCCTCTAGCCCGATCTACAATGACAACAATGCACAACAGTGAAAAATGCACCTTAACATAACTATCAAGAACCCTTAGATAGAGCTTATCACGGCCCGCTAGATAAATTTTGGAAATCATCTATCAGGCACTACCCTCTAGATCTCAACGGGACGGGCAGCGGGGGGGGGGGGGACTGCTATGATAAGGTAAGGGGGAATCAATCCGTAGGCAAACCATAGAGAAAATATCAGTGGTCAAGCTTTGCCATAGTGACCTTATGTAAATAAACAAGTTCCAATATGAACTACAGACAAACCGCAATCTTCTATAATCTCGACATCAGATATTATCTTTAGAGTAACTATGAATCAGTTCAGTAACATTACATTGCTATAGGAGGTAGTGTGAAGTAGCACTGTAAACATCATTGCACAGTCCTCCCTTCATTTCGCGCGTGACGTTCCAGCTTCTACCGCGTGCGCGAAGTGAAGGGAGGACTGCGTCATTGCATCGAGCTTTGGTATTGTTCACGCCCCTTTTTTTTTAGAATTATCTTCTTCAAAGTTCTTCTTTGTCTACATCAACTTTCTGTCAACCTAATACTTATTTAATTGAATTTAATTCGTAAATCAAATTTTATCTTGGTCTTCAAATTTAGGGGCTTTTGGTTGCAGAAGTTGTTAATAGACAATTTGATTACAACGGAATATAGAATTAAAATTTTGTTTTTAAAATTTGATAAGACCTTTAATTCCATTCCATACGCTATCAGTTTATTTTGTATAAATATTAAATTTGCTCAGGTGGCTCATCAAGGAAACAAAGTAATAAATACGAGAATACGCTTCCAAAAAACGAAGCCGCTCCTTATAAAACATTCCAACACCGATTCAGATAGATATATGTTACACAGACATTTTATAATCACGTTCTTGACGTAACCATCATCCATGTACCGTAATTACGTGTTGCCCTCTTTCCCGCGTACGTCAGCACTGAAAGCTTAGGGGGCTCGCCTCGCGTAGTGACGTCACAACCATGTCCTACGTGAACACACGTTGCAACAGGTAGGTAGCGTAGCTCCGCCCACTCGCGTGCCTCGACTGGAGGGGGGAGAGGGGTATGAATGGGATATCGCTCCTCCCGCAAACCGCAACTCTACCCTCCCCGGGTATATAACCACGCCGCGGACCTCTGGTTGTAAGTCTGTCCTCTCTCACGCCACTCTCAAGACCACGTCCGGTCGACTACTCTTAGACTCCAATCCAGTTCGTCCAACGATAAACATGTCGTACTCTCGTCTATTGGCGGCGACCCTCTGCCTCCTGGTCCTGACCGACTCCGCCTCCTTGGCGCCGCATCTCCCCCGCTGGGGGGGTCATCGACGCAACTCAGTGGTGGACGCGTCGAGGGAGCGTCGCGCCCCCCATCAGAGAAGCAGGGAGGCGTCGGTGAAGTCAGCGGAGAACCTCACACTCTGTCCCCACGAGGTACGGGTTGACTTCAACAAGCTGCGCATCCCGCAGAGGATCGAACACGTGGTCTGCAAGGAGACCAACTGCAAGTGTACTGAAGTAGGAGACTACCGTTGTACTCAGCTGTACTCGGAGATGGAGGTGGCGCACCTAGCGGAGGATACGGGAGATGTTATAGCCAGGGACAAGATTCAAGTCAAGTATGGATGCTTCTGTGCGACAAGAAGTGGGTACCACTTAAAGCCAGGGGAGAAACCTCGCCTAGCACATTAACGACACCACCTCGCTCTCACCAAGCAAGCGAAGTATACCTAGCGAAGTATGGACACCATCTCCCTCAGGATGCTAGCGCAGTAACTACAACACCTCGCACGCGAAGTACGGCTAGCGCAGTACCGACAACAGCTCACTCTCACCAAGCAAGCGAAGTATACCTAGCGAAGTATGGACACCATCTCCCTCAGGATGCTAGCGCAGTAACTACAACACCTTGCACGCGAAGTACGGCTAGCGCAGTACCGACAACAGCTCACTCTCACCAAGCAAGCGAAGTATACCTAGCGAAGTATGGACACCATCTCCCTCAGGATGCTAGCGCAGTAACTACAACACCTCGCACGCGAAGTACGGCTAGCGCAGTACCGACAACAGCTCACTCTCACCAAGCAAGCGAAGTATACCTCGCGAAGTATGGACACCATCTCCCTCAGGATGCTAGCGCAGTAACTACATCACCTCGCACGCGAAGTACGGCTAGCGCAGTACCGACAACAGCTCACTCTCACCAAGCAAGCGAAGTATACCTAGCGAAGTATGGACACCATCTCCCTCAGGATGCTAGCGCAGTAACTACAACACCTTGCACGCGAAGTACGGCTGGCGAAGTACCGATAACTCGTTTCGCAGACAATATTCAGTTGAAGTTAATTATTTACAGTGTAAGACAATAATTTAAAATGCCATAGAGTGACCAGTATTTATTAGGAATATATTTATTGTGGAATACGTTTTAAACGACCATCAGTGATGAGCGATTATTGTGATTTATTTTATATATTACTGTAGCTGTTAGTTGTGTTTTACGAAAGTGAACAGGAACAAATAATTGACTGAAATGTGGATGAAGAAGTGAACAGTATTCAATCAAGGCTTATTATTTACAACATTAGTTGTTGCTAGAATTACGCCGGCAAGTATATCGATAGTCGAAGTGCCAGAAGAAGAATCGATACCTTGAAACGATAATATTCGAAAGAGCAGAGAGTTGAGTATGATATGTAAATCACTGTTCAATTATGTCCACTTATGGTTTTACAGGACTTCAGGGAGGGGGGAGGGGGGGGGGAGGGGGAGGGGGAGTTTTCTTCTCTCAGGAAGAAGTTTACATATCTAAAGTTTTGCACAGTTGCAGTTAGAACTTTTTGATACGTGTATATTTCGATAAGATATTTGGGAAGTAATTTTTTTTAAATTATGAAATGCATTTTTTTGTCTTTTAGCAATTTACAAATTCGTAAACCGTAATTATTTTTTTCTATTTAGTGTGTGATACCTATTTTAAATCTTCATGTATCGAAGTCATTGTTTATACTTCTGCAAAATTTTAGATGTGCACAAACGACGACGCCAAATTCCCCAATTAATGCTTAAATACCGTCCATGGGCAGCCTAAGTGTTTTAAAACTGCCATTTACGGAAGAAAGTCGTAGGTCAGTATTATCTGGCAAAATTATTAATTTACTGTATAGTTGTTCAACATGTCCAGTATACCAAGTGTTCTAAATTTGTGTTGATTTTCTTTGAAAATTTGAAAGAAAATCTAACACGGTTTCGAAAGTTTTTCCTAAACGTTTGATATGAAATCATTCAGCCATGTACCGGTGCTATGAAAATGGGCGTTCTCAGTGTTTGAGATCGTCTCATTGTTGTTGTTGTTGTTGTCAGTCATTTTCTCGGTTCCTGTATTATTTCCAAGCCAGGTTTTACCCGTTCTCAGTCTCGGGTAATGTCTTTGCTTACAAGTTTCGAGTCAAATACTAGTTCATGTTTACATATCTATCTGAAACAAAGTACAAATCAGTATTAAGTACAATTTTATTGTTATATTTTAATACTATTATTTATTTATTAATTTAATATTTATATTAATATTTATGTATGCTCAAAGTTGTATTTATTGTGTGTGGTGTGCTTTTGTACGCATTTATATTAAGTAATTATACAAAGAATGTAAAACATTTAAAAATCTGTTGTTATTTCACACTGTGTCCTCTCTGAAGGTATAATCCGGTACGGTTCCCAGACCCCAGTCCCCAGATGGTTGAGCAGTGGATGTTCGAATACATGCTCGACCTGTCTATCTTTGTGACAGTGTCATTGTGAAGTGTCAAGCAGTTTATGGTTCACCTCATAACTTCCTATCACGTCAACTTCTCCGAGATGCTAAACGTTATCAGTTTCTACTCGGGCATTATTTAATTTTGTTCCCTAAAATAATAATTACATTAACTTAAAATTAATTATTATTGAATCCAGTACAATCTCTTATAGAAATGCACACCAGAGAAATCCGTTAGTCTAATTTTCTATTCTTATTTTCACAAAACATCTATTGTTGTGACTCAACTTTAAAGTGTTATGTATAAGTAAACGAATGTGCCATTTAGATGATGTAATGTTCCATTCAAGGCCAAAATAATTATGTATTAATTACTAAAAAATTATTAAACAATTAAATTTTAAAAAATATTAAAAAAATATTATTAAAATTAGTTGTTAATGAATTAAAATGAAGCATTTTTGAATGTTATAATTTACGCAGGTTTTTATCTGAACACTGAACCAATGAACACATGGAGATGGCGTACGACCATATATCTTCACCTTGTATTACTTAATAAACCCAATGTATTTGTGGGCGTGTAACAGTTACAACAGAAACGCAACAAGTTACACCATCCACATCACCGATAAAATCATCTCCACCAACAAGTTTGTCTTTCTTCACAAATAGAATCGTTAAAATTCATCACTCGAAAGCGTAAAATCGTTTTGACGTTGTGTTTATTCAAATAATTACTATACGTGTAATATCGCCCGATCATGGTGACTGCTGATGATTCACTGAGAAGCCGGTCGAGCAGTAAACATTTCATGTGACGGGTGACGTCACTATTATGCTAAACTAAACTGTCTCATTGTTTTTAACCCAGGGGCGATGGAAGTGAAAGCTTCACAGAAACAACAGTCAGATGAGATGAATGTATTAGTGATTATAATTTACAGAACCCGCTCACAGAAACTATCTAATATAATACATGCAGTATAATAATATATACTTATTCCTTATCGAAGAATCACAAAACAAAATGCTTTTAAATATCCCGTTAACGTAATTAGTGAGGACACCTGTATACATAGACCCGGAGGAACTGGGTTCGATCCTCTGGCAGGGCAAACTTTTGTTACAATTAGTTACTCTATATACACTGTCTATAAAGCTGGAACTAAATTTAAGAGTCGTATATGTATGTATCATATATTGGCGTAAATTTTCGTGATCCATATTTCTTTTGCAATCCTTTCCAAACGTAGAGTTTTAAATAATTATATTATGTGTAATTTATATATCGTTGTAGTATACCGTACAAACTAATATAATACACACATACTTATTTCGAAGCGTCCTTTTTAAATTATTTGAAATAGTAATTGGTTAACATGTATATGGTTAAATAAATTTTCTCGATAAAAAGTGCCCTGAATGAAAATTCACGTCATTCACCAATGTCAAATATGCAGAGTGCGTATTTTCACGGCCCAACCGTACGTCGAAACTACCTATTTTTGGTCAAATTTGTAATTAATCGTAATATTCCTATATGAATTGTTGAATGGTTTAGTGCTATTTTTAATTGGTATTTGTTTATATAGGGGCGGCTCGCCTAGAAGGGCACAAGGGCATGTGGCCCCCCTTTTCTCCCGCCAACCGCCAACAATCACACGAGTTGTGGACTTGTGGTATGTTTACATAAAATCGAAAAGTTTGTAATTGTAATGTGCGCATTCAAATAAAGGCGCGGTGCGCTGACTTATCCAGGCAGACGGCGGTAGCCGAACTGTCCGACAGAGTTCGTTACGATTACGTTTTAGCTACCGTTATCGCTGACGGCCGCGTCTTTGGGTTTATCGCGTCTTGCATTTCGTGGCTGGTGACTCGGTGAGCACAGGACGATAACACTCATACCGCGCATGCGCAGTTACGTTTTTCCGCAGATAAGTGAGGGGAAGCGGCAGATTTTACATGACGAATGAGCATGTTTTTTCGAGAGCCCCAGTACGGAGCGAGGCGCCGTTTATGTAAGTACGTGTGAACGTGGTGTTGTGTGTAGACAGGTGGTTGTCTTTGTTCTAGTGTATTGCGTGTTGTGTTGTGTCACTGTGTGATGTGTCGCTTTTGACTTTGCAGTAATAGCCAAACAAAGTGAACGAGTTGAGGCACATAAAACATAAACATTCGAATTATGAAAATAGACTTGTAGAAAAGACATTAGACCGACCAAGGCCTGACTTGTGTATAACTCAGGTATGCCAAATTCAAAATAAACTTCTAAAAAAAACTTCTTAGCACTAGTATAGAAACATTAAATTATCAGGTAAGTTTGCATGTGCTGTTATTTATTATCTTCTAAAAGAAGACTAACTACTCTTTTAAAATGTTAACTGATTTTTTCCCTACCCATTTCAAACCCCACGAGCCGCCACTGTATATATAGATAGATCTCAGTACTGGCTTCTTAAATTTTAAAATATTTCACGAAAGGGTTGTTTCTCATACGGAGGCGAGGCGGCCAGCGGGTATAAAACAGCATATTTGGCTCCATCAGGAGGCGTTTATCTGCGGTCCGTGACGTCATAGCTATAGTCTTCTTGCAACGCGATGCAATCACTGTCACATGCAATGATCACTTGCTTATCAGACTTGCAGCATTACAGAGTGCATCCGCGGTTATCAGTTCCGTTAGCCGCCATTTCCTAGCCGCCATTTTCTATAGCTATATCTGAACAAAACAACAGTCTAAACCGAGTGCGAAAAGAGTTCGAAAATTGCATTACGTGTAACTTTATGCAAATATCTAGGCACTGGCGAGGAGTGGGGGGGGGGGGGGGGGGGGGGCAAGAGGCGCCACTTCCTCCCTCCACGAAAAAATATAAACTGTAGGTAGTCATATATTACTTTCTTTTTCAAATTATTTATTTATTAATATTATTTATTATTATATTTTATTATTTATTTATTTATTTTATTTTGTTCGGGGTGTTTATTATTGTTAGGTTTTATATTTTATTGTTCACCTTTGTATAAATCAGTTTTATAACATAATACGATCGATCAATGAATCAATGGATCAAAACATCAATATGATCATTCAATGAATGAATGTATGAATGAATGTATGAATGAATGAATGATCTAGATCTTCTATGACAACAATGTACAACAGTGAAAAATGCACCTTACATAACTATCAAGAACCCTTAGATAGAGCTAATCCCGGCCCGATATTTATCAATTCTGAAAATCGTCTATCAGGCACTACCCTCTGGATCTCAGTGGTACGGGGAGTGGCCGGGGGGGGGGGGAGGGGACTGCAAGGTGGAGGTAAGGGGGAATTAATCTGTATGCAAACCATAGAGAATACATCAGTGGTCATAGCTTTGGCATAGTAACTTTATGCAAACAAACAAGTTTCAATATGAACTTCAACTACATCAAACCGCAATCTTCTATAATCCCTTTAATCTCTTCTACATATTATCTTTAGAGTAACTATGAATCAGTTAAGCTACATTGCTATAGGAGGTTATGTGACAGTAACGTAGCAAACATCATTGCACAGTCCTCCCTTCATTTCGCGCGTCACGTCCCAGCTTCTACCGCGTGCGCGAAGTGAAGGGAGGACTGCGTCATTGCATCGAGCTCTGGTTTTGTTCACGCCCCTTTCTTTGAGAATTATCTTCTTCAAAGTTCTTCTTTGGGTTAGCGGACATAACATCCAATACTTTTGGTCCAATAAATAATTCGTCCAATAAATATGGTCCATTCCAAGTGGTCCAGGGCAAAAGGTCCATTGCATAAGGTCCAATCATGGATACGGTACAATCATGAATATGGTCCAATCATGAATATGGTCCATTAAATTTCGTCAAGTGAATCACCGTGGATGTGGCACTTAACAATAAGCTATCTAAATTCAAAAACAGTTGTCAAAGTTTAAAGTATTGTAGCAAGTTGCTTAGTTTGTTAACGAAATTTCCTTAGGGGCAAATATTAATTTAAATTATGGGTGAATATATATATATGGGGTATGTATGGGTCAAATAGTTTACTCCCAAAAGGGAAAACCCATGCTTTTACTTGATCAGTTTTCTTATCATTATCATTCATTTAGTTAATACAGGCAAACACGGTACTGGAGGTGCGAGGAGCGGCTGACGTGCACAACCAAAGCAGACTTAAAAACATTACAGTTCTGAAGAACGAAAAAGAAAGTCACCAGCAAACAGCCAACGTTGCAGGTAAAGTGAGGAAGGTCTCAAATGCTTTAAAACGCACAGCAGAAGAACATCCTAATGCTCCGCCAGCTCAAATATTAAGGACAGTAATGGGGTATATACACGATGAAGAAGTTCTGTTAATGGTTCCAGAAAGGAATACTATGAAACAGCAAATTAATCGTTTGCAAACCAAACATAGGCCTCAAAATCCTACATCATTACAAAATATCGACCTTCCACCGGTATACTGCATTGTAACTCACACTCGGGAGTGATTTCTCATCAAGAATTCGGGTAATGATGACGAGGCTCGTATTCTGATATTTGGAACACCTGAAAATGTCAGACGAAAAGCTGCCAGTACCACGATCTTTAGTGATGGCACATTCAAAACATCACCCCAGTTTCTTCAGCTATTCAGTCTACATGGACCCGTCAGGGGTCATGTCTTCCCATTGGTGTTTGCATTAAAAGCGAATAAGAATGAGAATACCTACCGACGAATCTACCAATCTGTAGTTGAGTCTGCTGCTCAAATGAATTTGGCGACACGGCCTCCTTCCTGTATGATGGATTTTTAACTCGCCAACATGAACGCAGCGAGAGAAATTTTCGTGGGTACCAGTGTGAAAGACTGCTTATTTCACTTTTCTCAATCCATCTGGAGAAATATTGTTGCCGCCGGTCTCCAAGTAGAGTACAATACGCCCAATAGCCAAACCCGCAAGGAGGCAGCATTACTTTTTGGCTTGACTTTTCTTCCTTTGGAAGACTTTAAGTGCTCGATTTCATTGCAGAATTAGTTCACGAAAACTTTGAAAATATCATTGACTGCTTTGAAAGAACGTATGTAAGAGGTAGGCGTGCCAGAGGACGCAGGCGTGCAGAAAATCCAAGATTCCCACCAGAAACCTGGAACGTCTACAATATGGTCGACAATAGTGAGCAACGAACCAACAACAATGTCGAGGGATGGCACAGTTAGTTCCAGAAACTGATGATAGTACACCATCCTTCGCTCTGGAAGTTCATAGAAGTTTTGAAAAACGAGCAACGTGATAATGAACAAGTAATTGCACGAATAGAAGCAGGGCACAGGCAAGTTCGTCCTCCGGTCTCTCGGCGTTACCTTTCTAACCAGAAGCAGGTCGAAGCAATAGTGAACAATTACATTACATATAAGGACGAAGGACGACTGCAGACCTATCTTCGAGCTATAAGCTACAAGTTGAAGGCGAACCCAGCAGAAGTTGCAGCAGACGATTTGGCAGAAAACTAGTGACATTGAGGAAAATTCATAATAATTAAGTAACCCAAAATCCATTGTAACGTGATCAATAAAAGTGTTGAAACAATATCAATTTCCTCAACTTATTTCGTACCTACTGTTAAGTCTACTGTTCTGTCGTTACGCGTGGACATGATAATTTCGGCATAAAATAATGGACGTTAATTTAAGCATGGACGAAATGATATGGGTTTGGACTTTTTTTCAAGTTGGGCCAATTTGTTAGTTGGACCATAATGGTTATGGACATTAATTTATGGACGAAGTATGGGCTTGGACTATTTTTCAAATTGGACCAATTTGTAAGTTGGACTATAAAATTTTTGGACGTTTTGAATTGGACGATTTGTCCTGTAAGCAACGTTCTAACACCGATTCAGATAGACAGATGTTACACAGACATTTTATAATCACGTTCTTGACGTAACCATCATCCATGTACCGTAATTACGTGTTGCCCTCTTTCGCACGTACGTCAGCACTGAAACCTTTGGGGGCTCGCCTCGCATAGTGACGTCACAACCATGTCCTAGGTGAACACACTTTGCAACAGGTATACTCCATACCAGGCCGGCATGTCACCGCGAGATGTGGCGTTTTACTTTACCGTCCCCTAAAGGAATGCTAATAGCTCTCATCGCCTGGACTCTTGAACCTTGAACCACAACAAGGTCACGAATAAGACACTTATCACATCAACATCTCGCCCCAACGTTGACAGCGCTACTCAATGGGTGGACAATACGTCCCCTACGAACCGGTTTCTATGGTGACATGCCAGCCTGGTACAAAGTATAGGTAGCGTAGCTCCGCCCGCCGCACGCGCGCCTCGTGTGGAGGGGGCAGAGGGGTATGAATGAGATATCGCTACTCCCGCAAACCGCCACTCTACCCTCCTTGGGTATATAACCACGCCGCGGACCTCTGGTTGTAAGTCTGTCCTCTCTCATTCCACTGTAAAGACCACGTCCGGTCAACTATACTTAGAATCTGATCCAGTTCGTCCAACGATAACCATGTCGTACTCCCATCTATTGGCGGTGACCCTCTGCCTCCTGGTCCTGACCGACGCCACCTTCATGGCGGATACGTCGAGGGAGCGTCGCACCCCTCTGGGATACAGGGAGGCGTCGGTGAAGTCCACGGAGAACCTCACACTCTGCACTCACGAGGTCCAGGTCGACTTCAACGAGCTGCGCATCCCGCAGAGGATCGAACACGCGGTCTGCAAGGAGACCAACAACAAGTGTACTGAAGTAGGAGACTACCGTTGTACTCAGGTGTACTCGGAGATGGAGGTGGCGCACCTAGCGGAGGAGAGGGGAGCAGTTATAGCCAGGGACAAGCTTCAAGTCAAGTATGGATGCTTCTGTGCGACAGGACGTGGGAACAACGTAAACGCAGGGGAGAGACCTCCATTAGCGCAGCGCAGTTACGACGACATCTCGCTCTCATCTAGCAACCGAAGTACACCTGGCGAAGTATGGATACCATCTCGCTCAGGATCTAGCGCAGTAACAACAACACCGGCAGCGGAGTACGGCTAGCGCAGTAACTACAACACCTCGCACACGGAGTATGGCTAGCGCAGTAACTACATCACCTCGCACACGGATTACGGCTAGCGCAAATAACGACAACACCTAGCTCTCACCAAGCAAGCGAAGCACACCTAGCGAAGTATGGACACTACCTCTCTCAGGATGCTAGCGCAGTAACTACATCACCTCGCACACGGAGTACGGCTAGCGCAGTAACGACAACACCTCGCACACGAAGTACGGCTAGCGCAGTAACGACAACACTTCGCTCTCACCAAGCAAGCGAAGCACACCTACAGTAGAGTTCCGCGGAAGTTTACACCATGGCCACACCATTTCTCCCCCGTTTTGGACACCCATAGATACGTTGAAAGATAAGTTACCCCGGGATTTCTTGTTTTCCTAGAATGATCAGACCTCATCGCCTTGTAGAATGCGATGAGTGTATTCAGTCATCTGAATTCCTCGTCCTTTGCTCGAGTTTGAATGGAGATAATGGACGAGTGGTGATTTACCCGCCCCCTGACGTCACGAAGGAACGTGGTGCCCATAGTTGGGACAAATCAGCGAACTTTTGCGCTTTCACGCGCTTAAGGTACGACACTTATCTCGTTCTAGCTGTTATAATATTCACTTTTCAGGTATAACCTATAGAAAAGCGTAGTTAGTTCACGTCCCAGTGGTCAATATAAAGGTTAGTTCAAAATTATAGACCCAGTAGTTAACTTGTTATAACAATTCCCGCATCACAAGGATAAAATGAGCAACACGTGATTTGTTTTTTCAACTTCAATTGGCGAAAAACTAATGATCGGATTTTGAAGAGAGTTTCTTAAGCATGTGTTCCAATAATGTGAGACAATAAACAATTAAACTTTCTAGATAGAAATTGCTCAGAACGAAAATTCATAGCATGCAATAATATGCAGGGTGTGGCGGTTGGGCCTCAAAAGTAGCGGTTTTGACCGTGAAACTAAGCACCTTGCATATTAGTGCATGTTATGAATTTTCATTCTGGGCATTTTCTATCTAGAAAGTTTATTTGCTTATTGTCTCACATTATTGGTACGTATTCTTAAGAAACTCTCGTCCAAATCCGATCATTAGTTTTTCGCCAGTTGGAGTTGAAAAAACAAAACACACCTTGCTCATTTTATCGTCTTCAGTGCGTGAATTGTTATAACAAGTTAACTATTTCGTCTATAATTTTGAAATAACCTTTATATTGACCACTGGTATGTGAACTAATTATGTTTTCCAGGTTATATCCTAAAAATGAATATTATACCAGCTAGAACGAGATAAGTGTGGATAAGTTTTTCGTGGAGCCGTCCGGACGTTAGGCACTTTTCCGAACTGCTAGTCATGTGACACAGTACTCGGCGCAAGCTCCGCCTATCACCACTCGTCAATTGCTCGACTGGACTTGGTTCTAGGAGTGTACAAAGAAAACTACC
The DNA here is from genome assembly GCA_945910005.1 of Isoperla grammatica. Taxonomy (NCBI): domain Eukaryota; kingdom Metazoa; phylum Arthropoda; class Insecta; order Plecoptera; family Perlodidae; genus Isoperla; species Isoperla grammatica. The sequence goes on from OX246743.1 coordinate 26,500,796, forward strand.
TAAAAGGTTCCCCTCCTCCTAAACCTAAACCTAAAAGGTTCCTCCCCTACTCCCGCGGAACTCCACTGTAGCGAAGTATGGACACCATCTCGCTCAGGATCTAGCGCAGTAACTACAACACCTCGCACACGAAGTACGGCTAGCGCAGTACCGACAACACCTCGCACACGGAGTACGGCTAGCGCAGTAACTACATCACCTCGCACACGGAGTACGGCTAGCGCAGTAACTACATCACCTCGCACACGGAGTACGGCTAGCGCAGTAACTACATCACCTCGCACACGGAGTACGGCTAGCGCAGTAACTACATCACCTCGCACACGGAGTACGGCTAGCGCAGTAACTACATCACCTCGCACATGGAGTACGGCTAGCGCAGTACCGACAACTTGTTTCGCTAACTATATTCAGTTGAAGTTAATTATTTATAGTGTAAAGCAATAATTAACAAATAAAAATAAATGAATTAATAAATACACATCTACCCACTCAGTAACGAAACTGATTTTCAGTAGGGGTCTTTGTTTTAAAGCGACATACACTTGGTCTACACGCACGTTGATTATCCTCGAAGAAGATAATCAACGTTGGACATGATTCCCGTGAACGTCCACATGGATCAATTTAAGGACAATTGTGGCACCAATCCCGTATTTGTGGTGGCACCTAGCGGAAGAATTTCAAAATAGCTTTGACTTTGTTTATGTGTTAAAGCTATTATTTCTTCAGAACTAAAATTCTTTCACTTTTTCTTTAAAAAAAAAAAAAAAATCAATAAATCCACGAAAATAATTAAGATGAAACGCCACGACAACACGTTTTAAGTACGTTTTGTAGCTATGTTTTATAAGTTAGATTACCTTTACCGCACAATTCATATGCACTGCCACCTTTCGTCAAAGAAACGTCTACACGCGTGGATTATTTGCTCCAATCATTCGAATCTCCAATTATCTTCGCGTGTAGACGTGCAGTTTCGCCAATCATTGCCGAGGCAGATGATTTGTCTCAAGACCCACAAATAATTGAAGCGCTGCAAACTAAACATGTGAATTTCTTTGACCAAAGGTGGCAGACCCAAAGGTGGCAGAACATATATTTTGTGCGGTAAAGGTAACTTAACCTCCTAACTTATAAAACATAGCTGTAAAACGTACTTAAAACGTAACGTCGCGGCGTTTCATCTTCATTATTTTCGTGCATTTATTGATTTTAATTCGGAAAAAAAGAAAAAGTTGTCGCAAGAAAGAATTTTAGTTCTGAAAAAATAATAGCTTTTATCGACATCTGGAAGTCTGAAAAATGCAAGAAAAATTTGAGTGCTCAGAGACGTTCCTTAATATGGCTTAAGATATCAACGGAAATGAATGCCTTCGGATTTGTGCGCACCCCAGATGAATGCAAAAAATAAAATATCAAACTTAAAATCTGAATATTATTATTCAAAGAAACGTGCTCTATATGTTTCATTTAAAATATATCTTCTGGTGTTCTTCCAACTCGATTAACGCGATTAAACCATATCACTTTAACTTGAGTAACTTATCTTACTAACTAACGCAAAATTAAATTAAAGTTGTCACTGAAACGACACAACAAACAACACATAAACAATGTTACTGCTATTTTGAAATTCTTGCGCTATAGGTGCCACAATTGTTGTTATATTGATCCGTGTGGACGTTCACGGGAATCATGTCCAACGTTGATTATCTTCTTCGAGGATAATCAACGTACGTGCAGACCAAGTATAAACCAACCCTAGGCTCCGAACACCATCGACGAGTAAGCGATAACCAATCAAAGATCGATACTTCAAATACGAAACATATGAATCAGCAATTGAACAGTGCGAACACCTGCTGACAAATGTCAGAATCAACAAGACCAATTCAGAACAATTTTGAATTTATTGAGTACTTCGTTGCTAGGACGGCTCCAAAGTCACCGTTTACTTACTACTAAGTAATGAAATGATGGAACTGAATCCTTAATAGAAGTAAAAAAAACTTCTGCCTGACCCGGGATTGAACCTGGGACCTTCTGCGTTGGACGCAGGGATGCTAGCCACTGGACCAATGAGCAATATAGAGTGTCCGGTATTCATTAGGAATATTATATTTATTGTGGAATACGTTTTAAACGACCATCAGTGATGAGCGATTATTGTGATTTATTGAATTTACTACTGTAGCTGTTAGTTGTGTTTTACGAAAGTCAATAGGGACAAATAATTCACTGGAAAGCGGATGAAGAAGTGATCAGTATTCAATCAAAGCTTATTTTTTACTACGGTAGTTGTTGTTGGCCGGCGAGTATATCGATAGTCGAAGTGTCACAAGAAGAATCGATACCTTGAAACGATCACATTCCAAAGAGCAGAGAGTTGAGTATTTTATTTCACTGTTCAATTATGTCTACTTGTGGTTTTACAGGACTTCAGGAAGGGGGAAGGGGGGTTCTTCTCTCAGGAAGAATTCTACGTATCTGAAGTTTTGCACAGTTGCAGTTGGAACAAACTTTTCGATACGTGTGTATTTCGATTAGATATTTAGAATGCTATATTTAAGAAAATCATGAAATGCTATTTTTGTTTAGCATTTTACAAATTCGTAAACCGTAATTACGGTTTCTATTTAGTGTGTGATACCTTTTTTAAATCTACATGTATCGAAGTCATTGTTTATACTTCCTTGGGAACTCTGCAAAATTTCAGATACGTATGCGCACAAACGACGACGCCAAATTCACCAATTAATGCTAAAATATGTTCCATGGGCAGCCTGTGTTTTAAAACTGCCATTTACGGAAGAAAGTCATAGGTCAGTATTATCTGGCAAAATTATTTATTTACTGTATAGTTGTTCGACATGTCCAGTATACTTGACAAGTTTTCTAGTTTTCGAAATTTGTGTTGTTTTTCTTTGAAAATTTGAAAGAAAATCTAACACGGTTTCGAAAGTTTTTCCTAAACGTTTGATATGAAATCATTCAGCCATGTACCGGTGCTATGAAAATGGGCGTTCTCAGTGTTTGAGATCGTCCCATTGTGGTTGTTGTTGTTGTCAGTCATTTTCTCGGTTCCTGTATTATTTCCAAGCCAGGTTTTACCCGTTCTCAGTCTCGGGTAATGTCTTTGCTTACAAGTTTCGAGTCAAATACTAGTTCATGTTTACATATCTATCTTAAACAAAGTACAAATCAGTATTAAGTACAATTTTATTGTTACATTTTAATACTATTATTTATTTTTTAATTTAATATTTATTTTAATATTTATGTATGCTCAAAGTTGTATTTATTTTGTGTAGTGTGCTTTTGTACGCATTTATATGAAGTAATTATTCAAAGAATGTGAAACATTTAAAAATCTGTTGTTATTTCACACTGTGTCCGCTCTGAAGGTATAATCCGGACGGGCCCCAGACCCCAGACCCCAGATGGTTAAGCAGTGGATGTTAGAATACATGCTCGACCTGTCTATCTTTGTGACAGTGTCATTGTGAAGTGTCAAGTGGTTCATGGTCCACCTCATAACTTCCTACCACGTCAACTTCCCCAAAATGCTAAACTTTATCAGTTTCTACTCGGATATTATTTGATTTTGTTCCCTAAAATAATAATAACATCAAATTAAAATTAATTATTATTGAAAACAGTACAATATCTTATAGAAATGCACACCAGAAAAACCCGTATAGTCTAATTTTCTATTCTTATTTTCACAAAACATCTATTGTTGTGACTCAACTTTCAAGTTTTATATATAAATAAACGAATGTGCCATTTAGAGGATGTAATGTTCTATTCAAGAACGAAATAATTTTGTATAAATTATTACAAAATTATTAAAAAATAAAATTAAAAAATATTAAACAATAATTATTAAAATTAGTTATTAATGAAAGAAAATGAAGCATTTTTGAATGTTATAATCTACGCAGGTCTGATCTAAACACTGAACCAATTAACACATAGGGATGAGGAATGACCATATATCTTCACCTTGTATTACTAAATAAACGCAATATGTTAGTGGGCGTGTTACAGTTACACCAGAAACGCAACAAGTTACACCATCCACATCACCGATAAAATTATCATCTCCACCAACAAGTGTGTCTTTCTTCACAAATATGATCGTAAAAATTCATCACTTGAAAGCGTAAAATCGTTTTGACGTTGTGTTTATTCAAATAATTACTATACGTGTAATATCGCCCGATCATGGTGACTGCTGATGATTCACTGAGAAGCCGGTTGAACAGTAAACATTTCATGTGACGAGTGACGTCACTATTATGCTAAACTAAACTGTCTAATTGTTTTTAACCCAGGGGCGATGGAAGTGAAAGCTTCACAGGAACAACAGTTAGATGAGATTAATGTATTCGTGATTATAATTTACAGAAGCCGCTCACAGAAACTATGTCTAATATAATACATGCAGTATAATAAAACATTAATAATATATACTTATCCCTTATCGAAGAATCACAAAACAAATAGCTATTGAATATCCCGTTATCTTAATTGGTGAGGATACCTGTATACGTAGACCGGGAGGATCTGGGCTCGATCTCTGTCAGGGTAAACTTTTGTTACAACTTACAATTACTATCCCTTCATACACTATCCATAAAGCTGGAATTAGTATGTATATATATATATATATATATATATATGATTTCTTAGATTTTGCTGGTTGCAAAATGTACCCTATAGTAAGAAAACATTTTACGGTGAAACCAATCCAACGTTTAATTTTCATAAAATAATAGTCAACGTTTCGATGACTGTAGAGTCGTCTACGATGACGTTGACTATTATTTTATGAAAACTAAAGGTTTTATTTATTTCACCGTAAATACGTTTTCTTACAATAGTATATATATATCTCAAATAATTGTTTTTTGGGGTATTGTCACGTGAGTTGTAGAATGAGGGTTCTGACTTACCCCCTCCATCCCGACGTTTCGATGTAATATCATACATCCTCTTCAGGGGTTCCACCGAGTCTACTTCCTCCCGCTCGGCCGGTCGAATCTCCACATCATTCGAATCATTCTATAACTCACGTGACAATACCCCAAAAAACAATTATTTGACATATAGCCGTGAGAATTTGAAACTTAATATATATATATACACAAACATGCTTATTTTGAACAGTCCTTTTCAAAACTATTTTTAAATCAAATTTTGAATAAGTAAACGTATCGATTTGTTAAATAAAATGTCTCGATAGAAAATGCTCTGGATGAAAATGCACATAATTCACCAATGTCCAATATGCAGGGTGCGCATTTTCACGGCCCAACAGAACATCGAAACTACATATTATTTTAAGTTAACTTTGTAAATAATTGTTACCTTATAATATTTATTGTATAATTATGAATTGTTAATGAGTTTTCTTTTTAATTGGTGTTTGCTTATACATATAGATAGATCTCAGTACAGGCTTCTTAAATTTTCAAATATTTCATGAGAAAGGTTGTTGCTCACATGGTGGCGGGCGGCGGGTATAAAACAGCATATTTGGCTCCATCAGGAGGCGTTTATCTGCGATCCGTGACGTCATGGCTATAGCCTTCTTGTAACGCGGTGCAATCACTGCAAGGATCACTTGGTTATCAGACTTGCAGCATTACAGAGATCCGTGGTTATCAGTTCCGTTAGCCGCCATTTTCTATACTATACTATTCTATGTGTGAACAAAACAACAACTATAAAACAATTATATGTGAACAAAACAAAAGTCTAAATCGAGTACGAAAATGGCATTACGTGTCAATTTATGCTCATGGGTGCCACAAGGGGGGGTGGGGGGGGCAAGAGGCACCCTCCACGAAAAAAATATATAGTGCAGGTTGTCATATAATAGTTTATTTTTTCAAATTCAGTGATGTTAATCTCATTTCATTTCTCTTTTCGTTTACCTCTATTTATATATTTGTTTAAATAAATAAATGAATAAATAAATGAATAAATGAATGAATGAATGAATCTTTAAATCTACAAATACATATAAATAAATATATAAATAAATATAAAATATATAAATATCTAAATAAATATTAAATAAATGAAATGTATAAATAAATGAATAAATAATTAAATTAAGTCATCATGAAACAACCTTACAGATTCTTTCGTCATAGACGTGTGGTTCGTTGCCAACCAGCAAGCCCTAATTTCAAATACCGAACGCTGATTGGCCACGAGTCCTCAGTAAGGCTAAACCATCTGTAAGCTTGTTTCCGAACACGCACAAAAACGTACTTGAAACACATATTTTGAAAGATTTAAATAAAAAAACAATCAATAAGGAAGGAAAATACGAAGTGGTGAAATATTCTAATAATAGTGTGTGAAAGAATAAGGCGGTAACAGAGACCAGAAATACCAAGAGGGAAGTGAGGGAGGCTGATTGACGAGGTCAAAGGAAATACCAGAGTCGTGGGAGTATGAGGATGTTAGAGGGGCAGGACGAAGATGAGGAAGGGTCTGGTTATCCCGATCATCCATACTTGCAGTGCTCGGTGCAATATGCGCTCAACTAACAATTACCTGCATGGGTCCGAGTTAAGTAATCATATGTTTATAAACTCATCAACATGCTTTGAATACAAAATGTTAACAATACTTTTTACTATTCATGCAAATGTTGTACCAAGCTCCATTGATGCATTATTATGTATGCTTCATCTACAACACTTAATTTTATATTTTTAGTCATGTAAACTCCCCAAAAAAGTATGCTATCCTATAGGAAGTACATATTGACCTTCATATTAAAAATTATCATATTTCATAGTAAAGCGGCCAAAAAATGTGTTTTTTTGCCAAGTATCATCCGGGAAATTTTCTTACGATAATATAATAGCATGAGCTAAAATTAAAAACTTTCAAAATAGAGTGAAACTTTATACTCAGACGCAGCCTGTTCCACTCGCAACAAACCATGTACAGTTCCGCTCAAAACACAGCACGCAGTCGCCAAAAACATGAATCATACATTTGTTGTATCAGCTTGTGCATGTACGTCGGTTTCCAATCTGCTTTGTTCCAAACCGTTTGGAGTCACTTGTGAGGGGGTCAGGCTGTAATCGAGTACAATCTCAATCACTTTTTGAACGTTTTAATTCATGATAAGGAATATCTGCTCGATGCTACTACTTGTCAAAAAAATCACACTTTTATTGTATCGGTTTTTTTCATGATGAATCATTACACTTCTAGTAACGTATATAATGTGTTTCGCATGTGTACTGATCGTGCGGTGTGTTTGTTTATCGAATTATCGTGTGATGCTCGGTTTGATTGACAGCGATCAGAGTGTTCAGTCTTCACCAATAAGGGCGTCGCTGCGTCACAGCCTAAGACTCATTCAAGGTCTTCTTGGAACTAAAGGTCGGGGTTTCCCTCGCCTCAAAACATGTATGCAAATATCACGGCACACTGATCGGTCGGTGTGTTCCTAACTGAACGAAGACAGACAGACAGACAGACAGACAGACAGACAGACAGACAGACAGACAGACAGACAGACAGACAGACAGACAGACAGACAGACAGACAGACAGACAGACAGACAGACAGACAGACAGACAGACAGACAGACACACACAGACAGACAGACAGACAGACACGGGTGTCAAACTGACAGACAGACAGACAGACTGACAGACAGACAGACACACACAGACATATAGACAGACAGACAGACAGACAGACAGACAGACAGACAGACAGACAGACAGACAGACAGACAGACAGACAGACAGACAGACAGACAGACAGACAGACAGACAGACAGACAGACAGACAGACAGACAGACAGACAGACAGACAGACAGACAGACAGACACGGGTGTCATACTGACAGACAGACAGACAGACACAGACAGACAGACAAACAGACACGGGTGTCATACTGACAGACAGACAGACAGACACGGGTGTCAATGTCATACTGACAGTCCTACTCACAGTCGGAGGAACATAAGTGGGCGTTGACTGGTTCTCTCTCGTCTGAAACTTGGTTGTCCGTTATTGCTGACTAAAGTTCTCATGATTTCAAAGTAGCCTAGTCCAACTGAATCAACTTAATTCTCTACTTCTATTTTTTCTACCATATAATATACTTGAAACAGATCAATTATGGATCATTTACGACCTTGGATTGCATACCTGTAAATTCCCAACACAGCAGGCGTGACTAACGAGGCTTGTATGCCCTCTACTAAGGGCCAGTTTCACCAAACTTTAATCCGGAGATTTTCTGTTCAAAAATGGCGTCCGGTAGAAGCCACCGTGCATTTTGTATGTAATGTTTGTTGAAACAATGGTAGCCAATCTGAGATGAGTAAATCGGCCTATTAAAAAGTTTGGTGAATTCGTACCTAAGTGGAAGACCGCTTTTATGAATGTATTAGTTAAAGAACGCCAGGAATATGTTAATTTTCAACGAAAGGCGCAGAAGATAAGAATCTGAGAGTCTTAATGAGACTATAACGTTTACGTTTGGAATAAAACGTTTTATTTAAAAAAAATTGTCAAAAATGTGCTTTCGGAAAATGGGTTTTATTCCATTGACGAGTACTTCATATTTTACAAGGGTACAGAAGGTAGTTAAATTGACAAAGTGAAGGGATGTATGAACGAACGTGTACTTATGGTAAAGTGTATGTACTTTGGTAAATATAATAATAATTTGACGTGTTCAACACAATTTGTACAAATTTGTAATGGAAACTAAATAAATGAATATGTATGAATCTGAATATTCGTCAATTTAGTTCTTTACATATCGAACTATCATTTCCCGTTAACCCTAAAGTTTACAAATCAACATAATATGAAGCATTTATGAGGCAGCGGTAGCTACAGCGCAGTAACTGATAAAAGTCTCGGTTAAGAGGAAATGCTACAGCCAATAACAATAACCATTGCTAAAACCACGCGGAAGACCCAAAACTAACTAAAACCGCATGAAATTACAATAATCATATTATCTCAACATTGCTACACAACATCGAAATAGTGAAAACCGGCATCAAAATTTGGGTTCGTAAGAACTAAATAATGTTGAAAAATGTTTGAGATTTGGCAATTATGGTTGATATTTCAAATTTTCTTTGTAATTAGTAAATTTAAAATAATTATCTTATTAATTATAATATAAGACAAGTTTCTCAACGAATATTCAGTGCCTTGGAACCCAAATTGACCCCATTTTTCACTTCCTTCTTGTTGTGTTTACATTATATAACTGAGTGAAAACAATATTCTCCTATTTAAATAGAAACAGTAGTCTTTCCTCTTAACAAGACGAAAGACACAATAAACCAACATAATAAACATCCTTCAAGATCGTTTTATGTCCGCGCAAACTACTGGGTTCGACCCTCGTTCCTGATAATCGTTTACGACAAGTTCTCGAACACATCCCATCCAATAATGACCCACTAAGTCAGTCAGTGTGTTATTGTCATATTCTCTCATTACTCTAATTGTGCGGTCTGGTGGCTTAGTAAAACACTGCCCGCAGGTGTAGTTATAGACACTGCAAGTGTGTGCAAGGCCCTGCGCCCCCCTCAAGCTAAATAGGATTGCGACGAAACAAAAAAAAACTTCGTCATTAACTGTGGAGTCTATAAGGCACCAAACAAAGGGATTCTTGGGAAAGTCGGTGACTTGGGTTCGAACCCGACTAACCCTAGATATGGGTCACTGGCTTTCCTTGGTCAATGTGGAGTACGTAGAAGGTGTTGAAATGAGCCCGGGGTCGTGGGTTACGTCACAGTAGCGATAGACTATGCAGGAAACTTGGGGGACGTTTTACAGAAGATGACAATAAGTTGTTGTTTAGCATTCCATCTCATGTGTAAGATACAATGTGGTGAGGATTTGTGCTGAAGAGAATTAAACTGACAATGGATGAAAATATATAGGCCTACAGCTAAAAGGATTGTCTATGTTTCCATTCTTGTAACCTTTCTTGTTTCAAACGGGCCCCTAAATCTTAAAGAAAAACAATGCAGAGTAATTAACAATTTGCTTTCAAATTATACTTCAAGGTTCAAAGTCAATACACAAAATTATCTAGGACCCTTCTATGATTCTCGTTGTAGTCCCCTCAATCTTCAAGAACAATAATACATAACAATTAAAAACTATTTAAATGTTGAATCTTTGATTCATACATTCATCTTTATTAAACTTGATTTTACATTTCTATTTGTTGAGTGTTGTTATACATAGAGATTTCGAGGGTCGTTATGATAATCATACAAAGGGTCTTGGATACTTTTTAAATTGATCTATATAACTGAAAATGTATGCCAATATGTGCAACAATAATGATTTTCGGCAAAAATTATCTATAGCTATCCAACCGTGTTGTCTTTCTTGTTTCGAACTAAGTAGCTTAAAATTATTTGCCAAGGATCAATGATTTATCTAAAATCTTCATCTGTAGCTGAAAAAAGGGGAATAATTTGAGAACTGTGGAGTGTGGACCTGTTGCAATCCCTTACATGGAATGAAAACAGGAAACAATCTAGGTACCTACTAAAAATAGCATCGTATGCTCAGCAAACTCGTGAGTCAGTTAACATATTTGATTTTCTGAATGGTACAAAGCGCTTCTTTTTCAAAAACATGGTATTGTAGACGGATCAGAATTTTTCATATTTCTTTGTATTATTTGTAATTTATATTTTAATTCTATAATTTAATATATCCGTTTCTGTAAACGGCAATAAATAACCATAAAAAGCTTTGTGTATAGTGAGAAGAACTATAGAAGGTCAAAAGTGCTATTTTGAAATCTAGATTGCTACGTATTTGCTTTGAAACTGATGTGTGGCTTTGGAGTCTAGGCTCTATGGCGCTCTCAACAAATTTGTATTCAATGAGACAATCAATTCTTTGTACAAGTCTCGTATTCGTCACCGTCAAAACAAGTTTGTGACGCAACTTCGATCCTCTGAATTCTAACTACAAAGAATTCAATCATCGGAAGCTACGGGAGTAATTAAACACATCACCAATCATAACCTAGTTAATCAAAGGACAATCAACCCTAACAGTCATACCAACTATAAAAAACCAAAACATGGTTGTATTGGATTTATAAACAAACCACAACCTAGTTTTTCTGTCGTATCAAAGAAGTCAACCGTAAAATAGATGGGTGTTATTCAATTGGGATTCTTCAATGTTGAGTGTGCTTGCATTATTACGAGGAAAGTCCTGCACTGCCTTGTAAAAAGTGGTTATTGGTAAGACGTGCTGCGAGAAGGCGGTGTTGTACGTGCGGTGCGTCGGACAGGCGTAGTGGCCGTGGCCTGATGAACCGCGTTGCACGTTGGAATCATGGCTTGGGCATGGATGTCATCTTCATATATTCATATATTTAATTTCTGGATTTCACATAACAACCACGTCAAGAGTGTTCTTGAAAAAATATTCATATATATATATATATATATATATGTTATTCTGTAGGTTTTCGCGAACTGAAGAAGATGTAGAACTAGGTTCTCGGGTTGCTGTCCACGTAACTTGCTCTCTAGACACTGGTTGCTGGCCCAGAAATGGGCCATTGTCATTGTCTCGACGTTTCGGCAAAATCGCATTTGCCATCTTCAGGATGATCCGTTGGTTTCAGAGGCTGAGAACCGGTTCTCAGCCTCTGAAACCAACGGATCATCCTGAAGATATATATATATATATATATCACAGTCGTCTCGATTAACATCGTAGCCAAAATATGAGACCTACCCAAACATAATCATCATCATGAATTTAGTTGTACAGTACAGGACAGCTTTGACCTTAGGGCCGAAGAATTATTTTGCTATTATAAAGAGTTTGATGTTGCTGACATTTTGCATAGTTGTGAATGATGAATAGGTTTTCGACCGTGTACAATTTTGATTAAGTTGGAACATTTTTTTTATTATGAGGTTTTTACTTCTTACGAAACAAGTAAAACTAAAAAAAAAACTGTTATAATTTTGTATAATTGCTTTCTAGTAATTTGAATAATGTGGACTAATTTAGATGCTTACATTTTCCAAAAGTTTAGTTGTCTATCTATGACAACGCAAACTGAACGTTTAGCCATGCCATCATGTATAAGATCTACTTCTTGGGACACTTCTGCATCCCTATGACTTAAACCCTATTTTTGACCTCAAACTAAGTACAAAGATGTCAGATAACTTAATTTCTAAGCTTTTCATTGTTGATTACGAAAGATTACTAGACTTAATATCAAACTTTTCAACTGTTTATCACTTGTCCTTGATGTGACTGCCACACGGTTACGGTAAGTAGTTCAACTTTAAGCGGGAAACCACAGCACTCACTTGTCCCAGGGCATTGCAGTTGCAGCTAGTACAACTATTTACTATGCACGTCGTAAATCCGTAAACAAACCACTTTCGTTCAGCCCAGCATTCTTTCTTTTAACAATGATTTTAGTAAGGTCAGATAATTATAATAATTTGTCATTACTAATTTTGATAGAAAAAAATAACCTTACTTAAAAACAAGTGCAGGTTTTCTTTCGAGAGGTTAATTGATATAAAGATTGCAATAGATAAGTGTACTGAAATCTCTTTACTTAGTTTTGTTTTTCACTTGTTCAAAAAATTGCTTGGTTTTGTTGAACACTTGCTCAGTCTTATTGAATAGTTCCTCAGTTGCGTGGCCAATACTTTCTCGGTTTGTTCAATACTTGCTTGGTCTTAATTCATACTTGCTCATATTGGTCAATACTTTCTCGGTCTGGTAAATACTTGCTCAATCTGATTCAATACTTGCTCAGTTTGTTCAATACTAGTTCGGTTTGTTCAATACTTGCTCAGTTTTTTCAATACTAGCTCGGTTTGTTCAATACTTGCTAGGTCTTATTTCATACTTGCTCAAATTGTTCAATACTTTTGCGGTCTGGTTCAATACTTGCTTGGTCTTATTTCATACTTGCTCAAATTGTTCAATAATTTCTCGGTCTGGTTCAATACTTGCTCGGTCTTATTTCATACTTGCTTATATTGTTCAATACTTTCTTGGTCTGGTTCAATACTTGCTCGGTCTTATTTCACACTTGCTCATATTGTTCAATACTTTCGCGGTCTGGTTCAATACTTGCTCGGTCTTATTTCATACTTGCTCAAATTGTTCAATACTTTCGCGGTCTGGTAAATACTTGTTCGGTCTTATTTCATACTTGCTAAAATTGTTCAATACTTTTGCGGTCTGGTAAATACTTCCTCGGTCTGGTAAATACTTGCTCGGTCTGATTCAATACTTGCTCAGTTTGTTCAATACATACTTTGGCTTGTGTAATACCTGTCCAGCACTTGCTCGGTATCGGTAGCCATGCAGTCAGTATGAGAGGTAAGGATGTGATGTGATAATAATCAGGATGACGACAAAACACGAACGCTATTCGCGGGATTCAAACCCACACCCGTCGGCCCCCGAGACAGACCACAAGACAAGAACTATAAGTCATGTGTTGTGGTGAGGGCCCGTTAAGAGTGCCCGGACATTATACACAGAACCTTCACCACAAGAGGGAGGGGTCTTGGTTTATCGTCCCGCTTGTCTGCCTGGCGACCATTGGAGGGCCTTGGCATCATTCACTCATTCCAAAACTATTTATACTAATTGCCACACGGACTTCTTTAATTATTTCAAACCAGTTCTTTAATATTTAATTTACATTAGTTTCAATTCGCAACTAAGTAACGGCATAGTAAATGCATTCATAATTTTCTAATGATGGATATAAAATCGAAAATAATCAATAAATCAGGATTTTACTTCGCATTACCAAATACCGTAATAGCGAAGCTATTCCTATTAAGGTATTTGGTATTATACTGATATCATATCGTTGGGTGGATTTGTTATTGTTAACAAGGTGGTTCATTCGCGTCGGGGTGGGGGGGGGGGGGGGGGGGGGGGGAGGGAAGCAAATATGAACTTTACAGAAATATGACTAATTTGACGGGTACACAAAATATTAAATTCCAATACAATTATACTTAGAAATATAAACGTATGCTTGTACAAAAAAACTAGATTTGTCATATGGCTCCTAGAAACAGTCTGCACGGTCCTTGCGTGGCGACGCCTCCCAGCGCAGCGAGGCTAATCGTACGACGCCAGCACGCACCGCTCCAGGGCAGACTCCAATATTTACATAGTTCTCGCCGACCTCGCCGGCTCCGTGGCTGGCCGGTGTTGCGTGGTCACTTGATTGGTATGTCATCAGCCGGCTTCCGCCACTGGTGAATCATTCTCCCCCCTCCACTCTTGTGCCCTGGTCGAATTCCTCCTCTCAGACTACGAAGAGGATCGACCAATCAGGTGATTGAACGAGATCATCTTATACGAGTAAACGAAGTCACGAACTGTGGTACATGAATAAAAAATAGGTGGGTGTTAATTTTTTTTTTCTGGTTTTTAATATTTTGAAGGAGGCAAATTTAACAGCTATCAGTTCTTTTGATATTCTCTTACGACTGGCAGAGTCACCCTGGGCAAAATTTTACCCTGGGCCCAGACGGGTTCCACCAAGTAAAGACGACGCCGACGTTTAACGAAGCACTCAACAAATTCAAAGTTGTTCTGAATCGGCCTTGTTGATTCTGGCATTTGTCCGCAGGTGTTTGCACTGTCCAATCACTGATTCATATGTTTCGTATTTGAAAGATCGATCTTTGATGGCTCACTCGTCGATGGTGTTCGAAGCCTACAGACTAGGTTTAGTCACTTTAAATTAAAGTCCCCCACTGCAAAGCATTTAAGTTACTGAGTGGGTAGACTCTAAATGTGAATTTATTTATTCATTTATTTTGGGTATCATATTTTAGCAACGTTGGTAATTGAGACGATGATACCCCACACGACATCCGTGTCCTATAGTCAGGAGTTACTGAGTCAGAAGTTACTGAGTGGGTAGACTCTAAATGTGAATTTATTTATTCATTTATTTTGGGTATCATATTTTAGCAACGTTGGTAATTGAGACGATGATACCCCACACGACATCCGTGTTCTATAGTCAGGAGTCGAACCAGGAACCAGGAGTCAGAGGAGGAAGAAGGGGGAGGAGGAGGAGGAGGGTAGGAGAGCCAGGAGAAAGTGGTCTACTAGGCCACTATATCCATGAGCATGAGTTATCGGCACTGTTACGGTAGTAGGCGAGTTGGGAATGAATGTTCGTCGCCTATAAACAGAGTCTAGCATTGATCTCTCCAAGGAAACTCCAGGTTACGATTGCAAATGGTGGGAATTGAACCTGCGGCCTACCGGCTTAAACATCTTGTATGCTACCTGTTGAGCCAAGGACCGTCCATTCCCTGACGGAGGTTTAATAAACCTGAAGTTCGACTAGTCCACGCTAGGGGATCGACGGACCTTTTTGACTGTACATTGGTATTATTTATTAAATAATGGTCCAAATTCGATCACCAAATTTTGTTCATTTCCGACTTAATAATCTTGTATTGGGTACCGTAATTTTAATAAACATTACATTCGGTTCGCGGATTGTGTCTTCTAGTCAGGCACCATGATTGTTAGGAGAAAATTTACGCTTAACGACTAACCTCGGGTTAAACGTTTGGTCAAACCAGTCCTATGTCAACTAACGATCTCATGCCAACCACAGAACATTATCTACCGTGTCTTCCATGTACGTTGATTCAACGAAAAGCAACATATTACTGACGTTATTTCACACATTTCGCGTAGTAGAATACTCAAGCAACAATACGGTCGTAAATTATCCCTAACTGTCCTGTTTCAAGAATATTATAGGAACTAGAGAAGTAGAAAATTAAGTTGGTACTATTGAAAACGGCTATTTCGCAGGCATCTGAATGACGGACAATTTTTATCATAAACATAAATATTTTAAATTCATACTTGGACTTAGTCGTTGGTAACCAAACAAGCTGAGTATGGTTGTACCAAAGAACGTGGGTTCTTATCCCGGGTAAACCATCGGGTGTTCGATTATTCTTCTCCCCCTCTATTCACTGATGGCCGCAAGTAGCGTATTGAAGACAAAATAAAAAGTTAACACCCTTGAACATTGATAAATGTAACAAATGACAACTACAGTACTAAGCTGAAGCGGTAGCAACAACCTTGAATTTTCTTCTTTAGAAAGGAGACAAG
Organism: Isoperla grammatica; assembly: GCA_945910005.1. Taxonomy (NCBI): domain Eukaryota; kingdom Metazoa; phylum Arthropoda; class Insecta; order Plecoptera; family Perlodidae; genus Isoperla; species Isoperla grammatica. The sequence goes on from OX246743.1 coordinate 26,517,011, forward strand.
CATTGTAATTATCATGATTCTTCCAAACACCCCCCCGACGTCATGTAATCAAACAATCACAAATCACAACAATCACAATCACAAATAATCAAAATAATGATGAAACCAAGACTTTTCACCGGGAGATATTTGAAATAAAACACAACACACGAACAGTAATTAAGGGATCTGAGGAAGAGAGGGGACGCGCTCTCGAAAATTAACGCACTTAGTGAGTGTTTTTTAATTTTTCATGGCCGTGTTTACTATTCGTGTGTTGTTTTATTTCAAATCAAAATAATGTTAAGTAATGCAATGAAGAGCTCAGATAAATGAGTTAGGATCGCCAGTCTGTTCTACATTCATGAAGGCAACATATCAATGTATGAAACACCAAAGTTTGAACCGTTCAACCACATTTACAATGCCTTGAAATCATCCGCAATGCAACAACTACCAAAGTATACTTGACAGTTGGTAACTAATTTCTTGCCATAAGGTCGCGCTTAATTTAATAAAAGCACAAGTAAGCTATGACACTCTTCTTCAGCTTATGGCAAGCATAATGTGCTATAAAATGAAATATTAAAATTTCCATTTTCAGATTTTGTTTTAAAAAATGTGTTTTCACTTTAATTTTTCAATTACAGGGGATAACAAACATTTTAATAATTACTCACGAATTATCCAAGAAATAAAATGAAAAATAAAAAGAAGTGATAAGAAGAAAGAAGTTATTGTCTCAAATCAAAGAACAAAACTAAAAAGAATAGGTTCTAAATAATATAATATAAACATTACAGTTACACATAAGTAACACAATTGCCGTCTATTAAAATAAAATTGGAACATTTTATTATGACAGAGTAGTATTATATAATACTTTACTTTCCGATGGTATTCCAGGCTACAATGTCCTTATTATAGGTACATTTTACCCTATATAGATTGTTTCTCCGAATCTCTAAATAAGTGACACTTGATATGTGCATGCACAAGTTACAATATCGTCAATACATACTTGTGCACAATTAAATGAGCACTTAAGTAAATAGTTTTGCTATACGTACAGTGCTTTGGTTTTAATTGAGGAAACGAACGACTTGAAAAGTAAAAGTATGAGGAAAATCTAAAATTTCGACCCCACAAATCTCGGAATTGAGGCCAGGTAGATCAACAACCCACTTTAGTTCCGAACGGTATTTTCCGGGACACAATTACGAACCGTTATAAACGGTTTGGAATTTTAAATCGAAAGTGTGGTTTGAGGGAAAGGGTGGGGTGAACGTCCGTTGGAAGGTTGTTGTGATAATGGATCTAATACAGATACCCACGTGATAATTGAACCCGTGCCCTGCCAGAATGTCTTCGATTTTTTCTGATTTTTTGTTAATAGGAAGAAGTGAATGAAATTTCCGGAAAACGTCAAAGGAATTTTCCGGAAAATCTTTTATCAAGAAGCGAATAAATTATTAAAAACCTTTGATTAACCACGGGTGACACCGCGTAACGCCCCGAGCAAGAAGGGATGTATACAAGTGACATTATTTGCCGTAGTAAGGAATTTTCCGGAAAATCTTTTATCAAGAAGCGAATAAATTATTAAAAACGTTTGATTAACCACGAGTGACACCGCGTAACGCCCCGAGCAAGAAGGGATGTATACAAGTGATATCAATGACATTATTTGTCGTAGTAAGGAATTTTCCGAAAAATCTTTTATCAAGAAGCAAATGAACGATTAAAAAACTTTGATTAACGACGTCCGACACTATTTACATGTGTCCGCGTAACGCCCCGAGCAAGAAGGGATGTATACAACTGATATCAATGACATTATTTGTCGTAGTGAGGAATTTTCCGGAAAATCTTTTATCAAGAAGCGAATGAATGATTAAAAATAAAAACCTTTGATTAACGGCGGCTGATACTATTTACATGTGTCCGCGTAACGCCCCGAGCAAGAAGTGATGTATACAAGTGATATCAATTACATTATTTGTCGTAGTAAGGAATTTTCCGAAAAATCTTTTATCAAGAAGCAAATGAACGATTAAAAAACTTTGATTAACGACGTCCGACACTATTTACATGTGTCCGCGTAACGCCCCGAGCAAGAAGGGATGTATACAACTGATATCAATGACATTATTTGTCGTAGTGAGGAATTTTCCGGAAAATCTTTTATCAAGAAGCGAATGAATGATTAAAAATAAAAACCTTTGATTAACGGCGGCTGATACTATTTACATGTGTCCGCGTAACGCCCCGAGCAAGAAGTGATGTATACAAGTGATATCAATTACATTATTTGTCGTAGTAAGGAATTTTCCGAAAAATCTTTTATCAAGAAGCAAATGAACGATTAAAAAACTTTGATTAACGACGTCCGACACTATTTACATGTGTCCGCGTAACGCCCCGAGCAAGAAGGGATGTATACAACTGATATCAATGACATTATTTGTCGTAGTGAGGAATTTTCCGGAAAATCTTTTATCAAGAAGCGAATGAATGATTAAAAATAAAAACCTTTGATTAACGGCGGCTGATACTATTTACATGTGTCCGCGTAACGCCCCGAGCAAGAAGTGATGTATACAAGTGATATCAATTACATTATTTGTCGTAGTAAGGAATTTTCCGAAAAATCTTTTATCAAGAAGCAAATGAACGAATAAAAACCTTTGATTAACGGCGGCTGATACTATTTACATGTGTCCGCGTAACGCCCCGAGCAAGAAGTGATGTATACAAGTGATATCAATTACATTATTTGTCGTAGTGAGAAGACAGCCACTTGCTTCTTATCTCTGTTTATATATCCAACTTAAAAAAACCATTTCGCATTCGTATAGGATTTTGGTTGAAGCTGACATTACGTATGATGTCGATAACTACGGTGTTGGATTGTTTCTTTAACACTACATTCAATATCCAAATTTCGGACTAACACGAAGCTACAGATCTACAATTATTCTAAGAAAAAAATACAAAATTGAGCGCGTTTCAATCAAATAAGACAACTTCAATTCTCTTATTGATCCAAACGTAAAACTTTTATAAAAGTTGTTTGATATATCTGGAGATATTCTACCTTCGAATCATTCCAAAATTTTAATATTGAATGTAATTTTAACGATACGACCAAAAGACATTACATTCATTGTCACGCTTTATAAAAGTTGTTTGATAATATCTGGAGATCTTATTCTACCTTCGAATCATTCCAAAATTTTAATATTGAATGTAATTGATACGACCAAAACACATAACATATATTGTCACGCTTTAGTAAGTAAGGCCCCCTGCCTGACGTGCGAGTGGGAGAGAGACAGAGCTACGTATAACTGCTCGCTGCATGCAGAATCAATTCCCTGTGTAATTGAAGTCAGGTGCTAAGCGCTCACTTAGTAATTGTTTACTGGAATTGTCGCAAATCTCACGCGGCCTTGGACTCTATGGGTGATCGGCCTTATTAGTATCTAATAAGTCACAAAAACATGCAAAACACAGGGTTTTCAAGCGGGGCTCAACAGGGAGGGCTGTCAACTGTCAACTGTCGTGTATGTATCCAGTTTAAACCAGACGTTCTAGAACGTACCGGCACGTAGTATGATCCTGTGCAAATGTACCGTATAAAGTTTAATTACAAATCAACTAAACACTGATTCGAAATTTACATTTTTTGTAAGGTAAAATCAAAATGTTATATCGGTACGGTGCTAGATGTGCAGACGAAAGCAGCTTGTTTCAATAACAGCTGAGATAAATCTTGTTATAATACTTTTTAGAACAATATAAAACGTTTACATTAAATTATCATCTACAAAATAATTGTGTGGCTCGTTGGTCATATGGGATGTGTTCCTGCTTCCAATGCAGAAGGATTTGATTTCCAGTTCGAACTTGGGGTTTTATAACTTTAAATCATCTCAAATCTATCGATATGATACTGTCTTATGTGTAAGAAGGTGACAGACTAACGTTTGAACATGTTTAAGGCTTCAAAAAATGTCGTGTACATTTGTTTTCATTATGGTTATCTAGATAAGTACATGAGTGAGTACTGAGGTTCACGGACATTGCACAGTGAAGTGACTTCACTACTGCGCAATCAACATTCCGACAACACTGACATAATTACACTTATACGACTGCGTATATAGTACTCTGTTGTAGGTACTGCATCGTATGTCTCCAATTAGCGAGGAGGCCGTAATCACTGTTTTGCACTTTCAGCTTCTTTCGGTAGCTAGGTTTAAGTGGCCGGACTTTACTTGTCTTCAAAAAACAATTTTGTTTCATTTTTTGCTAAACGTTTTCGTAGGATGTCAACTGTAGGGTCCACTCTGAGGTAACTAGATAGGTAGGTATAGAAGTGTGCCGATAATTATATGTCTGAGATAGTGTCAGTTAAATGACTGAGGAAACCAGGAAAACGACAATGAAGTACAACTGTAAGTGGTAGGAATCGAACCAGGGAAAGCTACATACTTCTATTATGTATTACTATATTCTATATTATTATTTTTTATTATATTATTTATATTTTTATTATATCAGTGCTCGTGAAACTAGGAGGTTACACCATCAAGGCATTTCCATTTTGACTGCAATTATTCTTATCAAAGTACCAAGTGAGTTGAAGGAGCCTTCCTTCGGTGAAGACCAAGTTGACCTTGTACCTTATCTTACTTATAAAACATTACTATTTTAATAGAAATTCAGTAAATATGCCAGTAATATCGTATTTCAGCAGTAAGACAAAGATAATTGATTTATATGAAATAAAACACTATCACAAGTTAGTAATTTGTTGACCTTGTATCTTACCTTACTTATAAAACATTACTATTTTAATATAAATTCAGTAAACATGCCAGTAATATCGTAATTCAGCAGTAAGACAAAGATAATTAATTTATATAAAATAAAACACTACCACAAATAAGTAATTTGAAGAACTAAAAAAATAAGAACAAAATCTAAAATTAAATTAATCTCATATTGTCTACCAATGCAATAACAAAAAAGTCCCCTGGGGCCATTTTGTACCATCATTACATACCTCGAGCTAGGACCCATGTGGAGTGGGCGGGTACTGTTCAATATAGACTCCACACTCGACTTAATTCCTCGTGGACGTGGAGGAATGTAGGACCGTCCTGCCGCTAGAACCGTCCTGCCGGTAGGACCGAGGTAGTCCACCACACTCCACGGGTCAAACTCGTTAATCGCCTCAAATTACCTCACCGCATTGCAACCAAGCGCGGTAATAATATAACATATTCCAGCGTTTTGTCCAACTCGCTGTCAAATAATTACATGTTCTGATCGTAGATGCTTCCATAGCCACGGGCCCTCTACACTAGAACTTCGCCCGCGCATAGTTGCTCCATATATCACCGTGCAGGTATGTGCGAACAATTAACTGGACCCCGTTCTCACGGACTACCAAGTCATTTGCATTCTTTTTGCGTATCCACTGCTGGCTTGATGAAGAGGGTGGACCAGTAAAAAAACGGAAACGTCTAATAACAATGCCGTGGGGGGAATACACGATTTTCAAAATGATTACGACCTTTAGATAGGTTCCTCTAAATATTCAATAACAATGCATAACAATTACAAAATAAGGTTTATTAATGATGATGATTAATTGTTGGAAATAACCCAAGAAAAACACAGTTCACAAATGATGATGATATTGTATGATTTTGAAAACTACTTTTTAATTGTTGTTATTGGAAATTTAGAGAACCCAATTTATACGATTCAATTCAATCAAAACCTGTGAAGATTAAAAAATTCAACACTGCTCCACTTTCTTTGGTGCGTTTTTGTCCTTGAATTCAAGGACACTTCAAAGGAACATTTAACCAAAGATTATAAACTTTGTAATCTTTGATTTAACCATCTAAATGGGGCATAATCTGGTATAAGATCATTTTAAAAAATGTCTACTGTTTTTTGACATTCACATTTCACACAATGACGATTATACACATTCAAATAATGCGATCTCTTAGCCTACGTTTGGAAAGTGGCTTTATTATGTTTTAAGTTATTGTTTGTGTACATAAAATGAAATATGTTTGTCGGATTACAGAACTAAACAAACAGTGAATGCATTTTCAGATTCATTCTAATAAGAAAGTGCGTACGATTAGTCAACGCACTTGTGCCAGAATTGCTGATCTCCAAGAGCCATAGTTCCTTTCTGGCACACATTCGTTGACTAATCACTTATTGGAATTTAAAACTGGGTTGAAGTTTTCGTTGTTGAATTCAATTTTTTTTTTTTTTTATTATTCAAAAATTGTTCATATCTGTATCCTTTCTGAATATCTGAACAACTTTAACAAATTTTTACAAATTTGCACGGGCCATTGTGAAATTCATTTTTGTCACAATTTCACTCCTTATAAAATCCACGAAACATTTATTTCGTTTAATATTTGCTTCATCGTCTATAGAAGATGCTCTGGTATTTTTTGTTGGAAATTGATCTATAGATCAAAGAAACGGTACAGCATTTGTCTCAATAAAAGAAATCGGGACGCGGGACATAGCTCCTAAAATCAGGACTATATCAACCCTACATGACACCCATGTCCAAGCCAGGATTCTAACCTGGAACGTACAAACTGTGGTTTATCAGACCAACGTCTAATCTACCGCGACCACAGCTTATTACGTCTAATCTTACAATGTCGATTGACCATAGCATCTATTACCGCCCATACTACCTGGCAACAATTGTCTTCACACCATTGACCCACGGATTCTTGTTCCAAGGAAAGTGACCGTCTTATCAACACTTCTCCGGCAATACTCAAAGTCCAGTTATTCGACGAATACACCCAAATTGCACACGGGGTATGATTTATACTCTTAACACTCATGTTGTCATGGAAATTATACCTTTTAGAGCTGGATAAAACACTTATCAACAGTCTAGACCCTGATATAAGAATAACATCAATTTTCGAATCATGAGAAGTGAAAGTTGTATATCATCGATAGGTGGATGTACCGTTAGGTTCGTAGAGGGCTGACGCCCCCCCCCCCCCCCACCCTCGGTCCCGTTATCCTCGCATTCCGGATAATCGTCTCGATTACAATATTTATTATTTGTTTCCAGTTATTTTAAAAAAAAGATGAATTTGTGATAATAACCAATTTGTGGTTTTCAACTAACTTCTAAGAAAAAATAGCCTAACAAATACGAGGTAACCATTGTAATATGATTTTAATGAGTAAATTAGTGAATATATTTAAAGAAAATAATAAATAGAAGACAATGCATTTTGCTTTACAAGTAGTAGAGAAAACATAGACCAGACCAAGCTTAATTTATTGAAATAGTGGGTGTATATGAGCTGACCAATTTATATTACAAGTTCTACCCGGCCATGTATATTTTACTTTTGTCGAAGGTCAGGTGAATGGGAAAAATAATAGTGAGGCAGACAAAGATTTAAATCCAGACCAACCGCAACCGATGATCCAGTACATATGTAAGTGTATGTGTATACGTGAATTTGTTTGAAACAGCTCTCGATTTTGTTTATTTCTCATTTCTGCCAGTCTTTTAATTTACCCTACATAATATACACATATAGTATGAAAACATTTTTACATCTCCATATAAATGTATGTATGTATGTATGTATGTATGTATGTATGTATGTATGTATGTATGTATGTATGTATGTATGTATGTATGTATGTATGTATGTATGTATGTATGTATGTATGTATGTATGTATGTATGTATGTATGTATGTATGTATGTATGTATGTATGTATGTATGTATGTATGTATGTATGTATGTATGTATGTATGTATGTATGTATGTATGTATGTATGTATGTATGTATGTATGTATGTATGTATGTATGTATGTATGTATATACATATATATATATATATATTAGCCTATACTGTCAACAGAAAACTATACATGTATCATTATATCGATAAATATACGATACACGTTGTATGGCAGCGTAGTTAGCCGCGGTCGATTGGTCTACTAAACCACGGTATGGGTTCCAGGTTCGAATCCCGGCTTGGGCATGGATGTAATGTGAGGCTTTTACATCTTCATAATCAACCACTCATCGTCTCGATTAGCATCGTTGTCAAAATATCAGACGTAACCGGGAAACCCAAACTATCAACATCATCATCGAGAGTAGACCTACTGTGTATACTGAACGGCGCGTGCGTCTTATTACTATTAGATTAGCGCACACACAAGGTCACTAAAGATAGTTGTAGCCACAAATATTCTGTGTACACATGAGTTCTCAGTTTTCACACATCGTGGTGAGCATCTCACCATCTCCCAGATAGATCCGCTATTTGTACACCGAATATCTTACTCATCAACCTCTCTGATTCACAAGGCTGTGGGTTCGATTCTCGCCGCTGGCAGCTCCGGTCAGGAGACGATAGGACCCATCTCTGCAGCCAGGATGTACGAGAAAGTCCTTGAAACATGCATGAAATGAAGGACGACTATATTGGTCTAAATTTCGCAGCCCAGCCGATAGTATAATCTTTGCATTCGGGCCGATCGAGGTGGGTCCCTCCCAGTGGTGACCGGTGCCCGCAAAGAGGGCTCTATGTGTTTGCTTCATACTTACCTCTTGTGATCGAAACACCCACAAACCCTCTCCCCCACGCCCCCTATTTTCGATACTCTTATGACAACCCCGGCAATGTGTGATTGATCTGATTCGGCAGACGTTATATACGATTTAATGACCTAATGCTTTTGAGTGTCGAGTACGTTCTATCACTAAATACTAAACTTACTTGACATTCAGCAGTCATAGACATAACCTCTGACGCGTGGGGGGGGGGGGGGGGGGGGGGGATCGTCGCGTCTATCAGCAACATCCTACATGGCTGATACATGGCTGATACATGGCTGATACATGGCTGATACATGGCTGATAAATGGCTGATACATGGCTGATATATGGCTGATAAATGGCTGATACATGACTGATATATGGCTGATACATGGTGATACATGGCTGATACAATATGGCTGATGTTTCATGTTTCGAGGGCTTGTCACAGTCGTAGAGTGAACCTGGGTGTGACTCCCAATCTTCGAGTTAGGTCTGAAAATGACGATAAAAAACTATCCGAAACGTAATCATTATCCTACGGTCCTACCTAATTGAAATATAAACACAGGTTTTGACACTTTTACATTTTGATTCAATCGTTTGATATTTTTTTATTTTTATTTTTATTTATTTAAGGGTTTCTATAAAGCATTACAATTTGTATGATATTTTTTAAATATTTACATGTAAAATGCTTGATGCCCTACTATGACTAAGCTAATTATATAACTATTATCTAAAAACTATGCTAAAGTACGATATCAAATAATACATATTTCAATATAGGAACATAATACCTAATACTATGCAAACAAACAAAACATACAAAATGTTAAGAATTATTGAATACAATTTGTTAATAGTTATAAAATAATAGAATAAGATGATAAAGACTCACTAAAATAACATGCTAGGGCTAGGCTATACTACCGTATATTTCTCACTCTACTATACTGTAACACGTTCAGCAGCTTCATCTTCAATATTTATTTCTAATACTGTAAAGATAACTTCGATAAATCTTTTTTGAATTGTATTTTGTTTTTAAGTAATTTCAGTTTTGAAGGGAGGTTATTCCACATGACAGCTAGTCTGTACTTGATCGATCTCTTTCCACTTTTTTCTTTATTAACTCGTGTTACAAATAAGTTTTTGTTGGTTCGGGACTGGAGACCTGCTCTACTTGTGGACAGTGTATATAATACTGGATGTCGGGTGTCAGGCACGGATTGGATTTAGCACACATGGATTGGATTGCATTTTACAAACCGGTTAACCGTTGTAACAAACGTAACTATTTTTGTATTTTTGTTTATGTAACAAAATCGATGTCTTTATTTGTACATCCTTATAAATCCTTAGTAATAGATACGTTTATTCACAGAAAGACCACAAAACTTCAATGACCGTCTGAGTAGCCTTTGATCATGATCGCTGTTATGAAACCCAATAATAAATAATTAAAACCGCTTCCCTTGAAACACGGTTCGAAACAATGGCGATACCTGTCAACCTAACCCAAGCAAGGGGACGTATATCCCCAACATGCGATCACATCACCGCAGATTAATTAACTACGTCGATTACTCATCTGTGAGTTGGTCTAGACTCGCGCAAATATTCCAACAATGCGGTGGTTTAGGTTGAGAATCTTTCTCTTCCGTCCCCGCCGCATAGCTCTCTCCTTGTGTGTTGTTTTGAGCGACGCTCTGAGTCAAGTTATAGTCAAGTCATGCGATAACATTATTTACGGTTATCTGTATGTCCATCTTTACGTGTTTTAAATTGTCATATTTGAATTCATTTAAATGTGAAACGTCAGACAAAAAATGTCAGTCATTGCGATAACATTCTTTACAATAATTATCTGTATGTCCATCTTTACGTGTTTTAAATTGTCATATTTGAATTCATTTAAAATGTAAAAAGTCAGACAAAAAATGTCAGTCATTGCGATAACATTCTTTACAATAATTATCTGTATGTCCATCTTTACGTGTTTTAAATTGTCATATTTTAATTCATTTAAAATGTAAAAAGTCAGACAAAAAATGTCAGTCATTGCGATAACATTCTTTACAATAATTATCTGTATGTCCATCTTTACGTGTTTTAAATTGTCATATTTGAATTCATTTAAAATGTAAAAAGTCAGACAAAAAATGTCAGTCATTCAAATTCTAGATGAGTGTGTGTGTGTGTGACTCTCTTAGGTAGATGTCAGTCATTCTACATGATTATCTGTATGTCCATCTAAATAATGTTTTAAATTGTCATACTTTAATGATTTTAAATGTAAAAAGTCAGACAAAAAATGTCAGTCATTCAAACTCTAGATGAATGTGTGTGTGACTCTCTTACATAGGTAATTCTATTCTACATGATTATCTGTATGTCCATCTAAATAATGTCTTAAATTGTCATACTTTAATGATTTTAAATGTAAAAAGTCAGACAAAAAATGTAAGTCATTCAAATTCCAGATGAATGTACGTGTGTGACTCTCTTAGATGGATGTCATCCTATTCTACATGATTATCTGTATGTCCATCTAAATAATGTTTTAAATTGTCAAACTTTAATGATTTTAAAAGTAAAAAGTCAGACAAAAAATGTCAGTCATTCAAATTCCAGCTGAATGTGTGTGTGACTCTTTTAGGTAGATGTAATTCTATTCTACATGATTATCGGTATGTCCATCTAAATAATGTTTTAAATTGTCATATTTCAATGATTTTAAATGTAAAATGTCAGACAAAAAATGTCAGTCATTCAAATTCTAGGTGAATGTGTGTGTGACTATCTTGGGTAGGTGTAATCCTATTCTACATGATTATCTGTATGTCCATCTTTATACTTAAAAAAATAATCATCTGTTTTTGAGTTCAGACATAAAGAAGTCAGACTGGTGGTATGAATTCGTGACTGTCTTACAGTGGAGACGTCCACCCCTACAACGGAGCAGAATAACCGGGGAAAACCGGTTCTTGAGCGATGACCATATTTTGTACAACCATTGGGAATGCATCGCATTCATGTCAATATTCAAAGCTAGGAGATCGTTAAATCAGATTGCGGGCTATTGTATTCTGTTATACCCAGTGCTAGTTTAATTATTTTTGCTTCTGGGCTTACGTAATTTTTAATTATCACAATTGTTTTTTAATACATTTATGCATATTGTCATCTTTTAATCGTCTGTGAAATAGGATTTTGAAGAAACGTATTATGTAATTTATGAATGCAGTATAAAAATCAAATAAAAAAGTTTCAAGCTCGTGGTGGTCTGAACAATATTAGGGAATAAGTTTCCGAAACGTTAATTAAAAACAAACGTAAATTTAAATTTTGAAGCTAACTTTTACAGTTGTTTGTGTAGCCAATTATGAAATTCTAGGTCAGGAAATGAGTGAATGGAATGTAGCGGGAACGAGTCGGCCCGACTACCCCCCAAACGAAGGGTTTACAAACGAGCTAAATATAAGATCGACGCTCGCTCGTCGGTCGGATCGACTGCTTCGTTGTGCGAGTGGTCTTCACTTCTTTTTTTTGTAGATGACAGCCTTTATGAGTATCTGTATGTCAATTGTCCGTCTATCTATAAGTTATCGTTTTTGAAATCATCATCTTTTAATTTCTTTATTTTTTCTTCCTTTCAATTTCTTTAACATCTTTCACGATATCAAAAAAAAATAACATCATCAAACATGATATTGCAAAAATACGGGACGTAAAACTCAAATATCAATCAATCAATTAATCAATCAATCTATCAACGATGTCCGGTTGCGATTACGATCCCGATGCCGACTATGTGGATGGGTATGGTTCAATCAAATCTGTTATCTGTGGTTCAATGTTTGTGACTGACGGCAGTCCGCGCTCCTAGCTTGTAATCAGGCAACTAAACTATAGCCACCCAACAGAATGGGTGTCTCGATTACTCTTTTAATCGTTTACAAGGGCATACAATAATCATTTTCGTACACTTTATCGGGGGATATACGAGTTCAAACTTGTCATATTTCCCCGTAAACAATATTATTCGTTTTCTATTGACACTAAATGAAACTTGAAATAGTACTATAGGTGGCCTCCAATATGGCCGATGTGACGTCACGTGAATACTCCCTATTCAAAGCATACACGCCTAATTAACGTGGTTACCCCGGTGCCACATTCAATATCGATTCAGTTAGTGGTCAATGAAACACAAACGTTGTACGTGCCGGCATCTCATAATCAATCTCATGCGGAAGATTCTCCAAGGTCGATCTTGGAGATGTTAAACCACCTGCAAGTTGGGCTGTGACTCATGTTATGGAGATGATTGTACAGATTAGCCTATTGTGTCTTCGAACTTGAAATGTATGTCTTGAAAAAGTTATCAACTTAAGTGTGAAAACGTTCATGAATCATCGTTGTATGAAATTATATTTTCTTAGTGCGCTCTTTGACATATGCACTAACACTTGTAAAACTCGATGTTTTTATGACTTCTAAATAAATATTTGAAAGAGAACGCTTATATATTTTTACCGTGTCTATAGTAACAATTAAATTTAGTAGAAAAAAAATAATTTTGATATGTCCAGGAAATTTGATTTAATAGTTTCTCTCACATCTGAGAGACAAAAGTATAAAATGTGCGTGATCTCAAGATAAAATCTTTTTTAGTTACTCCTGGGAAAGAATTTCTTTTGTTCTCAAATTTGGGTTTTTTATATAATCCAAATCTCCTAGCAATTCTAACAGAAATCGAGATATAACATTTATTGTGGAAAAAAGCAAGAATTTATTGTGAATTTTGTTAGTCATGATTTATCTGCTCAAAAACGAAGTATTGAAAGGGTTCAAAATACACGTTTCTCATAAACATTGAATAGGACAGAACCGTCGTGGCGCGCGCAGTGTGTGAATGTAGTGACTGACTCATCGCAGGGAATGCCGACACATGAATTGAATGGACCGACCGAGCGACCACCGCCAACACAACTCTGTAAAAACACCGCTCGCTATGATTCACCGGAACGAGTTATATCACACGTGCTAAGTGGATCGGTATAGATGCCTCGAGATGACGAGATGTGATGGCTACAGACAGGTCCAGGCGCGTCGGAACGCTTTTGATGTAAGGGGGGGCAATTCCAGAGTCAATAGATGGCAATAGTAAACAAAACGGGATAAAAAAAATGTTGGTTTTTATAAGTATAAACCCTCCCCAAATCCACTATTAATGGTTATCCACTTGCAAAGTTTAATTTGTACTCGTAACGAGGTGAGTGATGTAGCTGGGGTCAGGGGCGAAGTCCCTGTCGCGTGTCGCCTTAGGCAATGTCGCCGTAGGCGAAAAAAAATGTTGGCCCTGCATTGTTTGATGGCCTAGAACGCGTTTTGAGGTGATATGATGATATCTTGTCATAAAAAACACTACAACGGATAAACATTCCTGCTTTTGTGTTGTTGGGTTGCTTCTTCCTGGACATGAATTGTTGACAGTTGACACAATCATCCGACGTTACTTTCCCAGTAAGTAGAAGTCTTGACTTTTCGAGCACGTAACCAAGGACCACATACATATAATATGTTTTCAAATCTAAAATCTGCCCCCCCCCCCCCCCCCTATGCCCCCATGCCATGAAAGTTAGGGGGGGCAATGCCCCCGTTACCCCCCCTGTTCCGACGCCACTGGACAGGTCCGTGGAAATCGTTTTATTTTAAAGCAAATTTTGTTTTTAAATTTACGAATTTCCGTTTCTTCCCCACATTATTCTAAAGCTATTTATGTGATTCTTTGTACACTCTACTCAGCGGAAGAAAGTATGAAAGAACGGCAGGAATTCGTTGATTTTCATTGAACAGTGTGCATTAAAGGGGCAGCAGAAAAGTCTCTGAAGTTGATATGAGATTATGGTTAACTAGCTGTTTCCGTGTTTCGTTTAGACAAGATCTATCACTGAAGCACTATTACATGTGCTCATTGAATCGTTTAAATGACGTTTACAATTTTATGTTATTATTTTATGATTTTTCTCATTGAATGTCTTTGCTTGTGATAACTTGTTTGTGTATATTTTGTTCATGTGTCTTGTGCATGTACTTTATTTTTATTTTTATTATACGTTACTGGTGGGGATATATTTCAAATAATAAAATAATAAAAACTGCTGTTAGCTCTCTTTATGTTAACTACTGTTTGTAGGTATATCTGGTAATGCCATTGTAATCAGGGAACGCTCATTTTCGTAAATCAAAATTCAATCATTCATGAAGTGCTTTTAAAAAGTGTTTAGATATAATTTGCGATTTTTTTTTTTTTTAAATGGAAGGGATCGAAATTCCACAACCTTGAAAAACAAATATCTTTAAAATGAGATCCCACATCTCCACACACACATATAATTACGAGCTCTGTTATACAATGTTTCTTATTTTTAATGAAAGTGATGGTCTAGCATCCGTGCTCTGTATTCTAGTGGCCGTGTATAATACTTGCGGTGACTCCCGCCCACACCAGAGACGCCGATCAAACTAAATTATACAGGTAAATGAAAGATTACAAAGAATAGAACGCAAATTACTTTGATTGATGAAATTGTATAGCGAAAACTCTGGGTTAGTCAGAAGCCACAAAATGTTTGCCCTCCGGCTTTGCTTTGCTCTACTCCACCATGCAACTCGCATCAGTCAGAAATGACTGATTTATACTGGACGAGCAATCAAGCAGTCAGTCAAGATGTCGGGCGGACGAATTATATGCGCGATAAAGCGAACTAGGCGATGAGTGTGCTGAAAAACCCAAGTAAACACCCTTGCCGGGTGGGAGGGTTTGCATATTATGCTAATATAGGTCGATCAGAGTTGACAGTTGTCGGTATTGTTCGACAAATCATCGTTTTTCTTGTTAAATTGCGATGATTTGGGAGCGCAGTTTATTTAGAGCAGGATTTGGATCGTCTTTCCTCGATGGAGACGGTTTTTTTTGCGTTTTAGAAAACGCATTGGTTGTAGAAATGAGTGTGTCTCGTTATGTGTAAGATAGCAAAGGTTTTGAAATGATAAAATATATCCCAGCACTAAGAAGCAAAGCCGTTGTAAATATGTGAATATGACATCACATTGGAAAGAAAAGAAAATGTATAAAATACTTATTTCATGGCTCATTGGAAAAGCAAAGACGTAGTAAATGTATCACAGCTCTTTGCAAAGCAAAGGTGTTCTAAATATGTTTCTAAGTTCTTTGGAAAAAGAAAAGCTTAGCAAATATACATTTCATAGTTCTTTGAGATGCAAAGTTGTTTTCAATCTATGCACTTACATATTCACAATTGTGTATTTCACAACTCTTTGGATTATGATGATATTTGGTGTTTATAACGTCTCACATTTTTGCAACGATTGCTTATCGAGCCGAAACAGCTCTTTGGAAACCAAAGATCTTGAAAAATATGCATCAAGCTCTTTGGAAAGCCATTGTGTAATAAATGTGTTTTATAGATCTTTGGAAAGAAAAGATTTCATACGGCACTTTGGAAAGCAATTTGTGAACCACGGACTATCAATCTTCATTCTTCTGCTGCTGGAAGTTTGGTAAACCTCAAAATGAGGTTATCTCACTCATTTTTACAATGCTACGTTATAAGAATGGAGCGAATCTCACAACAAATCGAATGATTCCATGTGACAACAATAATAAACATTATTTTTATAATTGAGTTGAAGCGAGTGTCGCTGTGACTGCAACAATGTCACGTTAGGCCGTGAAATGCGGGTGAAAGAGTGGAACATTACCCATCTTGATTTTCGGAAAGTTTCATCACCTTACACAGATGCAACAAGTGTAGGCCTACACGCGGCGTGGACTGGGCTTAGCGCGGGCTGACCTGTGATACCGCTCGGCTACGTTATAGGAGAGTGCGTCCGCCATTCTCATTTCCGGTATTTGTGACGGCCATTGTCGCACCCGTTGCCTGGCAACCACATACCAACAAACATGTATGTAAACAAAGGATAGCGGCCGACTGCCGGATCCAGGGCCCGGATTCACAAAAAGTCTTAACTTTGGCCTGGCCTAACTAGGACACTGGGATTATGGCACGCCATTGGCTGATACGGACCTGCACATAGGCCTACCCTCGACTCGACGTTACTAAGGTTGGAATTCATAGTCGGCCCCTACACCTAGGGGCGCCCATTGTTACTAAGGTAACAGTTGTTTCCATGTTATTTCCCATAAACAAAACAAATCCATAGCAACAATGGGTGCCCCTAGGTGTAGGGGCCGACTATGAATTCCAACCTAAGAAACCCTAGTAAATAACAAACACCTGGAGACCAAAATTCAAGCCCTGTCTGAGTTGGTCTTATCTTTTTTCAAAGATGGTGACAATTCGCCTATGACTTCGAAGTGTGAGCATAAATAAATATCGTTTACTTACCTTGACATACACATTTCTCTGTTTCAAAAGTGTGGAGGTATAAGAAAACAAAACACTAAACTTTAAAACACCGCCTTGCAATATTTGAAGTACACTGTGATTTCCATGCAAGTAGCTATTGACTCAATTCTAAAAATATCCATGTGGCCGTGTTTTGTTTCGGACAAACACTAAATATGCACCAATCAAAGAAAAATACAACAATGGAGTTGCCTAGCAACATATTGTTTGTCCGCCTGTGATGTCACAGCCACCTCAATTGAGTCTTGTGTTATTGAGCTGTTTAGTAGACCTACCATGGATTTATAATAGCACATACGGTACAGTAGACTTAGGACACGTTTTGTAGATCCGGCCCCTGGGCCATAGTTCTTGAGTCTCTCCTCAATTCAACTCGAATAAAAAAATGACTTTATACTATCACTTGATTATCCTCAAAACACGGGCCACAAAATACAAGAGGACCAAAGGACTTCTTGTGAATCCTGATCAACATCACACGAAGAAATTGAAGTTCCTAATTCCTGCTGGGAAAAAATACAAATTACAATATTATGTTTAATAAACAAATTGTTCTCAGATTGACATTGAAAATAGGCCCCAATAATTATTAAGGCTGGTCTGACAGTTCTTGTAAAACCAGGCCCTGGTTTCCGAGTGCTACAGTCGATCTCCCAAACCATTTCCAAAATTCCAAAATTCACTTGCAATAGCACAAGACAATTCCAAATTTATCCATGTTGTCGTGTTTTGTTTCGGACAAACATTGAATGTGCACCAATCAAAGAAAGATACAACAATGGAGTTGGTAAGCAACACGTTGTTTGTCCGCCTGTGATGTCACAACCTCCTCAATTGAGCCTTGTGCTATGCAAATGTGAGGTAACAGATGACAACAAAATATGAACTTATCAATCTGTCATAACAAAACTATTCATGTATCTCTTCAGGGCTCATGGTGTCTTGTCTTATTGGCCGAATCACAATTGAAATAAGAGTTGCAATAGTGAAATAGTAATAAGGTTTAAGCGAATTGGAACATGCAATAACAATGCTGTGGTTCACAATTGTCACAGTGGATTGAAATAGGCATAAGAATTTCTTATTTGTCTTATTTCAACTTCCCATGATGCACCTTATGACGAACCAATCAGAACGCAAAAGAGCCGTACTAGAAGGTCAACTACGGAAATCAAAACAAAAACAGTGGTACCGGATATTTTGCTGCTGTTGTAGTCAATGATAGTAAGTACATAATTAAGGCACCGCTTTGACTACTGAAATAAGCAACTAGTCGTCGGTTGCGAACCATTTGCTTGTTATTTCACTATTTCACTGTTTTATTGCAAGTCTTATTTCAATTGTGAATCGGGCTTTTTTTTCATATTCATATTCATTTATTTAGTTTCTATTACAAATGTGTACAAATTGTGTTGAACACGTCAAATTATTACTATATTATTTACAAAAGTGCATACACTTTACCATAAGTACACGTTCGTTCATACATCACTACACTTTGTCAATTTAACTACCTTCTGCACCCTTGTAAAATATGAAGTACTCGTCATTGGAATAAAACCCATTTTCCGAAAGCACAGTTCTGATAACTATTTTAAAACGTCCCAAATTATTTATTTGTTTAATTTCTACTGGCAAAACATTATAAAATTTTATACAACTATAGTTCGCTCCTTTCTTGACCAATGATAGTGAATGTTTTGCTTGATAAAAATTGTTTCCACACTGTCTAGTATTGTATTCATGAACAAACAACAATGCGTGCATTAATCAATCTAGTCCTATAATAACCCCAACATTACTAGTCTCATACCAACCTTAGATTCTCAACTACTGCCCCTTTCATGCACGATGTTTCAACGAAAATCAACATAATCTTAGGCTATTCCTGGTGATCTAGCCGACGCAGTTGGCCGAGGCAGGCCCAAGTGGGAGGAAGAATCATAAGTTGGTCAGTGACACTATTTTTTTTTTAAATTATCGTTCCTATTTGTAACTACAATTATAATGTATCATTAGTATTAGTTTTGTTTTGCTTTATTATGATTATTTTCTTTTTACTGACTGTCTGTTATATATACATATTTATTTTACATTGTCAGCTCGACCACAACGATTCCGTTCCTTACGCGAGCTTCCCATAACAAGGTTTTCAGTTTTTGTATGCATATATAATATATTATATTTTGTTTTCTTACGTTTCATTAATGTTTATTGTTTGTATGGTGGAAGTATGTTTGATTTGGGAATAAAATGATCTAAAAATTGAATTGAATTGAATTGAATTGACAGTGCAGGGAGGGCGGAGGGGGAAAGGGACAGTATCGCCTTTTGTCGCCTCGTACGACTGGCACAGTCATCCTAAGTCTGTTCTTCCCCCGGCGCAGGCCCGATAGAATTGGTCGAACAACAGAACTTTCATCTGTTCGCATTTCCGGTAGTTCCGTTTCTATGACATCACAATCGTGTGTCTATTTATAGAACAGAGGTTCGTCTCGTCGTTCACACAACTCTGGTACTCCCGCCATAATCTCATCTCATCACGTCACCAGCTTTACGACTTGATCAATAAAACAAATACCCCGCCCGACCTTTGTACGTCACCTGTCCCAATTCCGTCGTGTCGTGTCCCTGTTTGCATATTTCTCTGGAATATTTCACGCGCGTGTGCAACAACACTATGTGCGCCCACTTGTTGTGTACGCGGGGAAGCACCGTAGACGCGACCTGCCTCAACAAGTGTTTAGGCAACGCAACAAGTGTGATCGTAATCCACGCGTCAGACGCATCCTCGTTGTGTGTCAGATTGTGCAAGTACGTTTCCGGTTGAATTAAAGAGATTATAGATGTTCCTTATAATGAAAAGATTGATGTACATAAAACTTCTTTATAACAATTACGCCTGTATAACAAAATGACCTATAACAAATTGTTTTTAATTTTGAGTCTCTAGAAGGCTCTTATACAAGGCCCGTGGGAAACTAGGAGTGTACTAATGTTATTCTGGTTCCTGAGAACTTGTTATAAAGAAGTTTCACTCTACTACTACTATTCGAATGTCTTTGATAGTAGGAACCAACAGCTTACCTTCGTTGTAGGATGACGAATTTGAGAGACGAAAGTAAAGTAGCACACTGAAGACACTACACTTTTTTCCAAATTTTATATTATTTTTAAACAATTTCTGTATTATGTCTACAACGATCGAAGGTATAAGCTGTGGTTGGATCATATCCCTACCCTCCCTACATTATATATAATATCTATCAACATAACCTTATACAGTCATGATTGTTCATTAGTTTGTATTTCGTGTTTGACGACGTGTTGACAACTATAGATCGTATGACGGTGGCCGAATGATCCATTGTACATCGGCGGGGTCGTCATAAGGAATCAAAAATAAGTTGAGGGGTTTTAGGGGGCGTTTCCTATCCAGGAAATTGTATATACTAAAATATATCGATATTTATTTTGTTTAGGGGAGGGGGTGGGGTGGGACACCAACAATAAATGTTTTCGTGTAGACCGTAGCAGTAATTGGCAGGTTTCTATGGGAATAACCTTGTTTACATGGCGGGCTGAGTCCCGTACTGTACGGTTTACACACTCGGTACGCACCATGTAAACACATAGAAAATGAGACCGAACCGACTGGGTCTGGTCCGCTCAAAAAACCAGACCGTACCGAAAGACCGACTCAGTCCTCACGTAAACGGAGAACAAACTCAAAATCAAGTAAAATGATTACAGCAGCTTGTAACCTTTCTTTCGTTGGGATGCATCTTTAAATTAATTTTATAAGGCAGAAGAAAAAAGTAGGGTTATGTACGACCAAAATGAAGAAGATGAAGAGGGTGTTGATGCGAGACCGAAATCAAGTTGGGTTACACTTCATCTAAACGTCGGCGTCCATGACAGTTTTCAGTCTGGTTTGGCTCGGTCGGTTTTACCGTCTTACACGTAAACATAGCTAATGACTCAAACATCAAAATAATACATTAGATCGCTTTAAGGTTAAACAAAAAATAAAAATACCGCAAAAATTTGCCTCTGGCGTCTACAGTATTTTCCATTTCAACCTACACAGTTGTAAAATCAACCCTCAAAATAAGTTGTTGGTGTTATTAGAGACCATAAATGTCAATCATGCCTTCCTTTCCCGCAAAGTACTCACAATCGCTTGTAGCACAGGCAGCTCCAAACCATATTGGCCTTCAACAACAGCGCAAAAAATACCTTATTATCCCCACTGTATCAAAAATTAAACATAATTATTAGTTTTAATTATTAACTTTAGCGATCCTCAAATTCGGTACGAAATAATCAGAGGTCACTTGTTTTTGGAAGCTACGCATCTACGCTACGGCTCTACTAATGGTGAGGGAGCTGGGGTGGGAGTCTTTGGAGGAAAGGCGGAGGATGGATAGGCTAGGGAACTTTTATAGGATCGCTAGGGGGGTGGGAGGATGGAAAGTAATGCAAGAAGATTGGTTAAGGGAAAGTATCGGGCGAGGGGGGACCATGAGTGGAAATTTCAGAGGGAGGGTAGGTATACTGATGTGGGGAAATTTTCTTTTATCGATCGGACAATTAAATAATGGAACGAGTTGCCTGGGAGGGTAGTTGGGCAGCATTGCGTAAGGAGTTTTAGAAGGAATCTCATTCAGGGTGCGGGTGGGGAGGGATGAAATTACTAAATTTTTACTATTTTATAACTATTTTATACTAGTATTGCTTGTGATTTTGGTACTTTTACTCAAGTGGACAATGGGCATAAAGGCTTAATTTAGGCTGATGCCTTGCATTGCTATTTTTATGGACTTGACCGATTAGTGGTTTTAATTATGGACTTGGGCCGTGGTCTTAACTGGGGGATGGGGAGACTGTACCTAAATCATGAGGTAGGGGGGTAAATTTTATTTTGATACGAACATATATATATAGATAGATGCCCACTTATTAAATCTTGGCCACCAGTATAAGGCCCAGCCGCAGAAGAGGGAGCTACTACTACTACTACACTCTTCTTGCTGGTCGGAGAAACTGTCAACGTGATTGAGTTTACAACCTTGTACAAAGAGAGCAATAGACCAGCCGCGATTGAACCCAAAATTTGCCGCTGTGCTACAAAAAATAAAAAAAAAATGGTTGTAGTTGATATGGAAATTTCTGCACTCTGTTTTACCCACGTAAGTGTTGTTGGAACAACACATAACACCAACTTTGGTGTAATTACGGCCGTCTTGTTTAGTAGGGAAGGGCAGGCTAAATTGACGAGTGGTGATTTACCCGCCCCCTGACGTCACGAAGGAACGTGGCGCCCACAGTTGGGACAAGTCCGCTAACTGTTACGCTTTCACGCGCTTAATGTACGACACTTATCTCGTTCTAGCTGTTATAATATTCACTTTTCAGGTATAACCTATAGGAAAGCGTAATTAGTTCACATACCAGTGGTCAATATAAAGGTTATTTCAAAATTATAGACCCAGTAGTTAACTTGTTATAACAATTCGCGCATCAAGAGGATAAAATGAGCAACGCGTGTTTTGTTTTTTCAACTTCAATTGGCGAAAAACTAATGATCGGATTTTGACGAAAGTTTCTTTAGCATGTGTTCCAATAATGTGAGACAATAAGCAAAGACACTTTCTAGGTAGAAATTGCTCAGAACGAAAATTCATAGCATGCAATAATATGCAGGGTGTAGCGGTTGGGCCTCAAAAGTAGCGGTTTTGACCGTGAAACTAAGCACGTTGCATATTAGTGCATGCTATGAATTTTCGTTCTGGGCATTTTCTATCTAGAAAGTTTATTTGCTTCTTCTCTCACATTATTGGTACGTATTCTTAAGAAACTCTCGTCCAAATCCGATCATTAGTTTTTTGCCAGTTGAAGTTGAAAAAACAAAACACAAACACACCTTGCTCATTTTATCCTCTTCAGTGCGTGAATTGTTATAACAAGTTAACTACTTCGTCTATAATTTTGAAATAACCTTAATATTATCCACTGGTATGTGAACTAAATATATTTTCCAGGTTATATCTTAAAAATGAATATTATACCAGCTAGAACGAAATAAGTGTGGATGTGTTTTGCGTGGATCCGTCCGGACAGTAGGGACTTTTCCCAACTGCTAGTCACGTGACACAGTACTCGGCGCAAGCTCCGCCTATCACCACTCGTCAATTGTAAGTTCCCGCGCGTTTGTACAGTTTTTTTAATAGCACTGCCTTTCCAACGTGTAGTACAAAGTTTAGATGGCTACTATCCGTCACGCCCACGGTGGTCGTCACGCCACTACACCAGTATTTGGTCGAACTGCGTTACCTAAACCAGCCAAGCCAACGTGAAGCCAACAGTTTTTACGTAAAATGGACGGAGGTACACGTTAGGTTAGGCACGTTTTTAATTGTTATATAAATAATTGTATTTGAGAGAATTATTGTTCTGCTATTGAAGTGGACTAATTCATTACATATGTAAGTCAAGTCGAAAATAATACATTCAAATTTTGGTAAGCTATGCTCTAAAATCCCGATTAGACATAGGGCCTAGGCTAGGCTAGGCCTAGGCCCTAGTTTCGCAACTAGGCCTAGCTAGGCATAGCTTACTTCAAACCTAATAGTTTAGGCTTCAAGTTGTCATTTTGGTTCTAGTCTAGGCCTGTGGCGTAATGGCCCTTCCAAGCCTATATTTGGTAGCTTACGGTAGGGCCTAGGCCTAGGCCTAGCCCTCACTAAACGAGGAAGCTCTGGGCCCAGATCCCAGCCTAGGACTCACACAAATTGATTGCAAAGTTGACGTGGTCGGTAGCTGTGTAGATTTATAGTGGGTCTAGGCTTGGAGTATAGGCTACTTGTGCTTCCAATGAAGCAGGAGGATTCAGTGTTCAGTACGGTATTTGTAAGTTACGTGGCCTTTTGGGTTTTCGTAATAAAATTTCTAAAAAAATCACTGTTTATGATACAAATAGCCTACCTTTTATCTTTCCAATTCCGAAGGGTGGATGTTTCAAATCCCACGTAATTTTGTTTTAAACCACTTTAAATGTGTTATTTAGACCAAATACTGTAATAGACGGCAGGCACTGATGACAGTGATTCATGAGGCCGAATTTTCGATAAATTACCCCTTCTTCAAATTTGAAGAAGGGGTAATTTATCGAAAATTCGGTTAGGTTAGGGGATCAGGTTTAGGATTGCCCACGAAAGTTTGTACGGTTATTGGGTTTGCCAGAGCCAATAACCATACTAACTTTCGTGGGCAATCCTCAACCTGATCCCCTAACCTAACCGAATTTCGTGGGATGTCAGTTAGCTGGGCAAAGTCACTTTGATTCATAAGTGACCTTGCCCTGTAAAGTCACTTTGATTGACAAATGACTTTGCCCAGCTACCTGACATCCCACGAAATTCGGTTAGGTTAGGGGATCAGGTTGAGGATTGCCCACGAAAGTTAGTACGGTTATTGGGTTTGGTTATTGTGTCTGGTTATTAGTTTGTGTACTTTTCTAATTGTAATGCGGTAGCGAAAATAACACATTTAAAGTGGTTTAAAACAAAATTACGTGGAATTTGAAACATCCACCCTTTGGAATTGGAAAGATAAAAGGTATTTGTATCATAAACAGTGATTTTTTTAGAAATTTTATTACGAAAACCCAAAAGGCCACGTAACTTACAAATACCTTCAGTACGGGCATTGGGTTTGAAATAATATTTCAAACCCAATGGTACAGGGACAGGGTAGGCCTAGGCCAGGCCTTGTCCTAGGCTACTGTGTCAGTGAGGTAAGATACAGGGTTCAATCCATAGACCCTAAGCCTATGACTAGGCCTAGGCTAGCTATAGGCAAACATTGGTGCTGCCAAAAACTTGGGCTAGGCTAGGCCTATTTCATTTGCCCTCGATATTTAAGAATGCCTAGGTCCTAGGCCTAGTCTAGGTTTCGGTCCTAGGCCTAGGCCCTAGTAGGTCTAATGGTTGGTTCCCACAGTCCATGCTCGGCTTAATCGCGTAGTATAAGATAACCAGAGAAGTTGGTGCCGGTTATAGCTCCTTTCCTTGAGTCCTTTAGCACCACAAAAAGTGTTAATTTAACTGGCCTAAGCCTAGTCTACAATTTATAGTGCTGCATTGGTCAAAATGTAAAGTAAAGACATGCAACATGGATCAGCAGTTACATGCCAAAAGAAGTCGAATAGGTATTAAAATAACATAATGTAATCATAAACTCAAATGCTGTAGGCTGCTGCTAAATAAAGTGTGCTTTGCAAATGAAGGGCAGCCTTGCTGGAAGACGGATTGTGTTCGTTGACTCGAAAATAAGTTGTGGTATAGCCAACCGGTGGCCGATAGCTAATAATAGAGCAAATCAGCCTTTAACTGCTGTCACTTATCTAAGGCTTGTTTAGTTTTATTGTTATTAATCATAGGCCTCATACAAATGTTGTCACCAATTGTAATCCATGTGTAGGCCTAGGCCTATATCACTAAATTGATTTTTTTGTCCTTCAGAATACGTCTTGACAACTTTCTAGTAAACCGAATTGTTGCCTGCAAGCGGACAATTTCAGGCCTAAACAGCGAAAATGAAAGCGAAGCAAAGAAAGTCTGCGAGCTTATTGAGTAACGATCTCGGCACACCTCCGCAGCCAATCGTACCCAAGAAGAAGAACGCATCGAACAATACCGCTTCTCAGGCTCCGAAAAGATTATCTACCGTACTGTACGTTTCACCCCTGGGCAACGTTGCGACTCCAAGGGTAGAGAGACAAGATGAAGAGTCGCCGTTGAATCTGAAAGTCGATCTCACTTCAGAAACTGTCAGCGCCAAAAGGAGAAAGAGGAGGGAAAAGAAGAAAAAGGACCGGCTCCACAAGCAGGCGATGAAGAGGATCCTGACCGAAGTGCTAGACAAGTCTTCTGACGACTCTGACAACGAAGAAGACGTCGTAGTTCCGGTTACGCGAGTGTTGCGCGTGAGAACCCCTTCCAAAGCTCTCGGTACACCGCGTCGTGGAAAATCTCCCGCAGCAGCATTAACCACACCGGACACGCCTTTCTTTAAGTCCGCCAAGATCTTGTTGAACAAGATAAGGCGGAAAAGTTTTAAGAGGCGGAAGATTCTGCGGAACAGATCTGCAGCAAGTATCGCAAAGCGTACCGCCAGCAGCGCGGGAAACTCAACGAACCAAGAATCCAAGAAGCGGAAGTGGAAAGGGCCGGTTGTTAGCGAATCGGATGAAATAAGTGAAGGCGAAATGGCGGACATAACCCCCCCGAAGATAATGAGCAGTCCGTTGAACAAAAAGCGCAGATTCGCGGCCAACGTGACGATAGACCTCGCGGACGAGGACAGTACGGTCTCCATCCTCAACTACGACACCGTCATCATCTCCGACGATGAGAGTGATACCGACGATGAGACTGTCACCGTCCCCAGTGACAAGGCTGTTGCCGTCTCCAGCGATGAGACTGTCACCGTCCCCAGCGACAAGGCTGTCACCGTCCCCAGCGACGAGGCTGTCACTGTCCCCAGCGACAAGACAGTCACGATCCCCATCGAGGAGATTGTTACTATCCCCCGCCACGAGACTGTCACTATCCCCCGCAGCGAGACTGTCACTATCCCCCGCCACGAGACTGTGACTATCCCCCGCAACGAGACTGTCACCATCCCCCGCCACGAGACTGTCAACGTCCCCGACAACGAGACTGTCACCATCCCCCGCCACGAGACTGTCAACGTCCCCGACAACGAGACTGTCACCATCCCCCGCAACGAGACTGTCACCATCCCCCGCCACGAGACTGTCACCGTCCCCGACAACGATGATGACCACCACAACGACGTGATCGTGCTGGGTTCACCAGTCGTCCCCTCAGTGCGAAGTTACAAGGCGGTGACATCGCGCGACAGGGCGGTGACGTCACGTGACAGGCATTCATCGCGTGATAAGCGTTCGTCGCGCGATAAGCATTCGTCGCGCGATAAGCATTCGTCACGCGCGACACCGAAACGGCCCGAAGACCCTCGCGCCATCATCGCGCGTGCTGTCGCGCAGATGGGCGAGAAGCCGCCCCTCCCCTCCCCCTCCGCCCTCCCCCTCGCCTCCCCTGCCAGCGTCTACGGCGAGAACCTCTACAACCCCCGTGGCCGGCCGGCCAAGAAGGGGCTGCGGCCGGTCATCATAGACGCCAGCAACGTGGCAATGGGGTACGTAAATATATTAAAGTTGAGTTGATTTGTATCTATCTATAGTTGAGTATGTGGACAGATTGGAATGTTGAACTCCTTATGAGGTCGAAACCCCTCGTATGTACATACATTTGCCGCAAGAGTGTGACACTCAAATCCACACCGGAGTGGTGTTCGCTCCAGTTCAGTTCCTGAGCGTCACGTAATCACAATGCCGGATGTTGCTTTAAACAAGATATCGGTATGGTAGGCCTACTGGACTCGATCCTCCGTGTAGCTATGGACAGTGTAGGCTAGGAACTTTTTAATAGAAACGCTTGCTTTTTGTAGCCTAAAAGGGAACTTTTAACAAAAATATTTCTAATTTCGGGGTCTTCTAAAAAAAAAATATTAAAAAGCTCTTTTCATTTTGTGAGGCATTGATAACAACTACCATTCGGCCATTCCAGCTTCATTTAGAAACAAGTTAATAATTTCGGAAACTAAGAATTTACAAAATTTGTAATTCCTTAGAGAAGTTTTTAAAAAGAAAACACTTCTTAGATACGTATATTCAATTATTTTTGTCATAACAGGAACTTCTAATATTCCAGGAACTAGGGCTGAGTCATTTAAACGTCTATATGCCTACGCCTGCGTATGTACGTGCACACATTTTCACGTAGGCCTACGGTTAACCTTGTCCTGTGACAAAATGACAGCTTGGACTGTTTGATACAAAGGGTTGAGATTATAATTAATAAATATAATAAATTATAAAACAAACGCATTAATGATGCGCTTATTTGTTCGCCCATGTTATTCCGTTGAACAATTTTTTTTTGTAGCAAAAATTAGAACCAACTTAAGTTTTGACATCATTTTGTGAATTGAACGGGTGTTACGTTTAAACAAGAAAATTTCGTAAAACTAAACGTTTACAATGAGTCCTTTTCCTTTCTTTTCTTCCAGTCCTAGTGGAAGCCGACTTGGGAAATCGGATAAATTTTAATCAATATTCCGACTTCTGGCCTAACAAACAACAATGGAAATTCGACTCTAGGGTACATACGTTTATTTTTCGCTCTAACTCTACTGTCGGGTTTAAACGTTTTTCCCCTTCGTATGCCAAATGTGGCTTAAATCCCAGCCATTCTTTTGTTTTACTATCCAATGTAGAAATGCTACCTTTTCTGGCATCCAGAGATCAAGTCAGGGCACATCTCTTTAGGTGTGCTGCCCTTAAGAGCAATGGGAATGTTTATGTCAAAAACTGCAGCAAATTGTCATGTTTTAATTATATCTAAAGAATACTAAATACATCTATCATTCAGTCTGTAGAACTTAGGCCTACTAAACGACAGCATGCTGATTACTCAGATTTGGGATTTCAGATGCATTCTTGAGATATAATTAAGATATTTACATTTTTTGCCGTTTTTGACGTAAACCGACTCTTCCCTCTTTAAGTTATAGTATATCGACTTCCCGCCCAATCGTATGAGCGTCTGTCTATAAACGCGTGTTTCAGGCACGGCAAGCGCCGCGTGTGGCATCGAGATCTGCGTCAACTACTTCCTCAAGCGCCGGCACAAGGTGTACGCGTTCCTGCCCCAGTACCGCCGACACAACATCCTGTCTATAAACGTCTAAACGCGTGTTTCAGCCACGGCAAGCGCCGCGTGTTCTCGTGCCGCGGCATCGAGATCTGCGTCAACTACTTCCTCAAGCGCCGGCACAAGGTGTACGCGTTCCTGCCCCAGTACCGGCGACACAACATCCTGTCTATAAACGTCTAAACGCGTGTTTCAGCCACGGCAAGCGCCGCGTGTTCTCGTGCCGCGGCATCGAGATCTGCGTCAACTACTTCCTCAAGCGGCGGCACAAGGTGTACGCGTTCCTGCCCCAGTACCGGCGACACAACATCTACACGAAGGATGCCCACCTGTTGGACCGGCTCGAGGCCGACAACCACGTGATATTCACGCCCAGCCGGACGGTCGACGGCCGCGCTGACGTCCCGTACGATGACAGGCAAGTAGGAGGCACCGCACCAAACCCTCTGCGTGTTGGAACGAGATGGGTTCAAACTCGAGCGTTTAATGCTCTATGTCGAGCTAACCTGCGGGATTCCCGATTTCTGTCGCTTAATTCTGCTTTAAAATAAATTATCAAAACTTAAACCAAAATATGTCATCCCCGAGAGAATTTAGGTGCTTACTTATAAATGTGACTGTGTTCCAATCAGGGCTCGAATTTTAAATTATCGCACTCGCCCGTCGGGCAAGTGGGGTTTCTTATTTACTAGTCCAAAAAGAAAAACACTAGTCCTCCTACCATTTCCTTATCTGCTACAGTAATTTTTATCAATACCTCACTTTATAACGTGCGGTCTTGCCACCACGGTTAAAAGTCAAGTTGAAAAACACTGTTTTGACCTAGTTGCTGAAATTGGGAAGATTATTGGTATCGGGAACGTCTATATTTTGTAGCTTGTCGTAATGAGGTATTGCATTCTTTAAGACTTTATGTTTGTTTAACAAAAGTCGCCCATCGGGAAAGTGGATTGAAAACTTGGCTCGCCCGAGGAACAATTTACTCGCCCCGAGCGAGCGTTAAATTCGAGCCCCAGTTCCAATAAATAAGCCCATTTTTAAATTGCATTATTTAATTGTGAAAGGTGTGTCGCAACAACACATTACAAAAGTTAAATTAGGTAATTTGTTAAACGGAAACATGTATTGAAACAGACACGTTTATAAGAAAGAAAGAGTATTAAATTCTCTACGGGATAACATATTTTTGTCTAGTTTTGAGAATTTTAAAGCAATTCTAACGGAAAGATACCGGGAGTTTCCCAGCGGGGGTATGAGATAGGTTACACCGTTAAGAGCGAAGGATACCTCTACGTCAAAAACCGCAGACAATTTTCATTTTTTAACTACCGTATTGACCCGAATATAATACGAGGTTTTTTCCCCTAAAAAAATAATCTAGAATCGTATTCGTATTATATTCGCGGTCTAAGGTTTTCGAAGCGTGAATTCAAATTTCCCGCGCGCGTATACATGCGTACTATCGCAGATTGACGAATCACGGCTCCGTAGCGAGTGCTCGTGCATATCGCACTCTACCGGAGAGTTTATACACCACTCCAGCGCTCCGCTGCGCAATGTCTCCGCTAGAATGCGTTGTCGTGTTCTGTGCGAGACTGCTAGCACGAGCTCAGGCGGGGCGGACATCGTTCCATATGTGCTAGGCGGCCCCGATCGAGCGTTCGTAACAGGTTTACTGTGGCGCGGCGCGCGAGGCTGCCTACCTCACGGGCGCTGGCCATCTGGCTCGCAGCGCCGGCAAGGCGGCAGTAGCTGACGTGCTATATTGTTGTTTTTCACGATCGTGTTATATTCGAGACATATGATATTTTCCCCACTGGCTGCTCCAAAATCCACACTCGTATTATATTCGAGGCCGTATTATATTCGGGTCAATACGGTATATCTCAAGATTGAAACACAACATCAAAAATCTGAGACACCATAGCGCTGTGGTTTGGTAATCCCTACACACTGAATGATAAATGTATTTAACGTTATCATCAGTATGACTGTGATAACGATTTCCTCAAATTACTAAGGAAATCGTTATCACAGTCATACTGATGATAACGTTAAATACATTTATCATTCAGTGTGTAGGGCTTACCAAACCACAGCGCTATGGTGTCTCAGATTTTTGATGTTGTGTTTCAATCTTGAGATATAATTAAAAAATGAAAATTTTCTGCGGTTTTTGACGTAGAGGTATCCTTCGCTCTTAAACGAAATAATATCAAACGTTCGTGTTTTTCAAGTATTTCACAATTTGCAAGATGCAAACCAAGACAAGCTAAGCCGTTGCTGGCTGTATGCATTCTGGGTCGCTTCTGCGTCAGATGCCGTGTGCCAATTGGCTGTAGCTTACTAGCAGTGCTGATGACGTAGTCCGTGGTTCGATCGATTCCGTTAAATGAAATGGCAAGAGTACTTGGGAGTCTGCTGAAGACCTCGCCCTTGAATTTTTCAATGCTTCCGCATTCCTAGTACCTATTCATTCATAATATTTATAATTATTATGCCATGCTACTAGGCCTAATCAATTCCAGTTTTAGTTTTATTGGAGTAGTCAATTTACATAATATATTATGCTTGCAATTCTCGGTATGTCGATTATTCGAGGTTAAAAGTTGCAATGCACGCTCATGCGCTAGAAACGGGAACTAACGAATCGAGTCAAGTTGTTGTTGTGCCAGCAAACTCTCTTGATGAATTTAATGTCGAATAGTACAGTAAAATATTTTAGCATTGCACGTACGGAATAGAAGGTAAGTTACATAATTCGAGCTTGTGCAGCTTGTGTGGTAAGGAAGAGCAGAATAGACGTCATCTTTTCGGTTGTGAAAGGATGAAGAGGGAACTTGACGCGATGCCAGATGGCATGACATATGTACAGAGGGAGTCCTGTCTCTATTGGTTAGCACGACAACGCATGATGGCCGAATAGACCAATTGCGGGCATAAGAGAAGAAGAAGAAGACATAATTCTTATCTGTCAAGGTTTCTCGGCAACTAAACAATGCTCGCCCTCGCGAAGAAAGGCCGATGGACCGAAACAGAGGAGAAACAAACGGCCCTTTTCAGGGCCACGCTGACGACTGTCAGCAGAGAGCTCTTATCGCCGACGTCGATTCATAATGGTCCGCTTGCTGTCGGCACGTTCGAGGCCGACGCCCCGGAACGCTGACCCCGAGCGTTGGGGGGCGTCAGCGTCTGGGCCGCCGACGCGATCGCACGGTTGCGTGTCTTGCCGGTTCCAAACACCCTCGCCACTTCCCGTGTTCCATATTGTTACGTGGCTAGGTCTGTGCGTTGGCTGGCCCACGAGAAAAGATGATTTCAAGCACTTGAAAATAAAATTATCTCGAGGAACTAGACGTCTTGTCATTGCTGTTTCAATAATTACAGTAATCCCCCTTTAATTCAAATTTCAAGGGAGCCTAAAAACTCCGATTTGAATTAAAAATTTTGAATTAAAAGAACATTTTTAACACTATGCATGCACCATACCTAAATCTTCTGCTGGGACTCCATCAATAGTTTGAATTATACATAACTTTGAATTAACCAAGTTTGAATTAACGAGGGACTACTGTATTTATATATTTTTAATGGATCTGTTGAGGCTACTTAATCTGTAGTTGGGAAACACTTCAAAAATTATTGAAAGAAAAACGTATTTTTGAAACTTTGCTCTGACTTCATTTTTATTTCCTTGTAGTTGTACAGTAGTAATTTAAAAGCAGTAGAGATAGATTTCAAGTGCTGGAAATCATACATTTCATGGTTAGGACAGATAGTGTTCCAGCAGTTTACCTCTAATGGAAATGGCAACACCACTACAATAATCATAGATTTGCTTTGCTTATGCATATAGAAATGTTTTTTTGTGGCTATGATTATCTGTCTTCAGTGGTGTATCCAGGGTTTTCGAAAAGGGGGGTTTTAACTCATATTATAGAGAGTGGAACCAAAAATAAAATGGGGGGTCCGGGGGGCTTGCCCCCAGATAATTTTTCTCGTCAAGGTCATTTTGGTGCAAATCTGTGCGTTTTACAGCAGCCAACTGAATAAAAATTACTAAATTTTTGGCAGCAATTTTCCCTTTAAGAAAGGAAAAAAAGCTTGAAAAGTTACCTCAATAATTTTCATGCTTTTGCTTTTAATTACAACAATACCCAACATTCATAAAGTCTGGTATGTGTGTACACCAACAATATAATTTTGAACACAAATTTGTGAGTGCATAATTATAATTACGTAAAGCTACTTTAACTAGCTTAAAGGCTGAACAATAAAGCTACAATTGCAAATTTCACTTAAATTCAAATTAATACTTTCATGGTTTTGGTTTAAATAATACTTATACAACAATGATAATAAAGTATGGTGTGTACAACATAACATTGTTAGTGCATAGTAATATTGCATACCGTACTATCATTATCAAAAACAAAAAAGTTGTCAAAAACTAGGGATGTCAAACGATTAAATTATTATAATCGATAATCGAATTCACTTTCACCTCCATAATCGATTATTAATCGATTTTAATCGTTTTGTAAAATGTCGGTATAGTAGCAAGTTTCTTCCAAACTTCGGTCTGGTTTCGGTTAGTTTGAATTGCCCGCGCAAGCCACGAGTTCGCAATTCAACTTCTTTTCGACTATCGATAGCCTATATTTTACATCACGAAGTATTTTTGTTATGTTCTGTCCAAGATTTCGACGATAATTTCTGTCCTAGCTAGGCCTGAAGGGCTATAGTTATTCACTTCCCGTTTTTTTTTTTACCAATAAGTAATTAAGTATGCTAAATATGCGTCGTAATTAGGGATGGTACGTGTAAACGTGTAAACGTGTACACGCCGTGAGGCGTGTACACGTTTACCGATTTTCCTTGAGAAGTAAACGATTTATAACTTATGTAATGCTATTTTTATCCAGTGTGCAACCTGCTGAATTCTTATCATATGAGCCAATTTGCCGCCGTTCACTCTTTATTGTTCATTCGTTTGCGGGTATAGCGATGTGGTTGTGGTCTCCTATTTCACCCTCGCGTCTTGAACTCGGCAGCGTGAGTCATCGTAAATTTGTAATATCGGATATCAGTAAAGAACGAAAACGCAAGTGGCTCACAGGCAGTCACATCACAGTCGACACCGACAGTAGGTCCGAGTCACTACCCTAAGAAAGACGTTATTTGCGTTGCGTGTGCTCTCAAGATGTCTAGTCATAGTGTAGTCTGGAAATACTTTGACAAGAGTGAAAACATCGTGAAATGCCGACTGTGCGGGAAAGAACTTCAACACAATTCCGGAAGCACAGGTACCATGATAAATCATTTAAAACGAATCTTCAAGTTCAATACAAATTCTTCTTCTGTGGATTCACGTAATTAATTGCCCTATGCAGTGTACGTCCGGCCCATAGCCCACACAGTAATATTATTGTATCATGCGTCCGGCCTGCAAGCCTGAAGCGAGCGACCCACGGCACGGCAGCCGTGTGACGCTGACCGCTCGGCGCTCGGGTTCGGCTCCTACTCCCTCCCAACCCTAACACTATAACCATATTCAGGACGTGCAGTGTTTTTTTACGTAGGCCTACATATCAGAGTCAATGGGGATTCCGTAAGGCCTCTTGATTTCCTTGGAGGGGGTACATTATTATGCAGTGAACATGTAATGACCATTGAGTATCAGGTTTACTATATACTATAAAAATGTAAACACAGATTGTACTTCTTGTAGAAGTAAACGTGTAAACGTGTACACGCTTTTGTGGACGGCGAGTACACGTTTAGTGAAATACACGCTTTTTGACATCCCTAGTCGTAATATTATTATTTTCATGTGCAGCATAATTAAAATTTACGTGATGTGAACTAAAAATCGTAGCGACTTTTCTAACCTTACTTCTCTTGTTATTTGTGAACAAACATAACAACTCGTATTTTTATAGATCGTAGGCGTCGAATGCTGGGTCTAGGGTAGGCGACTAGACACAGCTATTCAAAATATGACTGGAAATTTGGCTCAAATTATGACGCAAAGTTATGCTGTTGCTGTTCTTAGGCCTAGGCCTACTGTAAATGAAACTGAGCAATAGCGATGCTAGCGCTAGCGGTCGCGCTCGAATAGGCGGCAGATCTTGAGAACTAAATTTAAAAAAGTGCGAAAATTTAAAATCGATTTTTTTTTAATAATCGATTAATCGTTTTCGATTAATAATCGATTAATCGAATCGATTTAATCGTAATCGTTGACATCCCTATCAAAAACTAATGTCCTTGACTCTTCGGTGGTTAATACAAAAATACTGTATTTATATCTCAGTTTTTTCCAATCCAATCCAATCCAATTGCAATTTTTCTTTGCAAAAGGGGGGGGGGGATTTGTCCCTCCCTCACCCCACTTGGATACGCCACTGTCTGCCTTGGTCTACCATCTCCACGTCATGAAAAGTGGTTGGACTTTCTGTGTAAAGTTGCATTATGTAACTTTTAATTAGTACATATCAGGTAGTGTAAGGCCCGGTTTTTCAATCAGAGTTAATCACTGGTTAAAGGTCTGGTTGATGTTAATCAATGATTTAGGATTGGCAAGTGTTTTTCCATTCATGGTTAAGTTTAACCAATGGTTAAGGCCCGGTTTTTCAATCAGAGTTAATCACTGGTTAAAGGTCTGGTTGATGTTAATCAATGATTTAGGATTGGCAAGTGTTTTTCCATTCATGGTTAAGTTTAACCAATGGTTAAATCTCATTAATCACTGATTAACTCAACCAGTGCTTGGAGGGTCAGTTGAGGTTTTAAATCACTGATTAAGGTGTTTCCAAAATGGCACTGGCTAACCACCCGGATTTTGTTTGTGTATCTTTATTGTAAATAAAGAAATATTGCAGCATAATTGTTGTTGATAACAGTGTTAAAAAGTGGCTGAATATGTTTAAACGAGACCATATGATAAAGTGATGACTTAATTATGTGGTCACACAAACATAACCTAACACACTGCCTACGCCCACTTATAGGCCTAGCACTGCCCTTGAAACTATTATTATGGTTCAAAAGCGTTGGAGGGCGGTGGATTTCTGTCAACAAACAGCTGCAGCAGTAGCAGTAGGCCCTAAGCCTATTTATTATATGGTTTGGTCTAGTTTTGAGATTAAATAACTATGCCAGGCCTAGCCTAGCTGAACAGATGTAGGCATGGTATTAGATAATTTAGAGATAACTTTTGACTTGGGCCTAGGCCTGGGTCCAGCACTAACTTTGCTGCAACCAGAGGGTCTACTAGGGCCTAGGCCTACAACTTGTTGACCCAGCCCTAGGTCTAGGCCTAGGCTATTTTAAAAGTAATCTAGGCATACGTGCAGTAATGTTTGTTTTTTCTCTCACTTTATGTGCAACATGAACAGAAGTACCAAGCTAAAATAAAGTAAAAATAAATAAACATACTAATCAATTCAATCAATCTAAACTAATCAATTCAGAATCGACTTGGAACTCACTACGAGATCGTGCGAGGTAATTTGTGAGGTTATGTTTTGATGAAAACAACAGGTAGCCACCGCCTTGTGCGCATCGCATAGCCTTCTATAGTTGCATTTTCTCTATACACTTCATAATCAATGCCGCAAACCAGTGATTTATTAACCATTGATTAACGAGAAGAAGCCAAGGTATGAAAAACGCATGTTCGTCAATCAGTGATTAACAAGCATCGGTTATATCAACCACTGGTTATTAAATCACTGATTAATACCGTGATTGAAAAACCAGCCCTAATTGTGTGAAAGAAATAGGGTGCCAACAGTTTACCTGAGTAGAGTGATGTTAAGCCGCGAAAGAAAATCACGGATACATAACAAAACAAAACTAATAAAATAACGTTCTCAGTCAACTTGTTCTTTCTCAGTAGGCCTAAGTGGAGAGAAAACTTAAATTAGTGACTTGTTGGCTGGGGGGGTTGAAGATGTGATAGACTAGGAGTGGAGAGTGGGTGTGGAGACTGAACGGACGTTAAGGTTTGGCTTTTAGAACCGTTTCGTTGGTAGGCGTAGGCAAGCTCCCACCTTTTTAGCTCTCCTGCAGAGATCATTGAAGGGACAGACCTTACGACACATATGACAGCAGTGGTGGTAGCCATGACCATGGGTATGCAGTGCCACTGGTTTCTCCAGTTTTAGTAGGTAGGTATAACTGTAAAGTGATTCTATACTGTGGCTTTGCATCTCTATAACAAGGTATAAGCTGTTGGAATTCTTTATCCGTCTTAGGGCCGGTCCTACAATCTCCTAATAAGAAAGTTATTTGTAGCAATTAAGCTATTAGGAGGATTTCAAGGGTTTTGATTGGTCGTCGCCATGGAGAAAACAAGCTATTCGACGAATAAGTAGTTATTGGGACATTGTAAGACTGGACCTTAATCCACAGTAATGTAATAAGTACCAATAATCTGTGTTGTTTAAATGCTCTCTCCGTGGAGACACCACGTGTGTTGGTAGTGGATAGTGAAAATGACTTCTTGTCACTTTGTAAGCATTCGTGGTGTTGGTAGACTGTGCATGCCTTTGTGTGGCTCGTAGGCGTACTGGGTAGCTTCCAATGTAGAAGGTCCTGGGTTCGATTCCCGGTTCGAGATGGAGTTCTTTAACTTTGGAACTAGACTTGAATATTATATTTAATATATCCTCTGGCTACATTTGGATGTCAGGTAAGTGGAGTAGTAGATGATGTTTTGGGAGGTATGTGTGTAAATGTTTGATGATTTGCATCGTTAAAAGTAAAATAAAATACTGGAATTTGGATAGAACCCCAACCATGAAGAGGATTTAAATGAGTTTGGGGGGGGGGGGGGGGGGGAAGGGGGCAGTGCTTAGTCTGACAGTTCCCATCAAGAGATGTGGTTAAGAGTTGTAGGTGTGAAGATCCACCTAGGTTTCCCGAACCAAAATAGTTGTATCAAATAAAGAGAAAGTGGGAGAGAAAGTGGGATGCTGTTTTAATTTTTGTAGCCTATGTCTAGGTTTGTTATTATTTTTTCATGCTATGCTTTATGTGTCCCAAGATCATGATGTAATTTATTTAACGGGGTAAATAAATTAGACATGAATTGTTATCACACGTGCATACTCGTCCTGCCACTCACGAACGTTCCAAAAACGCTAAGAAATATTTTTGCTACTAGTACATTCATTTTCGATTTGGTCGATTAATGTCCTTCCTTTCATTTTGTGGCCATGTTTAGCCGCAATTAAGGCACACTTTGCCGTATTTTGTTTTACGTTTTCCCCTCGTTGACACGAGGTTATCTGGTTCGTACTATGTAATAAAACGCTCGTTACACAGTCAAGTTGTTGGCGTAACTTTTGACTCAACTTGTTGACTCCACTACTTTTTTACGTGTATCATCTCTAGCAACAGTTGACGAGAACAGTAACGCTACCTATTGGTGCCTGTACTGAACTCAATGTACTATCTACGTAGCGATCCGGTGGTAAAGTTTGCATGGTCTGTCAATCCCCTAGCGGAGGTTCGGTAAACCTGGAGCTCGACGAGCGTCCGCCAGGCGATTTACAGTCCTTGTAGAGTTGGTCGACAAGATTGTCAGCCGTCGGTGTGTTTTTTGTCACCACGATATGATCACGTGACAAAATGTCGGTGAGCTGTTCGTTGAACGCCGTCATCATTGCTTGAAGAAAGTAGAATTGCTTCCTATAGGTAGTAGTATTCAATAGACGTCACGTGGCGGCCATTATGAGGTACACATTGCTTGTTTACATTTGTTCTGTCAATAGAAGACACATAGGTTATCTAGGAAAAATCACAGTTTTAAGCCGTATAGATTGATGTGTGCAAGTAAAAGTTCAAGTAAATGATAATTTGCATGCAAATGATTGTCTTCAAACAGAGTTTACGTGTTCTTATTTGGTTTTCAGTCATAGTACGGAACCTTTGTTTGAAAACAGTTAATGTGTCAGTCAAAGGACATATGCAATATTGCAACAATGAAGTATCGAAAGAACGTAAACAAATGTTTACAGAGTACCTCAGTATGGCCACCGTGCGATACCAGAAATGACGTTATTGCACACTCCCTATTTACCGTCAACTTATTGTCGTGTGTGACTGCATCGTGCAGTTTCCTCGCTTCCTAAATGCCGTCAACAAGTCGAGCCAACAAGTCGCGTCAACGACTCGACCGTGTACGAGCGTTTTACGTCGCAGACGAATCGTAAATTAATCCAAGTTACGATGGGCGTCCTGTTGTCCGCGCGGATATTCTTGCAGGTACATCGTGCAGACTGCGGCCGAACTAGGGGGCGTGATCGTGTCGACAGACAACTACCGGGACCTGTTGCAGGAGAACCCCCACTGGCACGACACCATCAAGAACAGGTGGGCGGGGCGACACTACGGTCGAGGCTGTCGACATCGCCGACCGTCTGTCGGTCGGTCTAGTCAGTCTGGGCGACCGGCGGTTCTGGATTTTGTTTAGAAATACTGTAGTCCAGGGGCCGGATTCACAAGAGTTCTTAACTTAGGACCGGTCCTAAGTCCTGCTGTACCGTATGTGCTATTATAAATCCATGGTAGGCCTACTACACGGCCCAATTGATGGCTACTTTCGTGGAAATCACAGTGAACTTATAATATTGCAAGGCGGTGTTTTAAAGTTTAGTGTTTTGTTTTCTAATACCCCCACAATCTAAAAACAGAGAAATGTGTATGTCAAGGTAAGCAAATGATATTTATTTATGTTCTGACTTCGAAGTCATAGACGTATTGCCACCATCTTTGAAGAAAGATAAGACCAACTCAGACCGGGCCTAAATTTTGGTCTCAAGTATTTGTTATTTACTAGGGTTTCTTAGCAACGTCGAGTCGAGGCTATGTGCAGGTCCGTATCAGCCAATGGCGTAGTGGTCCTAAAGTTAGGCCAGGCCTAAGTTAAGACCTCTTGTGAATCTGGCCCCAGAACTTTTGAAAGAAATGTTATTTTAATACTTATGGGAGACTGTATGATCCAAGTAGGGTGCGCCGTGAGCGATGACGTTCAGTTTACGTATTATATCTAGCTCAACTTCAGTTAAGTGCTCCAAATCTTATATGCCCAATTTACATTTTGTATTGTAATTTCGTTTGTAGACATACTTAAGCAATTACAACTAAGTTATAAATAAGTGATGTATTTAAAATAACAATCAGCTGAAGAATCCAAAACACACGTGAAACCTTGTACAATCGCTGATGGAATGACACAGTCTACTGTGCACACCTCACTTGCGGGTAAGGTTAAGCCGTCCCACAGCCATCTGTATTTATTTACACGGCATCGTAATTGCATGCGTCAGGTCACCAAGTGAGGGGCATACTGAAATTATTATGGCTAGGAAGAAACGCTCACAGCGCAGCTGTCATACGGTCTCCCGATTTAATAAATATAGATTTCCAAGTGATTTGTGTCATAATCGCTCGGGTACAGGCGGCCATGACAGTTAGGTGTTCAGTTTGCTAATTACATCTGCCAATAATTTTAAATCTCTTAGTCACAAACATACCAACTAGAACAATCTTGTTTTAGGATGTAATTTTTTTTTTTTCAAAACAACATCGTGAGATCATATGCTTGTACCGAAACGACCTTGCCGATGAATCCCGTCATAAACGATTGACTGGAGACCAATCGGCGATGGGTATTTGTGATTGGGGCTTGCCGGTTGGCCACGAGTCGCTCGTCTGACGAAAGCATCTGTAAGGTTGTGTCGGGACAAGTATACGGTTGGCACATTGTTGACACATTCCGGGGCCCGGGCACATGCAGTGATGCGCGAAGTTTGGTTCGAGTTTGTGATATTTCTCACAATATTTTGAACTTCGTCCAAACTTAATTTCAATTCAGTTCAATTTCAGAGTTGTTTTGAGTTTGTTTCCGACATGTCAGTTTCTTTCTACTTAGAAAACGTGGTAGAAACTTACGGGCCTTTTTTCTCGTAAGCAATTCTGAAAGTTGTGATGAAGGCGGTCGTGTAGAATGTAGAAAGGATAGCGATAGTTTGATTGAAGCGTGCGGCATCATTCGTACACGTGTCTCTCGTAACGACGTTTCTTCGTACTTGCAGGTTGCTCATGTTTACCTGGGTGGAGGACATGCTGATATTCCCGCAGGATCCGTTGGGGAGGCGAGGCTGTAAGCTGGACGAGTTCCTGCGCTTCTAACTGCGCTTCTAGCTAACACGGAAGCCGGTCCCAACTAAACATTTTACCAAATTTATAAAGTTTTTTTTATATATATATTAGGCCTATAGACCTACTTGTAAATAAAACCAAACACATTGTTTTCTCTATGCGATGTAGGTCTAAATATATATTCTTTCTCTAGACTTGACTGGTGATCAAGACTAGTTTACGCTACATTACAGATGTACTACGTACTACTCTGGGTAGTTCAAGTTCTACTCGAAACAGCTTATAAGTTGTAATTATAGTGCCGAGGGAAGGGTTCCCAAGTACGTAGTAGCGAAGGCAGTCGGAAATTTGGCAAGTCGACGTCGACTGTTTTCCCGTTTCGTAGTCCAACCGAAGGGATTTTGTTTGCCTGGTTGTAAGCGAGTGGTATAGGCATACAGGCCAATATTTGAGATTACGGTAGTCTTACTTAGTTGGGGCGTCGTATCGGCTGATGCGGTATGTTCGCCGTGTTCTGTTGGACGTTTGCAGGGTTGCACTCGACAATTAATTGTCATGCTGTTGCAGTAATGAATGATACAGTTTGTAATAATAAATCACTCATTTTCTCTGCCTTATCATAACATGTTCTAATGCTATGCAACATGTATATATTTTATTTCAATAATTATTATTCTCTCATCTGGTAGAACCATGTAGGTAGATGTATAAATTGAATGCGTAGCACAAAGATGAAAACTTTCCGCGACTGTGGTCTGCGATTGCCCACGATCGCTTGTATTGTAACCGTTTGCC
Source organism: Isoperla grammatica (assembly GCA_945910005.1). Classification (NCBI taxonomy): domain Eukaryota; kingdom Metazoa; phylum Arthropoda; class Insecta; order Plecoptera; family Perlodidae; genus Isoperla; species Isoperla grammatica. Next base: position 26,558,874 of record OX246743.1, read on the forward strand.
AAGTGCGGTTATTGATTTCATCGGCCGGAATTTAAACTTGGCGTTTATCAAATTCCACATTCTGACACGGGATAAGATCGTTCCTATAAGGTGGTTTTATTGAATTGTTTTAATTGAACGAAATGGTTCATGTGAGAGTTTTGTGAGAGGAAGCAAAAGTTGGTTGGGAGTATTTGTCACGGGATTGGCCGAAACTGGGACCCTGTTCAAATACTGTGTTCGGGAAGATGTTACCCTCATTATATTTAGATTCTTTGGTTCTACTGTGTATGGTAGAACTACTCGTGTTTTTGTGTTATTACTTAACTTACTATATTTATTTTCAATGTATACTCTCATTTTTATACATATAACTTATCTTAGGAATAGTTCACTTGTGTGATGCACTGTGAAGGGGTTTCCAGTTTTCACCAGTTTTCAATCTTGGTTACTTGTTCATTCTCTCTATTTTGTTATTTAATTAAATTAAATGATAAATGCATTTTAATTTGGTTTGGTGTTAAGTGTGCGATTGGGATTTGTCATTGGGGCATGATGTCGTTGACGATTTGAAGTGGGTCCGGTAGCCTTGGTAAAAGTATATCAACTCAAGTTTCCTTACCCGTTGTATTTCGTAAGAAAGTGTGATAGGCCCACATACAGTGTTTAAATGAAATATCGTGAGCGACAGAGTAGTTCATGTTAGCTCGCAAGCAACGGATCTTTTCTAGTCACATGAACACTCGCGTTTCATCTGTAGGCGACTCTTGTCGGTGAAACCCAAAACAAGGTCGTGTGTTTTCACAGGTCCGCAGAATTGTCACCACGCCGATCTGTTGAAATGTTTCTTCATATATGTATAGATATTTGATGTGCAACGATGTCGTCATCTCAAGTGAACGGAGGTTCATTTTGGTATCGATGTAGTCGCACCACATCGTGATATCGAACGAAAATGGAAAATTAAATATCGGTTTTTGTCAGTTACTACAAGAAGTGCATATGTACTTCCTCATAGCGTGTCTACGATTAGTTAGTGCTGTTTTTAAATAATGTCGAGGTCAATTTAAATTATAAAGTATTCCAAGCGGCTGCCCGCCAGCATACCTAATGCTCTAATGGATAGTCTTAGTTGCATTCATCTTGCATTGTTAACATCATTGTGTGTTGTTTTATCTATTCATCATCGCCGGAAGAAATAGACATTGCGATATCAATATAAATTTGACATAATTATGTCGGCAATATGGCGCCGATATCGAACAAATATCGTTGCACATCACTAATGTACGGTAATCCCACTTCAAACTGTAACTCGAACTCTGTTAATTTAAATATGTATGTATAGTGCTACAGATATGTGAGTACGTGGCTTTGTGTTACGTTCTTTAAAGTCAAAATTTTGTAATTCAAATCGGAGCCTTAAGGGTACCGTGCCATTTGAATCGAAGGGAGATTACTTTATTTAGGGTATATTCGATTTGATACTAGCATAGGAACTAGTGCAAAGTTTTTTATTTATAAATATTAAGTTATTATTACCCATAGTCTTATTACTATTGAACATGTATTCCCTAATGTTAGTAGTATTGCTGTAGCTCTTACTTCCAATTGGAACGGAGCAGTTAGTTAGTTGGGCTTTACCAAACTTATAGTAGAACCATCTTAATAAGTTCTTGAACTATGTAGTTAACTTAATAATACAGGTACCTACCTGGCAGTGAATACGTTAGGCTTCAGATGTTGGCCTGTAAGTGTTACGAATCGTTTAAAAAAATGCACCAATCGGTATGTGTGTATCGCCATTCGACAAACGTGATATTATATCTCTTCACGTTCTTCCCTGGTGCCTCGGTTCAATTGTTGCGTATTCAAACATTTGATACGGTTTCCCGTGTTTCCGCACAACTTTGTAGGTGCGTTCTGCTGTGTAATTTGTGTATACATAGTACCTGCTGTATAAATATAGTATGTGGTTTGTGTAAATATTGTGTTACAGTATAAAAAACATAATCCATTTTCTATCCATTGTCAGTATGACATAATTTTCTAGGATCTTGGCAGAAATAAATTTAAATAACTTTAGAGTAATGGTGAAGAAGGTGTCCAATGCTGTGCAATGGATGGTATGGTATATATAGGTTATCTTGGGTATAGCCTATAGCCTTGCATAGCACTGCATTTAGGAGATCTGGTTGCATTATATTTTGATATATATATCGAATGGATTAGTCAGTAGGTAGATAGTAGAACAAGTCTGTGTTAATCTTGGGCTTGTGAAGTTCCAACATTGGCCTACCTAGATTTGACCCTGAAATATTCCACGTTGTTTTCTATCAGTCGTCGTAGTGGTCAACAATCTTTGAAGCTCTACACGTGTATCGCGTTAACATGACGCTTACTTATCGCGAGTAAGGTCTAATTAGTAATTATTGTTACACGTACCGCATAACTTGGGGCTGTCGCGTTATGTTAAAAAAGCAAAGTGAATTCACGTGATATAACTTCATGGAAAACTTTCCGAGGCAAATATTATTTTTCCGAGTCAGCAAGTAGACTTCGACCTATTAAAAACATTCCTCCAACGAAGTAGTAATGATAACTTCCATCTTTACGGCACCTGAAGTTGTGAATTCACTTTGCTTCTTAGAGGTAACTTGTCTGTTCTGGCTATTGGTGTAGTGTTGTGATACAGGAGTGGACACTACCCGCAGTGATGAGCGTGTTCATGCCGCCAAGTTTACGGCAGTCAAATCAGTTAACGTCGATACTGTGTGTCCATCGAGAGCAGGAATTGTTTCGTAGTAGAAACGGGGTGTTTGTGCCCCGATTACATTCGTGTACATTATTGTGGTGTATAGTGTGTAATGATGGTTGGTGATGCAGATTACATTTTGTACATGCGCTTACATCGGTGAAATTGTCACATGAAATTGTTGAAATTAAATATTGGATACTACCGTATATGAAACATGACTTACATTTTTTTCTTTACTACACATTATGTAGCTATTGGGATAGGATGCAGGAGATTACTTGAAAAGTATGACTGTCCAAGCGGATGAATTTGAAAGGTGAACGTAAGATTGAAAATACAAAAATGGAAACGTTTTGATGGTCACTCGGAAGGTTGCCTTTACCAAAAACTACCAGAGTGATCGGAACTTGTGTGGAAACTTATCGTGTGTTTGTGTTCTGTATTTTATATTTTCATTACTTTCACTTTCAAATCTCCAATACGTCCAGTCCATCATACTTGGAATTGGTAAGCTATTGAATCCGATCCCAACACTACTACCCCAGCCGATTGTCAACATTATCAATATACCTCATCTACATTCTAGTACTAAGTAAGTTGTTCTAACTAAAAGAGAGTGAAAGAGTCACTCATCTAGGGATCCCACCTGTAGGAAATAGGAATCCATAACATCATTGGCTCGTTTCTTTTTTCGTGTTTTTCTGCTAAACTAAGAGAGCTAGAGTGACACCAAAGCATAGATTCAACCAACTTCAACGGCTCAACATATCAGTGTGGGGAAAGGTATTTTATCAAATGTAAAGTCTGATGCTCAATGCTGAAAGAGCACTATGATGGAAGAAACAAGAGTCTTATCTTTATTGGATGACCAGACACATTATGCCATAAATAAGTCAGTGTGGGTATAAAAGAAGAAGAAGAAAGTGAAATGTTCAGTCACTCACGTTGGAACTAGTAGGCTACAGTACAAGAGTTAAAATGTACATAGATACTTGTGATTCCGCATAGCAGTTGAGTAGGCCTATAGAGTTGTTGCTTTGATAGTTAACAAACAACACACAACTGGATATGTAATTGGGGTTTGAATAAAACACCCTTACTAGGATTTTACTTTTGTTTTTCGTTTTTCTTTCAGGCTCACAATTTATTTATTAAAATAATTACTTTAAAGTTAGAAAATGGCAAATTATTGTTGATGAGCACTGAATACTGGCGCTGAAAAGGAAAAATAAACTACTCGTTCGTAAAAAGGAATGTTTTAAAACTTTGTCAATCAAAAGTTACTTGGCACGAAAAAGAGTCGCGTTACTTTATAAGGACCGTAAAAATGGAACGCGTTCATTTAAAAAGCTTCTTCCCCAAGTAATATGTCACGACCAAGTAATGTATGAATGCAATGAATGAATGAGTTTAAAATAATATATAAAATACAAACAAATTCCTTATTTCGTGAATTTTTCGTGAACTTTAATTTTATCTTTTTTTTAATTATTTTATTTGAAATCATAACAATTGAACATGTACTGTGTGTCTTACATCTTGTATTTTGTATTATGTATTTTGTATTTACCTTTTGTATTCTTCATTATGAATTTTGTTTCTTGTATTTTTATAACTTAAGCATGGTTTGATGGAAGATAAGGCCTCACTGGCCTTAATCCCGCCATAAATAAAAAGACCTTAATCAATCAATCAATCAATCAATCAAGTATTGCGATGAGTGCAACTTCATTGGAGAAGGCAGTGTTCTCTAATTGTTTGATGTCTTCTCTGTTCCCATGGCAACAGATGAAGCTCAAATGTCTTTTATCACAACAAACTCTTGTTTGTTTTTTTAACCTTTAATGTCAGGTTTTGAGTTTTTTATTAGAAAATTTTGTTTACACAAAATAGGAGTAAGATTTTGTTATTTTTTTTAGTTTTATTTATTTTATTTTTTATATTTTTATTTATTTTATTTTTTCAAAGTTTTATTTATAGTTTTATTTATATAGGTAAGTACCAAACCATGCAACTACATGTCCAAATTATTAGGATTTGTCTCTTGGCTCGAACCACATGTCAGTATTTTTGTTAGGTGTATGTAGGCTACTTGTTAGCATTCTAACCCAATCAAAAGTGACTTCCAGGTGGTGTACATATATGTACCATAACACAATACAATCAATAAGCCAAAGTGGGTTTTAGCAAACTTCTATGTTTTGTGAAGAGGTTGTTCCATCATGAAATTATCAGTTTGGCTTGCTTACATCACAAATAAAACAGTGTAGCCTCTAGGCCTACATATTCTGAAAAAAACAGTTGTATGTAATAAGTTGTTGGAGGCTTTCACATCCTGTCACGACCAGTCTTGAGAAAGCCACCAACATGAACACGATGAAATAGCCCAGGTACGAAGTTAATTAGTTATCTGTGGCCCAGGAATAATACAAAAGTTCGCAGTTATATTTATTTGAACCCTACATGGTGCATTCTCAGTACTGGATTTAACATATTTTTGTTTTCGTTTCGATTTCGACTTCTGTTGATTTCTTCATAGCTATTTCCAGTATCCGTCATAAATAATCATATCGGAAAATGTCGAACGGGTCAAAGAAAGCGAGGGGTGTGAAACGAGGTCGGTGTTCGTGCACCAAGTGCGACTCGAACAATTCTCTGGAGGACGCCGGCTTGAGTGCGTCGAGCTCGCTAGACTCTGTCCCCGGGCCCAGCCGGAAACGAAGGTGCCAATCCTCGGGCCCGGAAGCGAAACGGAAGCGATGGGTCAGCGGACGGGAGATTCTCGACGAGCTCTTTGGCTTCAACGGGCGCAATCGTGACTATGTCGACAACGGGAACGAAGATGGCGTGGGGAAAGCGGACGCTGACAAAGGGGAGCGCGGCAGAAGCGAGTCCGTGGATAATCGCGGCAGAAGCAAGTCCGCGGAAAATGGCGGCAGAAGTAAGTCCGCGGAAAATCGCGGCAGCAACTACGGGACTAATATGTACAACGGGAACGAGAGGGGGAAGAGAAAAGGGTTGAGACCTGTCGTCATCGACGGGAGTAACGTCGCCTTTGGGTACGAATGTAGTCAGTGCTATACTCACACTAGGCCTATCAATCTGTCGATTGGTTTTGAAACGTGAAGTTAACGCTAGGCTACTTTTAAAAATAGGCCTATCAAAAACAAAAATGTTTTGTCGATGTACATTGTTAGAGACACGTTGTTTAAGTGTTTTAGCACAAGTTTTTGATGCTAAGTTGGTGAATATATACTTTTGGAAATGCTACAAAATGCTAGTTTTACAAAACAAGGTGTTCATATAGCCTACTAGGGCTGCCCAACGATATCGATAATTCGATACGATATCGATAATATAAAAATAATTCGATATCGATATAGAATTAAAATATCGTACGTTTCGCGATATCGATGAAGTGTCAACTATCGTAAAAAAAAAAATGAAATGTTTGGCGGTTGTGGTTCTGCATCTATGTGATACATACACTGCAACATTCGCGTTGGTACCTACTTGCAGACGGTTGATGCCTCATCGCCCGCCGGCCGGGAGTCTGTTGCGCCCGCGCTCGTTCTGTCAGTCTGTCACACTCACGTCACGTCACGCCAACCACAACATCGCTGTTTTGTGGATACATTTTTAATAATACAACACACAAATTGATGCACATAGTAAAACATTTCGACGTTAAATCATTCACATTAAATTGTTTATAATGAATGGCATCTGACTGGTTTGAAAAAAAAATTATGATATCGGCGATATCGATACCGAGTTAAAAAATTCGATATCGGGATACGATATCGATAATTACATCCGCGATATCGATATGAATTTTTTTATCGTTGGGAATGTACCTATCATACCTATTTACATTTAGAATCAATTCTAACCCTGTATAAGTAGTTATAATTTAAATTGATTTTAAATAATTGCATATAATTTTCCATTAGAAGTGCAAGACTCAGTCCATATTGAAGGTTTTGATAAGAAGAATACAATGGATGCTACAAAATGATAAATTTAAAATAACTGATGCAAAATTTGGAGAAAATGAACGCTTAAAAGACGTCTATAAATTGCACATTTGATAGTTTCTAGCTAAAATTGACACCTTTTTTAATCAGTCTTACCATTGTTGTGGATGTGAAAGCTAGCACATCCCAAATCACTTACCGGTAACGATGGGCATATTGTTGAATGTAGATGAATGTTATCGTGCAGGCACACGAACGGACGGTACTTCTCGTGCAAGGGCCTCAAGATATGCGCCAAGTATTTCCTGGAGCGCAATCACAGGATCTACATCATCGTGCCTCACTACCGGCAGTGTAAGGGCCAAGCACGAGACCAACATATCCTCAAGGACTTGTATCAGAGGGGCCATCTCTATTTCACCCCCAGCCGGATGGTTGACGGGAGGCTGGAGGTGCCCTACGACGACCGGTGAGCGCTTTCTCAACCATCTCACCCCCTAACGCAATATTAAATAAGTTATTTTAAGGATAAACACCACGTTTATATTATGCTATTGACGCAACCTTTCAATTAGATTACACCTCTCATTCTTTTTTTTTTCCTATGCCGAAAGATTGATTTTTCAATCATTTTTCTTCCTAGCTAGGTATCCACTAAATATGTGCTTCCTTCTCTGGCCCGCTCAGGTTATTTGGCAGGGCGTCAATGTCAGATTTAAGTGCGGCACAGCTGAGGAGATGTGCTCTGTCCTGAAAACCCGATGTACATAATTTGCAAGTTGCTGGTTCCTTTGTGATTTGAAATCGACTCAAGTGGTGCTCTCTCATTCTCAAGGACATTAAATTAAAAATCCAAAAAGAAACATGACATGATGATTTTTATATGTTTGCCCTTAAGAATGAGATAGTGTAATCTTTCGAAACATTGGGTTAATTAATGATTAACTCTATACCGTATACATCATCATATAAACATGGATTTAAACCATTAAAAAAATGGATCCATGAACCATAAAAATGGACCATGAAAGGGTTATGTCTCAGATTATTTGTCTGTCTACTCGGCTTTATGTTTCTCAATGCGATCCATCTTCTTTCTCAAGTCAGCTGTTGTCCTTCTGTACCTTTTCCCTCACTAGAACATGTTTATTTATGTTCTTAGTTCAAATTATACATAACTTATATGTAAATGTAAATTGGAACTCAGAACAAGATAAAACATGTTCTAGTGAGGGGAAACGTACAGAAGGACGACAGCTTACCTGAAAAAGTACAGATATGTCGCTTTGAGAAACATATAGATGATAAGACAAATAAACTGAGACGTTTCGGCCAACTAGTGGTCTTGATCACTCAGCGTGCATGAGTAGAAGAACTGGCCGAAACCTCTCAGTTTATTTGTCTTTTCATCTATATGGTTCTCTCTAAGCGACCTATCTACTTTCTCAGGTAAGCTGTCGTCCTTCGTCTGTAGCCTACCTTTCCCGTCACTAGAACATGTTTTATCTTGTTCTGAGTTCCAATTAACTCAACCTGTTGGCCTCTCCAAGTACCGTATACATTATATGAAAATCTGGTAGTATTTACTATTTATGTGTGAGAGTGAATGTGCTGGAATTGAAGTGTCTCTTACGTTGACTGCCTTGCGAGGTGATCGCGCACTGCAGTGTGAGTCGGGATAGAAGCAGTGGTTAAAGTGGGGCGGTATGAGCCGGTATGCATACCGTTATTAAAAATATCGACGGTATACTATACCGGCACTAATTTGTATCGATTGTAAACAAAATGACGAATTATGTATAGAACATTTTGTTGTAGGTACTTCGTAATTATATTTTCTTATCCAATGCTTTTATCAATTTTTATTTTTCAACATAAATGTACGTCAAAACAAGCGTAGACTCATCTCCAAAGTAATTTAAACGTGTTCGAGAAAAAACACCCTAAATAAATCTCTGCGTGGCTACAAACAGGGGGGCTGTGCCCCCCAGATCCCCCGACATACCCGCTTTGTCTGCTTTACACAGCATTAGTGCATACCGTCACTTCTCCGAGATCCACTTTAACCACTGGATAGAAGTGCCCCTTGTAATGTGCGCCCCCTCCTCTCCCCTCGCCCAGCTACATCGTCCAGCTAGCGGCCGCTACCGGAGGAGTCATCGTGTCCAGCGACCGATACCGCGACCTGCTGAAGGAGAACCCGAGGTGGGCGGAGACCATCAAAAAGAGGTGCGTCACAAGGGTCGAGTGTGTGGCTTACGAGTAGAACTTACGTAACGCAACCCATTCAGGAACAATTCTCTCTTTTTTTATTAAATTATCTTTGTATTATCATAGCAATCGTTTTTTCCTAATAAATACAATTTCAATTTCGTTTTTTTTTCTGGGGGGGGGGGGGGAACTTATTTACCAAAATTTTAGATTTTTATTAAAACCCAAATTAGAAATAAAAACAAAAATTCAATTTTTTGACGATTTTTCACTTCTTTCCCATTAGGCTACTTGTAAGTAACTTCATATTATTGTTTATGCTTGAGACAATTAAAAATGTTTGAACATATTTTTGATATGTCCATTGTGTTTTTGTTCTCACCAGAAATTATTACTTCTTTAAGTGACTTGTTGGGTCTATATTCACAAAAGGTCGAAAGTACAAGACTGGTCTAACGACCACTTGTGAATCCTGGCCCAGGTAGCGGGTTATGTGATCCAACATGTCTAGTATACCTACATGTATACCCATAAGTCTGTCCCACGTGTCCAGGCCATTGTCTGATGTTTCCTGCACTCCTTTTCCAGACTCCTGATGTTTACGTGGGTGGACGATATCCTGTTCTTCCCTCAGGATCCTCTCGGGAAGCGTGGACCATCCCTGGACAAGCTACTTCGCTTTTAAGCTAATTCCATGCCTTGGTATGATCGTATTTATTTAAATGAAAATAAAGGAAAATTCTTGTTTTTTGTGTTTTTTTGTGTAGTACTTTTAGTTATAGTTTTTGTATTCGCGGAGGATAAATAGTTCGTAAGTAGGTTTTATAATTCTTTTCTGCCCTGCTTCGATCTTTATCTCTGATTATTATCAGAGTCGATAAAATTTTTTATCGACTGTGATTATTACTGTTTCTAAGTTGGTCTGTTTTAAAATGGAGGCTTGAAATACGAAAAATATTTTGCGTGATAAAATGAGAAAAAATAACATAAATAATGCACAAGTAGCTACAAAACTACTCGCCACTGGTAAATCACAAGAATATAGTTTTTTACAGAATTATTTTATTTTTTATTCCATATAAGTTGCACAAAAATATACACAGAATAACATCCAGTACATCAAACATAAAACTGTAAAACATTTAATAAAACAGCTGTCATCGCTAGCTAATCGTTCACATATATCGTAGTATCGTAACGACAATAACGTATACTCATTTAACCAACTAGATACGTATTAAGACTAAGTGGTCAAGTTTATTATATAAAATTGAACCCATTCCAAAACGGTTTACATCGTTCCATTTACAGAAGTACAAAGTTAACGGGGCTAAAATCGATTTTGAATATTGTACAAAATAACAATTATCACAGTTTTGTGCAGTTTAAAATCAACTGTGCGAAAATGAGAACATCGACAACAATAACACGAAGTTCCATTTATTAAGACGTACCTACGTTCGAGAATAGTCTCTACCATGTTCTAATAAACTTTAAGACTCGACCCACCACTTAGTTGAATATATTTCAACTCAACCTCATAGAAAATGTTAGTTCCATACATAATACTAAACAAGATACGTAATGTACATCGTTTTTTTTTTTTTTTTTTTTTTACAATAACATCATTATACAAAGTGTTTTGGGATTCTAACAAATACAATGTGGTTTTGGTTCTGCTGTTCAGTTAGCTACACTTGCACTGATTTAATAATTGCCACGTTTACAGCAAAACCCCTTGAGTAATATGTTTCCTTCTGTAAAGATAACATTAGTCAAGAATAGGAGAGTTTAGCTAAAATGGGAGAGTGGATCAAACATTTAAGTGGCCACCAAATGTCGGCCAATTTGTTTGCAATTACTTATGCGTGCGCAGATCCAATAGATGATTTTCAGAATTGATGTAGAAAGCCGTGATTTGCTCTATCTAAGGATCCTTGAAAGTTGTGTTAAGGTGAATTTTTCACTGTTGTGCATTGTTGTCATTGAAGATCTAGATGGCCCTGATTAGCTCTATGTTAAAGTGAATTTTTCACTGTTGTGCATTGTTGTCATTGAAGATCTAGAGGGCCATCAATTCTGAAAAAGGATTCTGATCAATTCTATTCGCATAGCGTTGATCGGGTTGCGTTTCGTTTAACCATATTGTGCCACGCATGAGTGTGTTAACGAAAAGTTAAATGACACGCTCACACGTTAAATTGGTACCTAAGTAAACGCGATAGTTTTAAATACAGTCATAGTCTCAACGATCGAGTGATCAGTATCAATAATGATTTTTCAAGATCGATTATTGATACATGAATATTGATTATTATCCGCTTTCTTACTATCATAACAATAGATGATTTTCAGAATTGATCTATAGGGCCGTGATTAGCTCTATCTAAGGGTCCTTGATAGTTATGTTAAGGTGCATTTTTCACTGTTGTGCATTGTTGTCATTGAAGATCTAGATTGCCGCAATTAGCTCTATCTAAGGGTCCTAGATCGATTCTGAAAAAGGTCTCTTGTCTTATTGTCTCGGCTCAATTGCCTTGTTAGATTTACCTTCATTTCCACTACAAACAAACAAACAGGTATTTCACACAATATGTTTAAAATGGAGAACGTTCAAGTTTGTGTTACCCTTGTAAGAATGTTTCAACGGGGTTTTAGTGTATGTGGCGCTTCAGTTACCCTCCGTGCCTTCAATGCGATCACTAGTAGTAGGAGGCGTTGCAACTTGTAAGCAGGGGTGGCTTGGCTTTTCTAAACATGAGCATAACATTGCATTGTGAACCCTATAACAACATTTTGTGACCTAGTGTGGCCAAAAACACAGCGCCAATAAAACTGTCGAAAGATATAACGCTTTTACTGTACCATTGTCTGCAGTATTTTAGGTTCAGCAAAGGCTCAACAGCTACACATCATCACCATCATCATCAGAATTTCATCAGTGGCTTCTTCTTACTATAATGCATTCAATTTCATCATTAAACCTATAGTCCATTCTACGCGCATCTATGCGCTTACGTAACTAAACCTAACATTCATGTCATACTCGTAATATATATTTTTGTTTCGAGTTCTTTAGCCTAACTTCCTTATTGCAATGCATACAAAACACGTGTAGACAAGTTCAGTACTCTTTGTAACTCTTTTGCACCCCTGTTCACAAGACTGCAAGCAAGACAATCACAGCCTATAGGACAAACCACACGATATCTACATAAAGGTACATGTGGAGAAATGTTTTGTATTCTATGGAAATGACAAGATGTCTGACTATAACATACAATGTAACAGTAACACAACCATTATAATATGTTAGTAGGTGTGAGTCTAGTGAAGACTAGAAGGACGATTATAAGATGGTATTAAAACTAGTTTGTGGGAATTGCGACGTCTATTGTACCTGCTGATGTGCCTGAAGTGACACTATACAGGGCACGGTTGCGTCGTCCATTTTAATAGGAGCATCAAATGTGAAATAAGCATATTGCATTGAAAAAGTGTGTTTTAAATAACCCATTGGATACAATGATATTTAATTGAGATCAAAGACAACGACCATGCAACGAGGCACTTCCCCGGCGTAGGGTCTGAGGCGGTGGTGGCAGAAAGAATGTAAGTAGAAGCAGCATTACCTAGGACCACATATACTCTGGTAAAAGTATTTCCACAACAACCTTGTGGATGTTGACGTCATAAATGAGTTAGGCTTGACCAACCAAATGTCAGTATTTGAAAAAGTCACTGGCTGATTGGCTAAGACTCACTCATTTATGACGTCGGCCTTCACAAGGTTGCTGTGGAATCTTTTTACAGAGCAAACCACTATGCTTGTGTGGACGAATGTTAATTAAATGAGGCGTACTTTCATCTAAGACTACCCGAGTCAAACCTACTCTAACCAGCGTTCTGCCCGAAACGTAGGTGTTTTGTTGTTAAGACAATGGATGCAGCAATTCCCAACAGACAAGTTTTAAGATTGGAATAGTTTCTAAGTTAATAATACTGTTTTAGACTTAATTCTATTGAGGGTGGGTTTGCTGTACAAGTTCGCTAAAACAATTAACAAGATTAGAAGTTAGTAGGTTCTTCGAAACAGTGGTTAATATTCCAGGTAGGTTTCTGGTTGAAATCGATCATGAAACACACCCTGTTGTTTGATAAAACAACGTGTTTCCATTAAAACCTTGGGCGTGTCATAAATTATTTTGTTATAAAATATTGAGCAGGAGTCTGAACCATTTTAACAAGTTGGATTTAATTTTGTGGTATCTTGTTCAAACACCTAGAATTAATTACATACCTTTATGATTCATTGATTTTGTTCGCCTATGTTTTTAAACATCGTATTGTATTGAATTTATTAAATTTGCTATGGGTTCCAACAGAAATGCTCGCGTTTGTAGCCACAGCACCGTGATAATCATTATGTACAAATCCTCTCGACGTAAGTTGTAAGCATAAATAATAAATATAGCTGATAGCTGATGTGACGTCACCTATAGCTGTAAGTCAGTCACTGCTTGTTCTCTGCATCTGTTTACAGCCAGTGTATCAGATTATGTTTAGTACTAGAATATTATTACTGAGATTGTGTTACACGTTGTGAAACTGACTTAAAGCAAACTGGGGCCTTTAAATACCAAATAAAATTAAAATTAAAATTGATTAAAGTTAATCATAACTAATTAATTTTATAATATTATTAATATTATTAATTTATTAATTAATTAATTTAAATAAAAAATAAAATAGTATTATCGTAACCTTACCTTACCTAACCTAACCTAGGTAATCTTTCTTCACAACGTGTGACATAACCTTAAGCGAGCGCGGGCATTAGTTTAGTATTACAAAAGATGAGCTATTACACTATATTGATTGATATTGTAGTGATACTATCAGAGCATCTGTTGGTACTGGAAATATTGACAACACAGTGAGTCTACTTCACTCCACTCGGCAGGAGAACAACAAGCACGCATATCGCGCCGACTTCAGTTCTGTTAAAATAGCGCGCTTAAAGTGATCGTATGTGTCATGTTGAGCAGACATGAGAACTTGTACATCATTTTAAAATAATGGATGCACTTTTACTCGAGAGGTTCAAGTAATTTAATCTATGCTTACTCTTCTTTGCAAGTAACTCTAGCTATTAATAATAGAGCAGGAAGATATTAAAATACTTGCGCTATGGTCCCTCAGCTGTAGAGAAGTTACACGAATAGGGAAACCTAACTGAAAACTATAACCACTGTTACGAATGTAGATTGTTTCCAGAGTGGCCATCATATTTGCAACATTGTTTTAGAATATTGACGCTTATGTAGCGAGTCTTAACAATGAGAAACGGCCGCGTTTATAATTTGCTCCGTGTATTTTAAATATTCTCATTTTTTAACTCACTACCACCTTTTATATTAACTCATCTTTGTCTCTTTTTTATTTTATTAATTTACATTATTTTGTGCCCAGCACAATCACCGCGTAGATCGATTTTCACACTACTAAGACCCCAAGGTCCGTCGATCCCCTGGCAGAGGTTCGCTAAATGAGCCCCCGCAAGGGCATTTATACGGATAGAGAGCCTATATAATATATATTGTGGTCAAGAGAGCGACCACATGGGAGATACTTTTTGATTGGCTTACGGAGTCACGTGGTTTCAGCCGTATAATTTCTATAGTTTCGGTATAACCATGATTTTACCAAATCTGCGGTAAACATGGTAAAGTAATGGCGGCCAACAATGACATGGTAACTCTCTTACAACAATTTAATATAATGTAGGCTCTTTAGATCTGAATGTAAACGTACACCACGTGTCCCATTAGTAACAACAGTGTGAGTAAACCTTGTGGTAAAACCAATTACGTTCATTACATATAACATTGACAACTATGTAAGTGTTGTCTTGTAGTAAAAATTGTGACTGTAACATCCATTGTTAGTGAGATCGACCAAAGTTAGCAATGATGTAAGTGGTTCATATTCAGGGTTTGACATTCCTTATTAACTTGGACAGTCCCATCTGAACCCATCTTTGGTTTTGCGACTCCGGTAGGAGAACCACGGAATAACAATCTGTCGTGATCGCAACAACAAACTCAGATAAGCTCGATTTCTTGAATCCCAAAATTGGAACATTTTCTAAAAATATTTCCTTCAGTTCTTAACAACTTCAACCTTATCCAAATCCGTTTCCTCCCTCTTCTTGTTCTCGCCCTGCGTCTTCCCCCGCGCCCTATTCCGCGGGTCCTCGGGGTGTTTCCCACCCTCCTTGAGGTAACACAACTCGAACTCGCTGTTCTTCGACTCCTCGTCCGTGTTCGCTCTCGATATCGAGTACGGGGACCCGTCCGAGTGGTGATTCCTCGACTCGTCCGTGTTGGACCGCGTGTAATGATTCAAGGTCTGATTGGACCTGCGTCGCTTGTATTGGTCCGCGGCGGCGATGATGGACTGACGTCGTCCTCTCGTCTCCTCGTCATTGGACCGCGAGAACGTGATGGGGTTGGCATAGGACGCGCGTTTCTTGTGGCGATGTTCCTTGGAGTGTCGCTTCGAGTCTGAGAACGAGATCTTGTTAAAGTCAAGGTTGAGAGAGTCTTGACGGTAGCGGTAACGTGACTCCCCTGTGTTTGACCTTGATCGAGGGTTGTTTCCGGTGCCCCGAGAGTCCTCCGTGCTGGAGCGCACGAAACAGCTACTTCCGGTGAGACGGGGGCTACACGAGTGGACCTCCCCTCGCCGATGATCGGGACTCCCACAACCGCGTACATCGTGGTCCTCTTCCACAGGTCGCTGCCGGACAAACTGATGCCGCTTCGCGGTGTCGGAACGTTTCGTTGGCGGTGGTTTCGATTGGTCTTTGACCTTGAGCGTCACCGGACAGTCGTTGGGGATGTGGAGGTCCATGACCATGGACGCCTGCGAACCGCTCACCCCCGCGCTCGCCCCTAACTCCATGGACTCGCGGCTTCCGGCAGACTGGTGGCTTCGTTGTCGTGAGAGTGACGGCGGGGAGTAACAAGAACATCCCCCGTAGACGGGGTTGTCCATGGAGAGAGCTTGTCGTTGCAGCAGGTAGGGGCTGAGTAGGGCACAACCGCCCCCCATTGGGTGGAGAAGAGAGTTAGCGGTGGGTTTGGGACGTTTCTCGTGGGACCTGATTGGCTTCGTCATGGACATGAGTGCTTGGGGTTGGAGTTTGACCTCGGCGGTTAGGTTGGGGGCGGAGGGGCTCCGGTTCATGGCCGCCACCCCTAGACGAGACTCGCTTGCCATGTGCTGCTCCTGCAGGGCCTGCGGACAACAGAGGAACTTAAGTTGGCGAGTAAGTCCGGGACGATGTGCAGTGAATGTAGCAGATGCACAGAACATCAGCTAAAGTCGACATTTTGTATGGCCTCTACTTGTGGTTTGATGTAGGTAGCGGTCTTTTCTTTGGCCAAATGTATAGCTCAGAGTTGAACAATTTTTGGACCTAATGGGACTGCATGTGAACGTTTGCAGAAGATATCTTGAGGGACGGAAAATGAAACTACTTAGAAGAAGGAAACAGAACAAAGAGTATTCAACTGGTACAGAGAAGGCAAAGTCTCAAACCTTTATCCACCTTGCAGGTTGTAAAAAAGTCAATTGCTGGCCAAGTTTTAGGCATGGTCCACTCGGTTCAGGGTACAAAAACTCCGCTAAAACATTAAGTGCACCTTGGATTTGGTGAGGTCAGAGTGGAAGAAGGACTCTGGTCAGGTTGAAGAAATTTGTAAGTTGCGGATATGGTTGACGTGGCGCTACTCGAATGGAGCTTTCAACCAATCAGCGTGCTCTATTTCCTAGCCAGGGTGTTTGGAGTTTGTGCTGATTGGCTTAAAGCTACTGAACAAGATTAGAGAGCCTATACGCTATAAACAAGATCTACTTGATTTCCTCCTGGTGGAAGACTGTTGAACAGTGAACTCCCAAACATCGACAAGCCTCCAGTACAAGATCCACTATATCCCCGATATTACGATCTCGGTATAACTTTTATCCTTCACCTTGGGATAACTTGTATTCACCATGGCAACCACCAATCAGAAGCTTTGAAATGTAGCTTATCCTGAGGATAACTTTATCAAGAACCTTATCCCGAGATCGTAATACCCAGCCTTAATCGCCGCTAGTTCGGAGAAACCAAGGTCTACTGGATTTACTCCTAGCGGAGTAATTGCTAAGCGCAAAGTACTTGGCCATCGGCCTGTGCCGCTACTAGCGAAGAGTAGCGGCAATCTATTAGATCTTGCGAGAAACCTCCTCTAGGTGGTCATCAAGAAACCTCAAGGTCTACTTGATCTCCGCCTAGCGGAGGCTCGTCGAACTCCCAAGTAAGGTCGTCGCAAGGAAACCAAAATCGCCATTCTGGATCCCACTAAAAAAACTGTTATAATAATTAAATATCCGTTGTAGATGATGTAACACAATACTTAAAACACCTAAAAGAGAAATTTCGATAGAAAATAATGATTGAAGATTATATAATATGATGATTTTTCCTTTTTAGGAGGTAATTCTATTTGACAGATCACTTCATTTGTTTTCTTTCACATTTCCCCGATTTGAATAACATGTGATTTTTGGAACGGACTGCGACGACCTAATTTGGGAGTTCGATGAGCCTCCGCTTGGCGGAGATCAAGAAGACCTTGCAAAACCTCCCAAGAGACCAAGAGGGCAGTGCGTACACTCACCCTCGAGAACTGCACGAAGGCAGCGGTAAGCGCGCGCCTATTGGCTGCCTCGCTGCCCGAGGGGGAGGGTCCTCCGTCCACATGTCCGCTGCTGTGATTGGGCACACGGAACAGCCCGAGGTGGTTGTCCCACTTGCCGGTCTGGCAGCTGTTGTTCCGCCGACCGCTGTCCGATCGCTGCGACGCGTGGTGGGTGCGGCCGGAACCAGGACTGGCCTTCACTGTGGGGGTGTACTTTAGTCTGGCGGGTACGACCTTGGCGGCGCTGTCACGTGCTTCGAAGGTCATCACGCACGCGGCCACCACGATGAACCCTGCAACAGAGAGAGGGGGGTCATATACATGTATTCTTCTTATTCACGTGACGTCACTGACATTGTTGGCGGCCATATTCCCGTACATTAGGTATTGCAGTTCCTACACATAGCGGCCATCATCTCGTACACTAAGGTTAGAATTCATAGTCGGCCCCTACACCTAGGGGCGCCCATTGTTACCAAGGTAACAATTGTTTGCATGTTATTTCCCATAAA
Organism: Isoperla grammatica; assembly: GCA_945910005.1. Taxonomy (NCBI): domain Eukaryota; kingdom Metazoa; phylum Arthropoda; class Insecta; order Plecoptera; family Perlodidae; genus Isoperla; species Isoperla grammatica. Next base: position 26,577,061 of record OX246743.1, read on the forward strand.
CAAAACAAATCCATAGCAACAATGGGTGCCCCTAGGTGTAGGGGCCGACTATGAATTCCAACCCAAGTCATTGTTGTAGACATACAAATGACTGTATTGCATATCAAGAATACCTTACATGTGGGAAGCCCCTAATTGTTAATTGCAATTTTTTTTCTTGTGGAAACGAGAATGTAATGGTTCCACAGCAACCTTGTGGATGCTGATAAAGGCATTAACCAACCAAATGTCAGTATTTTAAAGACTCGTTTATTGGCTCCGATTCACTAATCTATGAAACCGCCATCCACGTTGCTGTGGAACTACTTAACGCCTATAACAATTCTTTCTGGGCTCTCAAAGTAGATGATCCATTCTTGAAGCAAGAAAACAAACTATATTATGAGGAGGATTTTAACTGTTTCATTGTTGTTTTATTGTTAAATCATATACTGCAATGCACTATTTTTAAATCAACAATGGCGCAGATAAAAATGTTGGTTAGCATCGCTATCTATATGTTACTAGATCCATATTCATAGTTCTCCCCTCCCCCTTGGGGCGCCCGTTGTTGCTAGGCAACAGTTTCATGCATGTTATTTCCCATCCAGAAAACCAATCCTTAGAAACACCGATCGTCCCTAGGGGTAGACAACGACTATGATATCCAGGGTAGGAGTATCACCTGTTTGTGTAGGTCATGGTAACGCCAACCACATCGCTGAGTGTTGGTAAACGACATAAGTTAACTCACCCCCATGACTTTGACCTTTGAATATTTAAACACAGTTCAAAACAATTTGACGGCGGGCAGAATCGATGGCGGGTTCAAAAAAGGTCTTGCGTGGGTCGCGTCAGTAAAGGAAACGCGTACCCGCACCTTGCTACACCCTACGCCGCGTATCCGCGCACTTTGTTACTTTACGCCTCTTTTTTTTTTTTTTTTTTTTTTTTTTTTTTTTTTTTTTTTTTTCAGATTCAGATGTATTTTTATTCGTACTGTTGATGGTAATTTTACAGACATAAATAGTTAGATACAAACAAGAAAAAACAGTAGGAAGCCTACAAAATCCCAAGGGATTTGTGCGTAGGCAGTTTTTATGTTAATTGTGCTGTAGGAGGCAGGACGATTAAATTGTGAAAAAATAAAAATACATACATAACGTACATACATCTAAGTATGTGAAGTACACAATACAAACTAACAACTACTAACTAAGCTAGAACTAAAGCTAAAAGAGCCTATGAATTGGCTCAACTTAAAAATATAAGTACAATGATATAAAATAAAATATGATGCAATATATGAACTAGTATGGACTAGTAATGATGATACATAAAAGTAAGGAATAAGAATACAAAGTAAAAAAATAAGATATGTGAATATGAAAAAATATAATATCGTAATCATAAACTCAGAATTTGTTGAAATAAGAATCAAGTACAAAAGGGAAAAGTCACAAAATGAAATGAATTAGAAGTAAAATAATAATGATATACAGTGATATACAGTAAAACCTTTTTGCAACGAACTCTTTGGGATCGACCAGATTATTATTATGTTGTAAAGAAAATATCTTTACACAGATGGCACCTTAACATGAAGAGCCTTTGGGACATTTTGTTATAAAGACGTTTGTTATAAAGAAGTTTCACTGTATAAAAATAAGAAGTAAGAATACGGTACAAAGTAAAAATAAGATAATATGTGAATATGCAAATATGCAAATATAGATGGTCATAAAATGAGAATACAGAAAAATATTGAGAACAACATAAAATAATAATATTAATAATAATTGGCTAATGATACATTATCAATTCTCAGTCTCAGTTATAAAGGAGTTTGCTTACATCTACTTAAGGGTCAGCTAATAAGTTTATAATATTTTCAAAGTATCTTCTATCTTTGATTTTAAGCCAGTCTTTTACTCTATGTTTAAATTGATATAGCGAGGTTGAAGTTTTTGTTACATTGTCTAGCAGGTTAAAACTGCGTGGGCCAATATAACTAAAATGTCTTTGTCCCAGTTGTGTCCTCTTTCGTGGTATTACTAAATTTTGGTTATATTGTTGTCTAGTTGATGATATGTAGTTGTGTGTTTTATATGACTGGGCTAAAGAGGTGAATTTATGTTGATTATTAAATATGTACACTAGAACAGTTTTGATATAGAGTTGGCGTATATCCAGCACATCTGTCAGAGTAAACAGTGCATCTGTGGAGAAGTCTTTAGGTTTTTTTGACATAACTTTTAATATGTATTTTTGAGAGATGCTAAGTGCGGACAAGTGAGTTTTTAGTAAAGCTCCCCATCCAATGATTCCATACGCTAAAACCGATTGGACTATGGATGTGTAAACGATTTTTAGTATAGGAAAGCTCAGTATGTGCCTCAGACGGTAAAATATGTATATTAAAGACTGCATTCTTTTTCGCACTTTGCTAGTATGATAATTCCACTTGAGGTAGTTATCTATGGTAATACCCAGATACTTGAATGCTTGTACATTAGTCAGTACCGTACAGTTACATGAGGCCTGTGAGAGCATGCATGCCGACTTATGTAACACAATTGAGTATAAGTTACTTTGTGGTTGACCCTTCAAATTGTGCGAGAAAGTCATATATACCGTTTTCTTCTCATTGAGCGTAAGGTAGTTTTTTCTTAAGCAAGTAGCAACTGAGCTTAGAGCAGAGTTTGCCTTTCTAAAGGCTTTCTCCCAACTTGATTCCGAAATAAGAAGCACAGTATCATCAGCGTACGATATGATTTTTATTCTTATTTGCGGACCAAGATTACAAAGCTCATTGATATAAAGTAGGAATAAAATTGGTCCCAAGACGGTGCCTTGAGGCACCCCTATTTTAATTTCATATGGGGCACTTAGTGTATTATTTATCTTTACTTTCTGCGTTCTTTTTGAGAGAAAACTATCCATTAATAGGAGTGCTTTATCACCAATTCCATAACCTGCAATTTTTTCAATTAAAACTTTATGGTCAACTGTATCGAACGCCTTCTTTAGGTCTAAAAATATGGCTATTGTTTTACTGGATTTGTCAAGAGAATCGTTTATAAAAGAGGTTAAATCGGCAATTGCATCTTGGGTTCCCAGTTTTGGAAGGAATCCGAATTGTTGTTGGGATACTAAATTATTTTGAGTGACGAAATCCATTAGCCTCCGTTTGATGCATTTTTCTAAAATTTTTGCGAAATGTGTCGTTAGTGATATTGGTCTGTAATTTCCTACGTCAGTTTTTTCTCCTTCTTTATGTATTGGTGTAATAATTGCTGTTTTAAAGTAATCAGGAAATATTCCTGTTGATAGAGATAAATTTATGATGTGATGTAAGGGTTGTAGTATGTGATGTTTGATTGACTTAATTGTAAGAGTGTTTATGCCATCATGCCCACCGGCTGAGTTTGTTTTAAGTTCATCTATGTATGTGCTTATTTCAATTATATTAGTTGGGGATAGTGCTTTTAGTTTGGGGGTAGGCCTACTTGTTTCACAGTGATGTTGGGATAGGCTACTGTTGTTTCTGTTAATTGCACTTGTTTTAATTTTATTTTTTAAATCTATACCAATATTTGTGAAGTATTTTACCATCTCATCAGCTATATCTTTAGGATCTTGAAATGTTTCACCTCCCTTATTTATTACTTTAATAGTACTGTTTTCTTTAGATTTTCTGTTTGTTATTTCATTGATGGTTTGCCACAATTCTTTACAATTTGAGGATGACTTAATTATTTTGTTGCGATAGTAATTTTGTTTACATCTTTTAATTAATGAATTTACTAAGTTCCTATATAATTTGTATCTTTGAATAAAATCATTGTCATCTTCTATCCGCCCACTTTGTAAAACTCAGAAAATAAGTACCCGCTCTTTGTTACACTCTACGCCTCTATCCGCCCACTTTGTTGCACTCAGAAAATAAGTGCCCGCTCTTTGTTACACTCTACGCCTCTATCCGCCCACTTTGTTGCACTCAGAAAATAAGTACCCGCTCTTTGTTACCCTCTACACTTCTATCCGCGCACATTGTTACACAGCAAATGAGTACCCGCTCTTTGTTACACTCTACGCCTCTATCCGCCCACTTTGATACACTCAGAAAATAAGTGCCCGCTCTTTGTTACTCTACGCCTCTATCCGCCCACTTTGTTACACTCAGAAAATAAGTGCCCGCTCTTTGTTACACACTAAGCCTCTATCCGCTCACATTGTTACACAGCAAATGAGTACCCGCTCTTTGTTACCCTCTACGCTTCTATCCGCGCACATTGTTACACAGCAAATGAGTACCCGCTCTTTGTTACCCTCTACACTTCTATCCGCGCACATTGTTACACAGCAAATGAGTACCCGCTCTTTGTTACACTCTACGCCTCTATCCGCCCACTTTGTTACACTCAGAAAATAAGTGCCCGCTCTTTGTTACACACTACGCCTCTATCCGCGCACATTGTTACACAGCAAATGAGTACCCGCTCTTTGTTACACTCTACGCTTCTATCCGCGCACATTGTTACACAGCAAATTAGTACCCGCTCTTTGTTACCCTCTACGCTTCTATCCGCGCACATTGTTACACAGCAAATGAGTACCCGCTCTTTGTTACCCTCTACGCTTCTATCCGCGCACATTGTTATACAGCAAATGAGTACCCGCTCTTTGTTACCCTCTACGCTTCTATCCGCGCACATTGTTACACAGCAAATTAGTACCCGCTCTTTGTTACCCTCTACGCTCCTATCCGCGCACATTGTTACACAGCAAATGAGTACCCGCTCTTTGTTACCCTCTACGCTTCTATCCGCGCACATTGTTACACAGCAAATGAGTACCCGCTCTTTGTTACACTCTACGCCTCTATCCGCCCACTTTGTTACACTCAGAAAATAAGTGCATGCCCGCTCTTTGTTAAACTCTACGCCTCTATCCTCACATATTGTAACTCTCAGTAAATTAATTTTCCTTCTCGTTTTTTCACACTGACTATTGTAGCAGGTTCTACCCCCATTCATCCCCACACTCCATTTGTACTATCACTCCATCCCTCGGGCGTTTTACTTCTGTATTCCTTCATCTGCTCAAGGGCCCAGCCCGGGAGAGCGTTCCAGAATAGTTCAATGCTGAACTATTGCATCTAGTAAGTAAGTAAGTAAGTAAGTACGTAAGTAAGAAAGTAAGTAGTAAGTAAATAAATAAGTTAGTAAGTAAGTAAGTAAGTAAGTAAATAAATAAATAAGTAAGTAAGTAAGTAAGTACCTAAGTAAATAACTAAGTAAGTAAGTAAATAAGTAAGTAAGTACGTACGTAAGTAAGTAAGTACATAAGTAAGTAAGTAAGTAGTAAGTAATTAAGTAAATAAATAAGTAAGTAAATAAGTAAGTAAATAAGTAAGTAAGTAAGTGAGTAAGTAAGTAAGTACCCGCTCTTTGTTTACACTCCCGCCGCGTATCCGCCGCTCCTCATCTCGCTGTCTAGTTCAAGTGAAACACAAACTTGTCGCCTCGTATTCTGCGAGATTGGTACGAGATAGATAATGTAGACGCTAATATTAATTCTAATGGATTTGCATGTTACATCGCTCGCACGGAAGTGGAGGTTTCAGCCTAAGAGCTTTCCCTTCATTGTGACGTCACGCGTTCACTGGAAGGGGGGGGGAGGGAGAGGGGAGGAGAGGGGAGTTATTGTCGGTATGAATATGAGTTGCTGATTATGTATACTACATTACCATGACGGTTGCAGTCATCGTTTATAGAGTACTTTAAGCAGCTTTGAGAGGAGCCATATGCAGAGTCAAGTGTCAAGTTATGTACAGGATTTGTTGCTATGGAATTGTTTTATTACATGCTATTTTCCATATGAAGAACAAACTCCATAGAACAATAAACAAATCACACAATTAACTCGACTGTGAATGCTAAGCAACCTCTTTATTATTATTATTATTATTTATTTTCAACATGTTAAGAAGGAATACAAGTATACAATACAATATATCGGTCAAAACACGCTGATGGTAGTGAGCGTCAGAGCAAGCCCCATATACACATGAAATGTGCCTCACTACCATTCTCTTAACTGCTAGTTACATAATTCTAGGTTCATAAAATTAATGTATGTGAAGTATGATATTGTACAGATGAAGATACATGGTAAACGGGTGATGATGATACATGGTGAATGATAGTGCCATTGATGATTTAACAAGAATAAAACGACACTTATCTCCTTTACCACTTCACTCTTGCCACCAGGGATGCGTTTAGTCTATTTTGAGTATGATCAACGCCAGTGCCAGACAGATAGATTTAACTCAATTATTTCCATGTCAATACATTTAAAAAAACATGTTCAATCACAATCACGTTATTGTAAGATATAAATACTGCGATTGTTTTATATTTAATTGATTACGACGATGACATTATAAAAATTGAAATTCCATTAAACGTGTGTTGCGATTTAAAAAATAAAAGTCCACATTTTTATGTGATGTTAATACGCCCCTCGTTAAGAGCTTTGCGACGTTTCACAGACGATGGCTCAAAGCTTGTACGGTGTACGTACCCCCCCCCCCTTACCCCCCTCCCCTCCCCTCCCTCAGCCGCGAAGCAGCCGAGCTTTGAAGCGCCCTCTAATGGAGTCGGCGGGGGAGTATATAAATAATATCCGGTTTTATTCAGTTTTAAAGGTTTGTAATTCATGACCGTTGCTCTGGGTCCGGGTATAGCCAGCTCTTGTATCTCTCCGCTTGGGAACCCGGCCACGTAGGCGTGTAACCTCTTTGGAAGTAGGACCGTCTGAGTATTAGCTCTTTGGACACGACTTGCGTTGTATGCTGCGGTGGTTGGAGTCACTTTCAATACAGGGCTCGAGGTAACCTTGGCGGAATGCAGAGTCGAGTTAAGTATGTGATTTGTTTATGGTTGCTGTGGGGTTTGATCTTCTTATGGAAAATAACATGTATAATAAAACAATTCCATAGCAACAAATCCTGTACTTAATTTGACACTTGACTGGTCAAAAGTTCAAACCGCCTTTAGTGATAATATCTTCAGAACGCTACATTGTTAAAGTGATTAATAATAAGAAAATATCAGATGTCCAACCACGATTAAAGATAAAACTTGTTGTAGGCTTTCGCGGCCCGAGTCAATATAAATAATTCTTGGCTGTCGGGTGTCGCCGCGTCTGTCGTTTATTAAAACCTGACGTTTCGGACTAATTGCATAGTCCATCTTCAGAGTGAAGAGACAGTCACTGAGAAAACCTACTCGATCCAGCTCTACCCAGCGACTGTGCCTCACACTGCCGTGCAATCTCCGACGCGCGAACATCCCGCGCGTGCGCGCTAGCTTGTTCTCGAACCTTCGCGATGTGCTTCGCATGTTCCGCCCGCGCGAGTTTCAAGCGCTTCAACATAGGCTGCCACGCCCTACTCAGCTTTAATCCGTCCTCCCTATTGAAATTATCAGGTTGCATTTCAATTTCAATAGCCTCTCGTACCAGGCGGGGGCGGTAGTCTTTACTGGTAGCCAGGACGCGCGTGTTGTCAAAATCTATAATGTGGCATTTGTCAACACTATGCTCTGCAATGGCTGACTTCTCAACATGTCCTAAACGTGCATGGCTCTTATGTTCTTTTACTCTTGTTGAGATTTTTCGTCCTGTCTGTCCTATATAAACCTTATCACACGCCCCACACGGTATTTGATACACGCCTGGTACACCTAAGGGAGGGGGTTTGTCTTTTGCCGAGTTAAATAGGGTACTCAGCTTCCTGTCAGTATTAAAGATTGTTTTCATATTGTGCTTCTTTAATAATCTAGCAATACGATCAGTGGTGTTCTCTACATATGGCAAGAAGGCAAGAGGCATCCTCGTTGTTGTCCGACTCAACTCACTTGTGTACCAGCCGTGCCACTAGCGACAAGTGAGTTGAGTCGGACAACAACGAGGATGCCTCTTGCCTTCTTGCCATATGTAGAGATTAAAGATGCTTCAAATATTGTAATCGTTGTGTTTGATAATTTGGTAATTAATTACAAATTCTTAAATTAGTTCCAAAATACATACCATTACGATTACAACATTTGTAACGTTTTTTAATCCAATTTTTGTCGAAATCACATAATATCTTAGCTATTATTATTAACCATCTTTTCAGTGCTATGTAGCATCCTCAAGATATGATTTCACTTTTGAATGGTTTCAAAATTCAATATATATGGTGTTTATATTGCTAAAAATCGGACATTCAAACAAACAAACATTATCGAAATTGTCTGATTTCATCCCAACAGAATATTATGCTAAGTATTAGCATCCATCTTTTAAACATTGTGTTGGCTATGGTTATGTCTATCCCAGCATCAATCTCAAATTGTATTTTAAATTACATCCTTGAAACAGGAACAAAATATGTCGTTCAGTTCCTGGATAGACTTGATTGTGACATTTGGTGGAGGCGCCGAGTATAAGTCCTGCTGTACAGTGGCGTGCGGTCGTGTCTACAACGTGCGTGCAATGCATTCATACGGTTGCTAGCTACACACCACACATACTGAAAACACAGAGGTAGTGCAGGGGGTTTTCCCAATACAATAGTAGGCCTAGGCCTACTTTTCGTACAGATCGTAACTGCTAATACGTTTTTCTCAGCAATCAGTGGCGAAGATTCCAATTTTAAATATTATAGGATTGTTTATTTATCCGTAATTATTGAAAAAAAATGATTATATGAACAACTTTAGCCTAATCTAGCGACACAATAATACTACGATAATAATCGTACCATGGTGATGCGTGATTAGTAGATAGAAATAACAGTTGTTTGCATTATTGTCCCGAACAGATTAGTACGGTACAGCGAAGTAAACAATTTGAATTTAAATGTTGGAAACAAATTACAGTATTCATAGGTTGCACGTACGTCACACCTTTGCGCTTGGCGGCCACATTTGTGATCAAACTTTGACGTTGCGTGGAGAAACAATTGAAGGCTGTTGTAGTAGAACACAGAAATTCTTAGTTTCTTAAAATTCAGCGTGTTTTTTAAATTAAATTAGTATGTGTCGTAATTTTTAATTTTTTTATTACTTATGTTTACTTTGTAAATTCTAAATTAGGCTTATTTTAATTTATCGAATTTCAATAGTATATGTCAATGATCTAGGATTGGTCCTCATCAATTGTGTCGAAATCATGGCCGCTGTGACGTCACGTGGGAACTATGAGTTTGTGACGTAATTAATTACACTCACGAGATTTTATGGAACAAAAAAATACTAATGCTGTTTATCGTGTAAAACGTGATTCACATAATTAATTTCCCTCATGTTGGCAGGAAGCGAAGCGTGCGTTGTTAATTATTACTAGGTTGGTACCGCGATGCACGGAAACCGCAGCTACAGTGGCGGCCGGGAGTGAATCAGCGCGTCAATATTTAACACGGTGATTATTCGATGACGTAATTTTAGACGTCCGTGTTATCATCTGTAGTGTTGGCTGTGTGGATAGTATAGTAGTAGATAGTAGTGTAGATAGTTGAGGCAGTGTTGCCAACAACCGGCCCGCGATCTTTGGATTCAAATCTTATTTTGGGTTTTAAATTTTTGTACAAGAGAAGATTCAGTTTTGGTGCACACATTCTCTGTAATCACTATTCGGGCTTCCTCTAATCTAGGCCAATCATATTCAATATAAAGAAGACGAATAACAAAGAAGATGAATGTTAAATTAAAGTCTACCAGACTATGAAATATGAATTTGTGTTATTGGAGAACTTTAGATGAATGGTGTGGATGAAGAAATGGTCGTTGTTTGGTATAATTCGATATTTTTCACTCACTAGTAATTGGGTAAGAGCTAAGGTGAAATTCTACCCCCCCCCCCCCCCCCTGCAGAAAATTGTATACTCTTGACCGGTCGCGATAGCAATCGTATAATTTGTAGCCAATTCCAGTTGGGAGGTATGTTCTAGACGTAGGTTCAAGGTATTTATACCTTCCAGACATCACAAAAACTACTGAGCAATGTTTCATGTCAATGTAATAACTCACAAACAGTGTGACACTTTAAGTTACAATACACGTACTTGTTTATTCATGTTGTGCACGTAAGCGGGTATTGGACAGCCCCCCCCCCCCTCCCACCACCCGGTTCGACTGTCTCGAGATGTCGATTTCAAGACTTCTCCCAAATAGAAAACATGTAGCACGATTTATGAGTGTTTTCCTTCCCAAGTGTGTCTCTCTCTACTTGTCTGGAGAAAATGGCGTCTGCGGCTCAAATGACTTAGATGAGGGGGGGGGGCTTAAGGTCTCTCCGTATCAAAGAGCAGTCGGGGAGGCTTACGAGACAGTGAGACAGCGAGACAGTGAGGCAGCGAGACAGTGAGACAGTGAGACAGTAGCCAGAAGGAGTATCGGACTAACTTACTTCTCAAATCATTTAGGGGGTTTAACGTGTAAGGTCCCAATATAAAACTGCGTGGCTATAATAAAGGGCTATAATATAGCCCTTGCTGGCTATAATAGAGGAGGCCAAAACGACCGTGTTTCACATTCAGGGTTCCCAACAATCTGGAAAGTCAGGGAACTAAAAACCGTTACAGGGAAATGAGCAAAAATGCTATTTAGTCAAGGAAATTTGTTTGTGCCAGTAAAAGTCTATTTTTAGCATTTTTTTTTTATGGGGACATCGGGTAAGTTAATTTGAAACTGAGTGATCCCCACAATACCATGGCCTGAAAGTGTATTTAAAATTTCAACCTTCAAAAACCCCAACCTGTGGCCGGGGTGGGAGGAGGTGAGAGGTGGCTGGACTGGCAGGCGGGCAGGCGGGACACAGCGCGACAGGTACGAATTTCCGCCTTTTACCGCAAAGTACAAGGGAGCGGGAGATCATTGGCACTATATTCCCATTCGTAAATTCGTTCTTACCGATCGGTCCCTCAAACGATTTTGAAACTAAAGATATGTTTGAAAAGCGCTTAAAAAACTACGATTGGGGATCTTATCCAAATTTTATTATTGTGCCTTTGTTTGCAACAGAATACAAATATCACTACTGCAAATTCAATATAGACATACACAAACAAGCAGCAGTATTCGAAGAATCCAGTGGCGAAGGTGTGCTAAGGGGAGGAGGGGGCCATATTTAAAAAAAATCATAATCTGTTTATAATTTTATTATCTATATAATATTATAATGATAACAAGAACAGTGTCAGTAATAAAATGTTACATTTAATTTTTAATCACTAAAATGATTTGCTAATCTATTTTAAAAGTTGGAACGTCAAGCAAATTGGTCAGGGAAATTGTTTTTACTTTTCTGTTGGGAACCCTGCACTTCTCGTTCTCACACAATGTGGAGATATGACCTCGGGGCGTTGTCAGCTACGTCAGCGTCACTCACGTAAACAAGACAGAATGAGTTGTATTAGTATAAGTGTATCGGCTCGCCATGAATCTACACGGTCGCTCGCAGTGCAATCATTTATGCAGTAGTGTTTGGTCGGTGCAGTTGAATTTCAACAGGTGTTTTGTGCTTCACGATGGATAACTCACACAGAGTTAGTTGAATACATTTCACTCTAGGAACTATCATAGGTTTTTTGTATCATTCAAATTTGTAAATCCATCAATTGATAATAGTATTTCAAGCAGGGTGCGAATCGACGGCTTGGCAGAGCGGGGAATGCCCAAGTATTCTGGGTAGCCTGCGTGGCCAGTAAGGGATCTGGGACAAAACCCCAGCCGCCGTAGGCAAACATTATTTGGGGGTATCAATACCCTCAACATGGCCTCTTTAGTTTAAAATTGTATCTGTAATGATATTTTTTTTACAATCAGGGCCGGTCTTACAATCTCCTTATAAGAAAGTTATTTGTAGCAATTAAGCTTTTTGGAGGATTTCAAGGGTTTTTATTGGTGGTTGCCATGGAAAAAACGAGATATTTGACGAATAAGTATTTACATAAGGTGGTATATCCTTATTTAGCTACTAGTATGGACAGATCTAAATATATCGAGTAGAAGGTGGAGGCTATGCCACGGCACCGACAGTGGCACTTGAAATTCACGTATTTAATAACTTCAACACATGTACATGTAGAGGTCCATATACCCATAAACATAATGTGCGTAGAAATATTTCAAAATCTCTTGCTTTACCGCAAAAGAAGGATACTACTCTGGGACAAATGCCGATTTCCTTGGTCCTCGCATCTCAACGAACTATTTCTGTTGCACTGTTGCTGCTGACTTCTGTTGCAAACTATAAATTGCAAGTATTGATACAAGAGAAGGGTAGACAGTTCTTTGTCAACCAAATTACAATGCATATGCACATAATCTCTCAAACATTACGTCTTATATCAGCTCTAAATACACTAGATGTGTACTTATATAATAGCAATCAAATATTTATGTAAACTCACAAGCTATGGGAAGAAACTTCTCATACTGTCAAGAGTAATATACACGTACAAATTTTCATAAAATTACTTTTTTTTATATGTTAAGCTCGACCATACTATACATTACACTTTACAATTTTCCATTTCCGTAACATTTTTTCTTCTTAATAATATCTATCTAAAATTAAAGACTAATGTTTCACTATAGTTTTATATTAACTTTCTATTCATTTTATATCCATCCATCTGTTTTCAATTTAAACCAAAGTCGGGCTGACTTTACAGTGCACTCAAGAACTTTCTGACAACCAAGAAAAATACCTGTACATTTGAATATAATATTAATGTATAGTGTATGTAATTATATGTATTGTATTAAATTTATATGCACTTTGAAGGTGCGAGAATAAAATGGAATAAAAAAAAATGAATTGATACTTTCAGGGTTTATATAATCGTTAATCGCTTTTATTTTAAATATATATTATAAATTTTCACACAGTGAATAAATTTACATTGGATTTGATTTAAATAAACACCAAATTGGCGGTGAGGGTTTTAAGTGCACTCTTCAAGAACCGTTTACGTATGTATATTGATTCCTTCGTTGCCTATAGGTACCGATAGAGGTGGCTCAGCTGTAAGACGCGAGACTCTAATTCGGGAGGTCGCCGGTTCGATTCCGGCCACCGTCAGTCCTGACTGAAGGTTTTTCCGAGGTTTTCCTCAGTCGTAAAAGCGAATGCTGGGATTGAGTCATACTATCAGCTCTCGGACAATCCTTCCCAACTATCCAAACACCCTAATAACCTAGTTAGTCACCTGAAGAGGGGCACATCAGGTTAAGCTGGTGTGCACCCTAGAACGGGTATTCCTACAAAAATTATTATTATTATTATTATTATAGATAGGTAAATGCACTGAAACTCACGGAAGCTACGTAATATAATAATATAATGTAACGACAGCTGTCGACCACAATACCAAAGATCTTACTAAACCTCGCCGCAGACGAGCCATCGTTAGGCGTGTTCACGAAAGCTTTTGACACCATTCTCTTAGTTATTACCGGAACATGACCTCGTTATATTTTCACGCTTGTGTGAACCCACCTTGTTATCGACGCGGCTTTTGATCGGCTTTTGAAGTGTACAGTCACTGCCAGTACACTATGTACACGTGTCTTAATTCATTGATTACAGGTCTCTTGCATTCTTTAATGAAACACAAAATTGCGGTTCAAATCCATTAAGAGCGAAGGGTACCTCTACGTCAAAAAACGCACACAATATTCATTTTTAAATTATATCTTATAAAATCTAAACTGTGAATCAATAGCACACTGTGGTTTGGTAAGCCCTTCATACTGAATGCTCTAAATGTGTCTAACATTATAATAAGTATTGTTTTTATTTGTAATTAATTTAATTACTAATTATCCATTTAATAATCAAAATAACTATTTAAAGGGTCATAATATTTCATTGTCTGTAGGGCTTACTAAAACACAGTGCACTATTGCCTCAGATTTTTGATTTCGAGTAGCATTCTTGAGAAAAAATTAAAAATGAAACTTTTGTGCGGTTTTTGACGTAGAGGCACCAGCTTCGTCGTGAAAAGAAACATCGCATTTCAGTAATCTATTTCGGAGGCTTTCACGGCCGGAGTCAACTATACTATCGTGGTTTTCCGGGTACAGCCGTGTCAAAAGGTGGAACCAATCCAACGTTTCGCCCATATTGCAATGGGCTTCTTCAGGGACCTTCGTGGAGTGTTGACACTGACACCAACAACTGTTTCCACAATTGGTTCCACCTTTTGACACGGTTGTACCCGGAAAACCACAATAGTATAATCGCATTTCAGTGATTGGTGACCATAAAGCTGCCGTTAATGTGAAACGTTGAGGGCGACGCTTTAGCTGTTTTAGATGCGTTGCTCAAGTGTTTACAGTAGCGCGATCTTTCGTAAAACTAACGCGAGCAACGCAACAACGTATTATATCAACTGTCATAAAATGTTCATAACCGAAATGTATCTGTGACGAAAATACAACCGAACCGCTTAAAAAAATACAAATTCGCTATCATGGCAGAAACAAGTTGCAGCCCTTGTTTACCTCGAAATGTAGAAGAAAGAAATGTGGTTTGTACTTTGTAGGTTAGATTCCATCGTCGATCAACACACAGAAAATAAACAAGTTTTGCATGGGTGCAACGCGACGCGGCTGAAACGTCAAACTCGCAATCTGATTGGTCGCGTCGCCTGAAGCGTCTAACGCGTCGCCCCCAACGCTCTACAGTAACGACTGTTTAAGGTAAATAAAATTGCATATTTTTTTTTATGAAACTCGACAAAATGGTTCGTGTTTGAGTTACTTGTTGGTCGTTAACCACATTATACATTTCAACATTTTCGCACAACTTCTACCGTGTGGAACTGCTGGATAATGAATGGCCTTTGTCCCGTCAACCATTATCATTATTGAAAAGTATATTCATCTCATGTATGAATGACGTCATGTGGCCTATATACGTCATACATCTCACGTCTACCGTGGTCTGATTGAGTTCATTTCCGCCCCTGGTAAATAGTTGAGGAGATTTATGGACGGCCGGACGCTTTGTTGAGCTCGGCACTAAAAGCTGTTCCGCCTGTGTCATTTGTAAAACAAGGCTAAAGGGCTCTGCTACGAGGTACGTGGATGTGTTACGTAATGTCTCGTAGCCTCTCGCGTATTACGAGACCGATGTGAGTTGGCACGTCGGTTGATAGCGGACCTAACTTTGTTGTTGTTATTGCCGAGTAGTAGGGTTGCCAACTTTTGAATATGAAAATACGGGAATTTTAAAATTGATATGAAATGTAGAGGGAAAGAGGACGGCAATGTCCCAGTTGCCGAAGGCCAAATCGCCGCAGGCGCAAAAAAATGTTTTCCTATAATAGACGTTAGATCCCAGAAAATGAAATGAGTTTAGGGAATTAATAATAACTTTGCAGGTGTAATTTTCTCAATCTTATTCAATTAAAGTTTAATTTGGGAGGGTAAACTGAATCAATATCTATAGTTTAAGCTGGTTACCTCTACATTTTGTCAAGCTATTTTGCATCACGTAGAATCTTTATATATCCCTTTTAAATAATTATAAAATTTTTGACACGAAAGAGAATAGATACCAACAACTTATAACTCAGCTCGTTGATCTGTTTCTATTGTCTAACCATTTATGTACCATTAATAAATAATAATGAAACAATTGTCTCAATATTAGACTTGACTCAAAAAGACTCAAAATGCTCAAATGCTGAAAACTTTGTACAGTTAGTAGGCGGAAGTCTACGAAATGTGTATTAAAAAACAAATTGTGAAAATACGGGAAAACTGATTCCCGTGTAGAGTTGATACGGGAAGCGGGAAATCACAGTGGGAAACGGGATTTCCCGGGAAATACGGGAGAGTTGGCAACCCTACCGAGTAGTATAAAGCGGACACATAGCTTGGTTGTTGTTATTATGTTACTTTTAAGTATATAACTTGATATAGAGGGATATTCCTGAAATATATCACTGGTGTGAGTCAGTATAACACTTGTAAAACACTTATTTAAGATTTAAGGGCTAAGAAAATCGAATCAAGCCAAAAAAATTATGGCTTTTACACACTTTCCTAAGGTTTAAAGGAATAGTCAGGTGAACAACTAAAAAGCTATAATTTGTACATGTCCACCCTCAAATATGGAAAACAAAAATAAAAGATACCATACTTCAAAAGCAGACGGTAAAAAATTAAAGAAACCGCGATGTTTTGGCTTGTTGCTACCAAGTAGCACCGAGCAACTCTTCTCATGGCAATTCCCATACCAAAAAAATGTTGTCTCGCGATAGTAAAACCACCGCTAAAATAGGGCACTTATCAAAATTCGATCAGGAGGTTTAATGTGCATCGTTACTCTACCGATAACATGCTTCTTAGTACGAACGTGTACTTCTACAAAATACCCTGCAATTAATTTTTGTGTGACTAAATGTGTAGAAAAGTTGCAATCTGTTTTGAGCGGCACTGTCCGCAGTCGCCGAGTGTTGTGGCTGGTCTCGTATAACACAATGAATGCTCTGTCTATCGGGAAGGCGCTATCGAGCTCAGAACCGATACAGCTGTACAGTGTACAGTACTACGCTGTAGAAGAAAAATGCAGCAGGGCTGGCGAAGGGAATCTAGTAGAATAGCTCAATGTTCACTATTGTTTGTTTCTTGCATTGAAGCAACCTATATCAATTTTATTTTACACATAACTGAATTTCATGCACTTATGACTCATTGGTGATGTTTTAGATTTTCACCTGACTATTCCTTTAAGATTAAAGGAAACAGTAGCAACGTTAGCTCTTATACCTAAAATTCTTAACCCAGCGAATCAGAGGCAACATTTTATAAATCCGGCCAATGGTAGAGATCCTAAGAAAAGCAGTTAGGAAAATAAAACCTTAAATAAGTGTGTAAACCGAGCTTAAAACGTAACTAGTCTCATACCGATCCCATACCCTTATTTACCACCAGTCTCGTGCTCGCTGTTTCAACGAACATTTTTTATACCAGCTTAGTAGATTCTACAAGTAACATTAATCACTACGCCAGGTGCGTTAGAAAGGTCCAGGTATCCAACCGAAAGTTCTACATTATCTCTAATATACCAGTTTCAAGTAGATGGAACAGGGAAGTAGAAAATTAAGTTGGTACCATTGGATATACGGTTATTTCGTGAGCATGAGACTACCCTGCGTGCCAACCTAAGAAGCACCCTGCCAATCACTACACTCAAAGGCCGCCTCAACCGTCGCCTCCTTTGTTGACAGTTGTAAATGTCAAACTTGTCTAAAATCTCAAGCGGCAGTCAACGGGGTGGACACACAGTTACAAAAACGGGACCTTCCCCTATATACAGGGAGCGATACCCGCCCGTAGTCGAGTCGAGGCGACATTCTTCACGTTCAGCTGTCGGTACCGGCTGAGAAGGCGAGTGCTTGCTGAATAATGGGGATGATTGACATTTATGATCTCCACAATACCATCACCTTCCTTTAGGTTAGTGATTAGCAGGGTGCTTCTTATACCCCGTTTACGTTACTCTCATCTTACGGTCGTAAGACTACATTACCGACCAACCGACGGTCATTTTCCAAGTATAAACGCTGCACAGTTAGTAAATCAGTCGGTAAGTCTACCAGAGTACACTTACGGCAGTTAGTATACTAGTTGCCATCTAAACTTGATCTAAAGAAATATCTATACAATACAACTCGATTGTTTCGCCTAATACGTGACATATGAATTAAATCAAACCTGTTTCTACACCAATTAAACAACAATGTAAAACATAACCACAATAATACACCAAGCTCTATCGTGGCGCCCTTTGCATTTTCCGTGGATCCGTGATGACTGTGTATGAACGCGGGTAGAGTTACGAACGTCAAGCACCCAGAACCTACGATCGTAACGATGAGGGTAACGTAAACGAGGTGTTAGGTTGTCACGCAGAGTAGTTAAACTCTGTACCTCATTTTAACCTTGTTCTCGGGCTAAACCCCCCGAAGTTATGCATTGTCCTTCCTTATGGTGGATCAGGGTTGGAAGTTGATGTGGTGTGAACTTTAGAAGTAGACGGCTCGACAGTATTATCAGAGTCGATAAAGAAGTTTGCTTCCTTTCTCTCGGAGCGAAGTTCTTTATCGACTGTGGCGTTATTAACTTGTCGCGTTGTAAATCAGTTGGGCTCTGCTTTAGATCTTCAGCCAATCAGCTCGAGGCTCCGACAAAGAGACGGATCTCTTTGTCTCTTGAGGATCGTTCGACCAATCACGAGTCAGGTCGCTCTTATCTCTTTTCTCTGCCAACAGTGCAGCCGCACTAATGATAGAAATAATCTGCACAATATACTTATGTGACTTAGGGCCGGTATTTCAATGTCAAGTTAAAGTCTACTTTTCAGTTAATTGTTTTCACCATGACAACGGCCAATAGAAATACACCAAACTGGGCTTACCTGACAGTTAAATTTACTTGACACTTAAACTGGACATTGAAGCTAGAGGCATTACTTATGTCTAGTCTTAAGGGCTACAGACAGGTAAGTATCAACTATTAAATCCGCTCTAAATCAAATGTTTTTAATAATATCTTATAGGAACGCTACATAATATTAAAAACGTGGTTAACAATTACCGCAAGTAAAAGAATTTAAAAAGATTTAAATATAAAACGATTTTGTAAAAAAATTTCAAGTTTTGTTATCATTACGGTTCTCATTAGGGAAACCAATTAATTATTAATACTTATAACAGCCGTAAGATTAAAATATTTGTCTTGTATATTATATAACATGTGTCCAAGGCTGGATAGTAACTAACGTTTTAAGAAACGTTCCGTGAACAGGGTATAATAATTTGAACATAACTATAGTCTCTCATACCAACCTCAGATTCTCAGCTACCGGCCCTTTCATGCACGCTATTTCAACGAAAACAAACATATTCCTTGCGTTCTTAGCAGTCTTCAGCTTATAGTAGAGCCCGCTGTGTAAGGTGATGATGATATTTGGGGTTTAACGTCCCATATTTTTGCAACGAGGCTAATCGAGACGATGAGTGGGGGATTGTGAGAATGAAAAACGCCACATGACATCCATGCCCAAACCAGGATTCGAACCTGGAACGCAGAGACAGCGGTTTACCAGACCAACGCCTTATTGACCTCGGTTAACTGCGCCGGTATCGCTGTGTTTGGAATTTCCAGTTATCTAACCAAAGTCGTAAATTATCCTTAATTAATCTGTTTCAAGTAGATGGAAGGAACTAGAGAAGTATATAATTAAGTTGGTACTGTGACAGACTCGACGATTTCGTGCATGAGACTAAAATAGTTAGTAGTAATTACGTTGGATGAACTTGATAACGATTATCAATCTATTACTTGACCGAGGTGCGCGCGACAGATGCTTGTAAATATTGTATCTATAGGCCCGAGATGAGGCGATGCTGCTTCCAAGCACGTCTAGAAGAGAGGGTCTCTAGGGAACGGGACTCTCTTACCCTCGTTCCCATCTTCCCGTGGGAACAGGGATGAACTCAGACCAGGGCCAAGTGGAGAGGGGATTTACTCGACACAAAAAGCTGGAAGCTGAATTTTAATTACTTACTATAGAAGAAAACTCTGTTGAAATTTGTTTCTGAATATTCTTGTACTGTGAATATTTCTCGTCGCTTGGCAATTATGAATCTTTACAAACCCAATCCTTCCTTCATTAAAATCGTATTTGTTCTGTGAATACGAATACTAAAAGTTACAGAAGATTAAAAGATTAAATTAAATAATTATTCCATTCAATCTTCTGTGAATACGCTTTTTGTATTATTAAGTTCTTTTTAATGTTTTCCAGTACTTTGAAAATTAGCAACTGAACGGTTTAGTCCGACTTAAAACTTTAGCAGCAGGATTATTATTTTCAAACACGATCCTCAGAGGTATTAGAGATATATTAAACAACTTTTTTGAAAGCTTCCCGTAATCATCCTCAACAACAGGATCTAGTTGACAATAAAAAGTATAATATGGTAATCGAGTGGGATTCGTTAAGCCACATAGAGTCAACTCAAAATGGGCTTATGCAATTAGTTGTAGTCTTACCACTTACAATTTGAAACTTTGTTAATTTGTTCTTTGATAACAAATTAGAGGCCACAATACAATAATACGGTGTATGTTTCAAAACTTGTTTTCGGATATAAAAGTAATTTGATTCAATACCACATACTGTATGACCTAAAATACAAGGTGGTATACATCTATGTGTCACTTATTTACCAATCGTTGAAATAGTCTTGCACTCCATATTATCTTGTCACTTTATTAGCATGTTCGAAATAAATTTTGTTTCCAAATTTTAAATCATTGCCTTTGACAATTAGCTAACAGCCCATTGTTCAATATTTTCCATATTTCAACAGAATTTCGGAAATGATATTGCTTAATGGTACGTTTACAGCTACGCGTTGCGAGCGAAGCGAGGGCACGAGCTCCAATCAGCGGCCAAGTTCACGCAAAGAAGTTAATAGTTTCACGCAAACTCGGCCACTGATTTGAGCTCGCGCCTTCGCTTCGCTCGCAACGCGTAGCTGTAAACGTACCATAAGAGGTTGACATCAATAACGCTGATTTTATGAAGGTAACAAATATATTCATCATATTCATTTCGTTTCAATAGAAAAAGGCAGAAAAGGAAAAGTATTCTAACATTGGACAATTTTTTGTTTTTATTTTCAAATGTATGTTTGTGGTGTTTTTTTTAGAAAAGGATGAATCTATATGGTCGTTGCGCCAATATTGTGAACAAAGCGAGGATTTCCTATAAATAATCCATTGACTGGCGATAATCCCACTGCTGGCCACAGCCTTGTTTACGAGTTGTATCTCTCCTCTCTAGAAGGCTGCGACATTAGCGCTACACGTACCCACCGAGATTTATTGGTAGACAGCCGCCAATGGCCGCTGGGTCTACACCAAGGAGGTTATATAAAGCACTGGAGGGGCGGTGGCCTATGTTTACGGGCTGTTGCAGTGAAGCCGGTTTTGCGGCGCGCGGCCGAGCGGCGGCCATATTGAGACTGGAAGGATTTCAATGCATGCATCTTTCCCCGCCCCCTCGGCGGCCCCCCGCACGTGACTTTTTCCACGATGTGTCGCTACAGTTTTCGGCGCCCGGCCTTTGGCTACTCGTGGGTATTTTTTTCGACTTTCCACCCCCACCCCTTCACCCCCTCACGACTTTTTTATCTCGTCAAGTGTGCGATTTCGGCGCTCTCGTTTTGCGGTAAAAATTGTAAAAAATTCAAATGTTTTTTTGGGAATTTTTCGGATGCTTTTGATCGCAAGTCAATTGATTGGCGCATCTTTTTGTAAGAATTTTATGAATTTTAATGGTCCCTTTTAAAAGTTACGGGCACTTAAACTCGAAACATTTGCGAAATTTGGATTTGACGGATCTGGTACGTTTTTAACGCGTCACATTCAAACGGCTCTGCCCGTCGAACCAAACGAGATATAACGTTCGTTTTTGTTTCGTTACCGACGCTTACTATCTGGGTAACTGGAATTTGGAAATTTTTTGGATTCGTCCCAGAACTTTCGTCAATCAAATTGTGTACATTTGGTAAAGTGCGTTTTTAAAAAGCGCGTGTAACACTTTGTTTCCACATTTTTTGTTTGAAAATTTTCTCGACTTTTTCATTTTGATAAATAACCACTAATCTTGATTATTAACGAAGCGATTTTTAAATTTCGTCCTGGATGCTTAGTTATGGGCACTTTTCCATTAATTCTACACGGTTTCAGTTTTGATTTTTTTGCGTCAAGTTGGTACTTTCGAAATGGTTTTTTTTTCTTTAGGCCGATGCTGAACCCTTGCCCGTACAGGGGCATGAAAAAACATTTTCGAAAAGTCACCTCTTTACCGAATGACAGATGTTCCCGCAACGCACTTTTCACGGCGTTAAGAAAACACGCACACAAAAGTTTTGTTTTTGTATATTAAAAGGGATTTTAATATACCATCCAACATACATTTGTAATTAGTATTATTAAATGCACATTTGTCTATCCGAAAACGTTACGTTAAAAAATTAGACTTTACGGGTGTCCGAGTTACGGTGCTTTAACGGATTTCACGCGTAGCCGTTTTTTGTCGGAATTTGTCTTTGGGAATTTTTTAAAGTCTTAAAAAAGCATGTCAAAAGCATGTCAAAAATAGTCTCGGACACGGTAAAACGGAAAACGATAATTAGAAAAAATTCCAACATGCTTTTTTAAGACTTTGAAAAATTCCCAAAGACAAATTCCGACAAAAAACGGCTACGCGTGAAATCCGTTAAAGCACCGTAACTCGGACACCCGTAAAGTCTAATTTTTTAACGTAACGTTTTCGGATAGACAAATGTGCATTTAATAATACTAATAACAAATGTATGTTGGATGGTATATTAAAATCCCTTTTAATATACAAAAACGAAACTTTTGTATGCGTGTTTTCTTAACGCCGTGAAAAGTGCGTTGCGGGAACATCTGTCATTCGGTAAAGGGGTGACTTTTCGAAAATGTTGTTTCATGCCCCTGTACGGGCAAGGGTTCAGCATCGGCCTAAAGAAAAAAAAACCATTTCGAAAGTACCAACTTGACGCAAAAAAATCAAAACTGAAACCGTGTAGAATTAATGGAAAAGTGCCCATAACTAAGCATTGTTGGAATCTATGATGTATCCTAAGTCCTTGTATGTTGGCAGCTATGTATATATTTAATGTGTTAAGTTTGGCAACAATCCATCACACAGCCTTTGACTGTGGTGTCACAGAATATTATTATAAGACCTTGACTTCATATAGCAACCACATGTTATTCTTGTCTTTTAACGTAACCATGTAGTACATCTTACTTGTGTTTTCCTAATAAACTGCATAATTTAATATTTAGAATCTATTCAATCTATTTATTATTGCCTACTGCACAACAGGTTATGGGCCCAGGACCTAGTATTTGAGTGTGAGATTATAACAACTCTACTCAATGCCTGTGGAAACAGTGGATTTTGAATATTAATTGCAAGTAAGTGACTAGGCCTATTGTTTGTAAATTTAGACTAGGCTAGGCTAGTTAAAATGGCAGAACCAGCTCAAACAGTGACAATATCAACGTCGGCTCCTAATATTGAGAAGCTCGACGGTCAATCAAATTATGGGAGCTGGAAATTTGCTATGCGTATGAGCCTATTGTTAGAAGGGCTCTACGGTCATGTGGACGGCACGGTTAGCATCGACTCTTCTAACATGAGTAAAGATGAGAGGGTATTGGCCAAAATATGTCTCTCAATTAAACCTCAATGCTATGTACACGTCCAAGCAGCAAAAAGCGCAAAGGATGCTTGGGACAGTCTCAAAAATGCGTTCGACGGATGCAGTATGGCTACCACATTTGAGCTTACAAGGAAAATCTTCAATACGCAACAAGAAGGTTTTACCAATGTGACAGATTATATTACGGACATCTTGTCTACAGCTCAA
This sequence comes from Isoperla grammatica, assembly GCA_945910005.1. Lineage (NCBI taxonomy): Eukaryota > Metazoa > Arthropoda > Insecta > Plecoptera > Perlodidae > Isoperla > Isoperla grammatica. The sequence continues at coordinate 26,600,594 of OX246743.1, forward strand.
AGGTTGACCGATTTAGGAAAAACGCTCGATGATGAGTGGGTCGCTTTTGCCATGTGCAATGGTGTATCTAAGGAATATGAGGAATTAGTTTCATCGCTTCACTGGCACCTCAAACAGGGCGAGAAACTGACCTCGAATGAGGTCAAGGAGGCCCTGCTCGGCGAGGCAGAGAGGCGGCGGGTCCGGGGAGAACCTTCCAGTTCCGAGGCGGCGCTGTTCTTGAAAAAGAAGACCTCAAAGAAAAACAACAAACCGATCGTCTGCTACAACTGTGATGGGCCGGGCCACAAGAGCACGGACTGTCCTCTTCCGAAGAGAAACAGGAAGGGAACATCACATCGAAGCTCATCATTCAACAATGAAGAGTCGTCCGGCGGCAACAAGAGGACATCTAACAAGTTCTCGAACAACAAGACGCTCCTGACGCAAACCCTAGAAGTGACCACTACCGAGCCGAAGGCGATGACAACCCAGGTGTCCGGATCTGGATCATCTGGATGGGCCATCGACTCAGGTGCAACAGCTCATATGGCTAGGGACAAATATGAAATGTTTGACCTGAAACCCACTGATGCTGCCATCGCTATGGCCGATGACAGTAAAATGAAATGTGATGGTATAGGTAAGGTTGAATTCAGTCTGAATGGTGATGATGGTGAGTCTGTTAAAGTAGCAAACAATGTTTTGTACATACCTGAACTCTCAACTAACCTTCTCTCTGTTCATAAGATGTCAAACAATGGTTTCATACCTATATTTGATAACAGGTCTTGTAAAGTTTACCATAAGTCAGATTTTGAGGTAAAAGGAACTGTACAATTTTCAGGTTCCAAAAATGACGAAGGTTTGTACATGCTTGACTTATGTGAGAAGCCAGTGAGGGCTCTTAATGCAGTCTCTATCTCCAAACATGAATTGTGGCACAAGAGGTTAGGTCATCTTAGTAGGAAAGGAATGAACCAACTTAAAAATGGGCTTGTCACAGGTTTGGAATTTGAGCAATGTGAAAATAAGCAATGTGTAACCTGTTTAGAAGGTAAGCAAACAATTGCTCCTTTTCGCAAAAAGGGAAAAAGGGCTAAAGAAATCCTTGAGATAGTTCACTCCGATGTAATGGGTCCAATGGAAGAAACTTCCTGGGGTGGGGCTAGATATTGCTTGATATTTGTGGATGATTTTTCACGCAAAACTTTTGGTTACATGTTGAAAACTAAAAACCAAACGTTTTCAAAATTTAAGGAATTCAAGGTGATGGTGGAAAATCAGACAGGAAAAACTATCAAATGCTTAAGGTCAGATGGTGGCGGGGAATATATTTCAAATGAATTTGAAAGATTTCTCATTGATAGTGGAATTAGGCATCAGAGAACTGTTCGATATACTCCTCAGCTAAATGGTGTTGCGGAGAGATGCAATCGATCTAATGGAGAGCGCACTAGGTGTATGCTGTTTGAGGCAAAACTCTCTAAAAAATATTGGGCGGAAGCTATGAACACTGCCATCTACCTTAAGAACTTGTCACCCACCAAGGCAGTTAAGGGAGCAACCCCTGAGGGAGCTTGGACGGGCGATGAGATTGACGTGTCGCATCTAAGGATTTTTGGCTGCAGAGCTCAGATGCATATTCCCAAACAGATCAGAACCAAGCTAGATAAAAGATCTAAGTAAATGATCTTTGTGGGTTATGACCTAGACACAAAAGCCTATAGGCTTATTAGCCCAGATAACCCATGCAAAGTTTTAACTGTTAGGAATGTTGAATTCTTTGAATGTAGTGTTAGCAGCAGTTTAGCACAACCAGAACCCATCACCGACGATGAGCCAGAAAACAACATGGAGGTCCAAATCCAGCCGGCTCCGGTTGTAGTAGGCCATGGGGATAGTGAGGGTTCCCAAAGTGAAGGAGAGGTCACTGAGGGAGACGTCAGCATCTCATCAGTGAGTACCAGTGAAAGTGAGGGCTCAGGTGATGATCAAAATCTTTTAGGGGGGAGGTACCCTGCTAGGCAACGCGTGCCTAAAAGAGACCCTAATTTTGAGTACTCTTTTCTGGTTGTAGGACCTAATGACCCTAAGAGTTTCAAAGAACTTAAGTCACGGGGTGACAAAAAGCTATGGGACAAAGCTATGAAAGAGGAGCTAGATGCGCTTCACGATAACAAAACTTGGGAGTTGGTTATTAGACCTCCAAATGTAAATGTTGTTAAGTGCAAATGGGTATACAAACTGAAAGAAGGTTTAGAAAAGACTCCACGTTATAAGGCCAGGCTTGTAGCAAAGGGCTTTACCCAAGTACCAGGGAAGGACTATGATCAAACTTACGCGCCTGTTGTTAAGTTATCCTCTCTTAGAATTTTATTTGGAGTTGCCGTTCAGCTTGACTTAGAGATAGATCACATTGATATAACTACAGCGTTTCTCAATGGGGATCTAAATGAGGATATTTATATGGAGCAACCTGAGGGTTTTGTAAACGAGGGAAATGAACATCTGGTCTGTAAGCTGCAGAGGAGCTTATATGGTTTAAAACAGTCAGCTAGGTCGTGGAACGATAAGATAAATAGTTTCCTTGATAGAAATGGTTTCACTAAAAGTAAACATGACCCTTGTGTGTACACCAACTGGGATAATGGGCATTTTATGGCTATTGGACTGCACGTAGATGATTTTTATATTTTCTCAAACTCAAAGAATGCTATTTGTAAGTTTAAAAGTGCAATTTCAGCATCATTTAAAGCAAAATACCTTGGTCCTGTCAAGGAATGTCTTGGAATGAAAATAACGAGAAATAGAAATCGGGGTACTATTAAACTAGACCAGGAAAAATATTCTAGGGATATTGTAACAAAATTCAACTTAGATGAATGTAAACCTGTGCATGTGCCGCTTGTTGTTGGCAATAAGCTAAATGCTGCCGAAAAATCTGATGTTAAGGATTCCCTGTATCAGCAGTTAATTGGTAGTTTGATGTATTTAGCTATAGGCACTAGGCCAGATATCAGCTACGCTGTGAGCTACCTCAGTCAATTTAATACTTGTCATGATGAGGAACACTATAAGGCTGTAAAAAGAGTTGTAAGATACTTAAAGGGGACATTCAATGTTGGACTCAATTTTCATAAAGATGAAGGATTAATTACTGCTTATGCAGATGCAGACTATGCTAATTGTATCATGGACAGAAGATCCTACACTGGATATGTTTTTAGGTTTGCAGGAGCTGCTGTTAGCTGGAGATCTAGAAAACAAAAAACAAAAACTCTAGCTGACAGTACAACATTTGCTGAATATGTTGCAATCAGCGAATGTGGTAAAGAAGCCATTTACATAATGGGCTTGTTGTCTGAAGTTTTCAATAATTTCGAAACAGTTGAAATTTTCAATGACAATCAGGGAGCAGTAAAATTGTGTCAAAATGAAATTTTTCATGATAAAACGAAGCATATTGACACCAAGTATCACCAAATTCGTGGATGGGTTAAGTTAGGTATGGTGAAAGTCACCCATCTACCTGGTTCAGAAATGTTGGCTGACGTTTTTACCAAGGCCCTGCCAAAGGACAAGCATGAATTTTGTTTGAAAGGCCTAGGTGTTATTTGATTTGTATTGGTGTTGTTCATAATACAAGTAGCCTAGGTGTTATTTGATTTATATTGGTGTTGTTCATATAATACAAGTACTTAGTTTAAGTGAGGGTGTTGGAATCTATGATGTATCCTAAGTCCTTGTATGTTGGCAGCTATGTATATATTTAATGTGTTAAGTTTGGCAACAATCCATCACACAGCCTTTGACTGTGGTGTCACAGAATATTATTATAAGACCTTGACTTCATATAGCAACCACATGTTATTCTTGTCTTTTAACGTAACCATGTAGTACATCTTACTTGTGTTTTCCTAATAAACTGCATAATTTAATATTTAGAATCTATTCAATCTATTTATTATTGCCTACTGCACAACAAGCATCCGGGACGAAATTAAAAAATCGCTTCGTTAATAATCAAGATTAGTGGTTATTTATCAAAATGAAAAAGTCGAGAAAATTTTCAAACAAAAAATGTGGAAAAAAAGTGTTACACGCGCTTTATAAAAACGCACTTTACCAAATGTACACAATTTGATTGACGAAAGTTCTGGGACGAATCCAAAAAATTTCCAAATTCCAGTTACCCAGATGGTAAGCGTCGGTAACGAAACAAAAACGAACGTTATATCTCGTTTGGTTCGACGGGCAGAGCCGTTTGAATGTGACGCGTTAAAAACGTACCAGATCCGTCAAATCCAAATTTCGCAAATTTTTCGAGTTTAAGTGCCCGTAACTTTTAAAAGGGACCATTAAAATTCATACAATTCTTACAAAAAGATGCGCCAATCAATTGACTTGCGATCAAAAGCATCCGAAAAATTCCCAAAAAAACATTTGAATTTTTTACAATTTTTACCGCAAAACGAGAGCGCCGAAATCGCACACTTGACGAGATAAAACACGTCGTGAGGGGGTGAAGGGGTGGGGGTGGAAAGTCGAAAAAAATACCCACGAGTAGCCAAAGGCCGGGCGCCGAAAACTGTAGCGACACATCGTGGAAAAAGTCACGTGCTGGGGGCCGCCGAGGGGGCGGGGAAAGATGCATGCATTGAAATCCTTCCAGTCTCAATATGGCCGCCGCTCGGCCGCGCGCCGCAAAACTGGCTTCACTGCAACAGAGGCCACCGCCCCTCCAGTGCTTTATATAACCTCCTTGGTCTACACGCACCCACTGATGTCGGTGGGTACGTGTAGCACTTTCTAGCGGTACGCGCCTGTACTACTAGAGTCAACGGGAAATTTATTGGTAGACAGCCGCCAATGGCCGCTGGGTCTCTACCCTACACTAACAAACTCAATGGTTAAACTGTGACTTTCATGTTCGCGGTGTCGTATAACGCATGAAATGAATAGGGAAGTCTCACGCATTTTTTTTATTTGCTTACTGGTTACCTCAAGTTAAAATAAACGGGAACTAATTGGTTTCGGCTCGAAAGGTGCATTAACATCGCTTTAACTGCAAGTCAAAGATATTGCTGTCAAAACACGCTCTGAAACGAACCTGCGCCATCTTGCTCGTGATTAGAAGGTTCTGACGTCATATGTCAGTAAACAATAATTTTATATCATACAACTAGTACTGAGATCCCACCCTTTAGTAGATTATTGCTCTCATAAGACTTTAACTGAACCAACGTTTATTTCTAGTTAGTAAATAAACACTTCTCAACATTAATTAACAACAATATGTTAAATAATTGCATTATTTTAAACACGTTTTGATAAATACTGTATCAAAATGTATTTTCTGAAGAAAACAGTGGTATAAAAGACATTGCTGAAAAGTCACTGCATCCTAGATATTGTAAAATATTATTAAGAATACTTCAAGGAGGCAGTTGTTTACATGACATATGACGTCAAGAGCCGTTTTTCAATTACGGAACGGGAAGTTCCAAATTTCAAACTTAAAATGCTAATAGAATTGGAAATATACGCTTCTCAGATATAAAAATTATACCGCCCGTATTTTTAGATAATGATCTTCCATTTTTAGGTGCTTTGAGGAATATTTATTTTTGATGAGACTTCCCTATTGTGCAGAAACCCTTAGAGAGCCACGTGGGTTACAAGTACAGTTCGCCCAACGTAACTAGTCTCATTCCCAGTCCAATAGTACCAACTTAATCTTCCACTCTTCTTGAAACAGGTTCACTAGGTTCGATTGTCAGTCGATCTTGAGTTGGATACTTGGAAATTCTGAATACAGCGGGCGTGATTAACGAGGCTTGTGCATTCTATTAAAGTTAACGCTGCCTCAACGAAAGTATTCTAATGCTTGCGACACAGCCGAGTCCAAGGTGACAACTTAATTTTCTACTTCGCTAATTCGTACCATCTCATCTAAACAGGTCCATTGGGGATAATTTAACACCTTCCGTTGATTATCTGTAACGGTGGGTGTGGCCAAACCACCTGTGCACTCGACTAAACCGAAACATACATTTAAGAATGTGTGAAAGAACGCCAGGTATCTGCCGATTTTCTTTCAGTTGGCGCGGTTGAAAGGGGCCAGTAGACAATGACCTGAGATCGGTATGCGAATACTTTCGTTGGGACTAGTATAGTGGAAGATCGCTTTAACGAATGTGTGAAAGAACGCCCGGATTATGTTGATTTCATTGAAACAGCGTGCGTAAAATGGTCGGTAGATATGGAAGTGAGATCAGGGATGTGAAGGGGTTCGTTTTGGGAGCTCGAGCAGTTGTGCCACACTTCTTCGTGGATTTTTTAAAAAATAATTCTATTCTTATCCATCTTTGACGATATAATTTTAACAATTCATAAGACTTCGACCAACATTTTACATAACCATCTATATAAACAATAACACTTCAAAAAGTTAAAAAATTCTCTTATGTAATTTATTATGTATTTTCTAAAATGTATTTAGTATGCTAGATCCTTGTGGTCACCCAATGTACGTTGTACAGTAGAAAAGTGAACTGCTTTTCTCCCTACCAGCGTGCGTGAGGTGCGTAGGAAAGGTACGCGCGCTAATAGTAGCCAAAGATAGGCCGGCTCGCTTTACTTGGCCAGTTTATTGATTACCCAACGCGCGGAAAAGCGCGGGCGGCTATTTTTAAAACGCGGGGGAAAGCTAATCCACAAAGATTATCCACAAAGTTGAAACAAAAAACACGTGCAAGGGCGTCTTTCTTGTCTGCCCTGGTGGCGACATCTGTAAGCTTGATAAAGTGGAGAGAACAATCCAACCAAGAACATATTTATTGGGCGTGCATTGTTTATCACTCGTTACTCAAAGTGGAACAGATGTTTGCAACACATATGTTTACAAAATATTGTTTTTCAGCTACCTCAAAAATTTCTTTTACCGTAATTGCTCAGAAAACCTTACATGGCTGATTGTAATAGATTTGGAGTAATGGGTGCACAAAGTTTGTGAATGTTTCTCTACTCTTGTTGATACTACAGTGTCACTTCTGCCCTGTTTCTAGTCTGAACTACCTGTTGCAGGTGGAATAGTTGTTTCTTGCTCGGGGCTTAAACTTTCAGCTGGGCGTGTTTTAACGTGTTAGGGCGACACAGGTCTCTCTTGGTCTTAGGGGATAACAGATTTGTGCTCTCGGGAATAAACTTCCTATTTTGTGAATGTATTTCATTTAAAGATGAACAAACTCTCCTGAAGTTGTACATTTTGTTGGTCGAAGAATAATTAAAAATAATGTAGTGAAAATCGATTTTAATTGTGACCATCCTTTAATAATTGATAATATATAGAAATTTGAAAATGTAGCGATGCTTTTAATGAAGATCAAGTGTTTACAAAGAAATACGCTATTAGAAAAAAGTAGGTACAATTGTTACTCTGATTACAGTAGATTTTTTATCCACTAATTTTGAACATCCATAATGCCCAATTTAGGCGGTTCAATGACAAACAAGCATCAGCTCATGCGTTGATAGTAACATACACCAATGCTTCCGTTTCTTTGATGCTTTTTATCCTTGAATTCAATGAAACTTGAACGGAACATTGAACCTTCTAAAAGCAGCTTAAGGCCCGGTTTTTCAATCGGTTAGCGGTCGTTAACAGGGCCGTTAGCTGACGGTCCGTAATCTGTAACCCTAATTAAAAAAACTCTAAGCAGATAACGGACCGTCAGCTAACGACCCCGTTAATGACCGATTGAAAAACCGGGCATTACTATACTATCTACAGACTGTGACGCCAGGGTTTGCGCCACAAAGTGTACTTAGAATTACCAGCCTCGAACTATACATGAATTACACGTCAACACTGATAAGAGCGAATCGAGGGGAGGAACCAGTCAGTCAGCAGTCACTCTCTCGACAGACCAACGACCACGAGGACAGATCGCGGTGGAGCGGCGATCTACGCAAAGGCTTATACGAGGACTCAAAAATATACCAGTGTAAAATAGGAGTAGATTCGAACTTTCGGTGAATTACTTTCGTTTACCTGTGATCGATAAAATATATCGGAGCAATTTGAGAAGTTTCCACGTCAATACAGCCGCCGTTCATTCCACGAATCATTGATAGAAGGTAAGATCTGTCGCCCTATTATAGACTATTAAAGTTTGGCGTGTAGAAGAAATGGCCCAACACTGAAACGCCCGTTTTTTTGGTTTCAGTGCTAAGTATCAGAAGAAGAGCACTTCTTCTAGCAGACGAACTAGCCCTCCCCTACAATACACATACTCGCGCGTCACCGCGTCGAGTGTAAACAACAGTACGATACGTCACGTCTATATAGCCAAACAATAACAGTTACAATCAAGATAGATATTAGCGAAAAGATCGATCCTATAATTATTAATGTACACAATTTAGTCAATTATGTAATGGTATACATATGATTACTATTATCTAGATGAAAGTGAACTTTACCGTGCAAACACAAGAAAATTGTTGTTTCTGTTGTTTATGTTTATATTATATTATCTTATAATTTTGGTGCAATATATTTATATTCAATATCAAAATATTGAGAAGGATTTTGTTCGTGATTGGTTTCCTTCAACAAACTCAATTACGTGGCGCCCATCCTACCCATTCTCCACTCTTGAAGAAAACAACCCACGCCCACCCCGATTAGATGCTTTGCCCGGCCATGCAGGTCAACATGTATTGTTCCCGTCAAATACGGGTGTAACAAAAATGGCGCCCAACGTGGGGCACTCGATAGAAATTCCGCCTACTCATTGAGAATCATGACTGCATGTTTCATTTAAACAAGACGTGGAGATTGGGTAGATTTGTAAATAAATTTGTATTGTATAAGTACCCTATTGTAAACATATGGTTATAATTGTATTATGTACTATATTCCTACTTTATTGCAATCAGATAGCTGATAATTATTATTTAGGTGCAACTTACTGTCTGCAATATTTTTAGTGGAACAATTTATTCTAGAACTGTTTACCAATCTGTGCAGCTGTGCAGGTGGGTTGAATGGTTTAGTGAACTTTGGTTTGTTTACAAAACTGTACATCTTGAATGTATTGTTTAACTGTTTATTGAATGGTGACCAATTTAAGAACATTATTGCGGCAATAATTAAAATCAAATTGTTACCATGGCAGTTTATCGTTTATTACGCGATGAACTAGAATACGAATTAGAAGTAAGAGGTGTAACAGGGTTACCAACAGTTGATTCTATGCGCAAACGACTACGTCAGTTTCTTAAAATTGAAAAAGAAGGCAAAACAGGAAATTATCCGCCAATAAGACGTGACGCTAACGACGAATTGAAAATATGTTCGACCAAGTTAACAGATATTGAGAATCTTCTTCAAGCAATTAATAACGATAGTACTTCTAGTGACATTGAGAAGATCGAAGTAAAATTAGACCACGTTTTTGAACGCGCTAAACGGATTTCGGGCGATGATACGATTAATGCAGCACGGTCAACTATATTAACAATGGCTTTAGACAATTATGAGTCACTTGAAAATTCACGACAATTAATTGGTCGAGAAAATCAGACGAGTATAGTACATACAGCAACCGTTGCGCCTGAAAGCAGTTATACGAAAACTAAGATTCCTGTGTGTAAGTGGGATATCAGTTTTAATGGAGATCCTAGGGGCATAAGTGTAAACGCATTCATTGAACGAGTAGACGAATTAAGGAAAGCTCGTCAAATTAGCAAAGAAGAGTTATGGGATTCGGCGATCGATCTTTTCAAAGGCTCTGCAATGATATGGTTTCGCGCAATAAGACGAGAGGTACACGATTGGGATGAACTTCTAATTTCTTTAAGAAAAGAATTTCAACCGCCTGACTATGAAGAACAGTTATGGGACGAAATACGAGTAAGGACACAAGGTCCAGATGAACGAATTGGCTTATATTTAGCAACCATGGAAAATTTATTTGCACGTTTACCAGGAAGAGTTGAGGAAGCGGACAAACTTAAAATTTTGAGAAAAAATATTGATCCATATTTTATAGATCGTTTGGCCCTACAGAAAATAGAATCAATTTATGATCTGCTAGAGGTATGCCGTCAGCTAGAGCGAGGAAAACTTTTGGTTGAGCGATTTCAAAGACCAGTCACCAATAAAAAGATACCGCCACTCGAACCAGACCTTGCATACTGTACGTCTAAATTCCATATTTCTACGGTAGAAACATCAAAAACCACCCCTCAAGAAGTAGGAAGATCACCTAATGTAGATCAACCCTCTAAACAGGCGTCACGGAAATCCGCGTGTTGGAATTGTAAAAAAGTAGGACATGGATTTAGATCGTGCCGAGAACCGCCGTCGAGATTCTGTTTTAAATGTGGATACGCTGATGTATATATTGCTACGTGCCCGCAGTGTAATAAACAGGGAAACGAGCACCGGTAATGTCTAGTGGTCGAACGCATTACCGTGCAGTTAAACAGGCCACCGACGAATGGAAACATTGGTGTAAGTTAGTATCACACTTTATGAAAAATGAACCCAAACTGAGCTACCTGTTAGAAAACAAGGAAGATGATGACCGGTTATTTGTAACCACAGATATTCTAGGAACTATGTTACCAGGCTTACTCGATTCTGGAGCTAGTCGATCCGTGTTAGGGGAAAAAGGATTCCAGAAACTTAAACATTTACGCCTTAATATTCAGTCACCCGGAACACTGCAAATCATGACAGCTTGTGGACAGAGATGTAAGGTAAACGGGGTAATAGAGCTTCCTATGAAAATTGAAGGAGAATTTAAATTGATTGAAGTATTGTACGTGCCTGAAGTCTCGAATGAATTGATACTTGGACTAGACTTTTGGAAGACCATGGGTATAGTACCGAACGTTGTCGCAGGTTCATGGAAATTCTCACGAGAGGAGGAACTCAGTTATATCTCGGGGATAACCAAGATCCAAAGTAACTTTACGGAAAATGATCAGGAAAAAGTTCAAGAGTTCCTTGCCAAGTATTGTATTCCCACAGAAGACAGATTAGGATGTACAACGTTAGTGAAGCATTAAATTGACACTGGCACAGCAGAACCCATCAAACAACGATATTATCCCGTATCGCCAGCCAAACAAAACCTGATAAACCAAGAACTTGATTCAATGTTAACACAGGGTATAGTTGAACCGTCACAGAGTGCATGGTCTTCTCCTATCGTCCTGTTAGAGAAACTGGATGGATCTAAAAGATTTGTAGTAGATCTACGGAAGGTTAACCAAGTTACAAAACGAGATGCATATCCACTCCCCTACGTATCCTCAATTTTAGATCGGTTACGAGATTCAAACGTTCTCTCATCAATCGACTTAAAGAGAGCGTATTGGCAAGTACCTCTCGAGGAGAGTAGCAAGGAGAAAACTGCGTTTACAGTACCTGGAAGAGGTCTATTCCATTTTACTAGAATGCCGTTTGGACTACACAACTCTCCAGCTACCTGGCAGAGACTTATCGATAAAATTCTTGGTCCCGATCTTGAGCCATATGTATTCGTATACTTAGACGATATAATCATAACAACGTCAACGATCGAGGAACACTTAAGAATTCTCGAAGAAGTGTTAAAACGATTACATGCAGCGGGTCTTTCCATTAATAAAGATAAATGTGTCTTTGGGCGATCCGAACTCAAGTATCTAGGATACGTTGTTGATAGTCATGGACTGAGAGTTGACCCAAGTAAGGTTGAATCAATTCTCCATTATCCCCGACCTACTACAGCCAAAGAAGTACGTCGATTCATAGGTCTTACGTCATGGTATAGGAGATTTGTACCGCATTTCTCTACTTTAATTTCTCCACTGACCCAATTAACCAGAAAACGACAAAAATTTGTATGGAGTGAAGAAGCTGAAGAATCATTTCGGCTGCTGAAAGAAAAATTAGTCGAGGCACCGATAATGAGCTGTCCAGATTTCACTCTTCCCTTTGTTTTGCAAACTGATGCCTCTGCATATGGATTAGGGTGGGTTCTCTCACAGAGCTTTGAAGACGGTGAACACGTAATCGCATATGGAAGTAGGAGTTTGACAAGGCAAGAACGCAATCTCTCTACGACGGAAAGAGAATGTCTCGCTGTGATATGGGGTATAGAGAAAAATCGGCATTACCTTGAAGGAACCCACTTTACTGTGATAACAGACCACTATTCACTCCTTTGGCTACACAACCTAAACGATCCCGGAGGAAAACTGTCAAGATGGTCTCTTCGTTTACAACCGTATGATTTTAGTATAGTCCATAGGAAAGGAAGTGAACACCTGGTGCCAGATGCATTATCACGAGCAGTACCTGTTGACTTGATAACCATCTCACCAGAAATAACAGATAAATGGTACCTAAAAATGAAGAAACAAATCCAAGAACATCCCTTACAATTTCCACTATGGAGATTGGACGAAGGTAACCTCTATAAAAATGTAAATGGATGGAAACTTGTAATACCAAAAGACTCCCGAATGTGTGTCTATAAAGAATGTCATGATGATCCAACATCAGGTCATTTGGGTATATATAAAACATACAAACGTATGTCACAACTTTACTATTGGCCCAAGATGCGTAGCGATGTTGGACGCTATGTAAATCATTGCACGATATGTATTCAGTACAAACCTGAACAGAGATTACCAGCCGGTCTGATGGGGAAATCCCGTAAGATAGAACATCCCTGGCAACTCATTTCAACTGATCTCCTTGGACCATTCCCGCGCTCTTCGAAAGGGAATAAATATATTCTAGTAGTGTCAGATTGGTTCACCAAATACACTTTACTCTTCCCTCTTCGGTCCGCAACGGCTACGAGGATTTGCCGACATATAGAGGAAGATGTCATATTAATGTACGGAGCACCACAAATAATTGTGTGCGATAATGGCCCACAGTACGCCGGGAAAGAAATGAAAGCCCTAGCAAAAACTTACCAATCCCATATTTTCTTTAACGCAAAATACCATCCCCAAGTGAACCCAACTGAACGAATCAACCGAGTAATCAAAACCATGATTGCGTCATATGTTGAAGAAAAGCATACAAAGTGGGATGCCCATTTGGCAAAATTAGGTTACGCACTTCGGACCGCAACACATGAGGTGACCGGCTACACCCCTGCGTATCTTAACTTCGCCAGAGAAATACATATTTCAGGAAAGGTATATGGAACAATATCCGCCACGGAAGAAGAGGTACCAGAAATAGCGTCAAGATCCGAAATAAACGAAAAGGCAAATACTTTAAAAGAAGTGTACCAAGAAGTAAATAAACGTCTTCAGCATGCCTACGAGCAAAGCGCCAAACGATATAACCTTCGCCGCAGACCAGTGCAACAGAAGGTGTACAAACGCAACTTCGCCCAGTCAAACGCCCCGGACAAATTCAACGCTAAATTAGCACCAAAATTCATTGGACCTTTTACCATTGTGAAGAAACTATCACCATTAGTATATGAATTAGAAAACAGCAAGAATAGAAGTATAGGATATTGGCACGTACAAGATCTCAAACCGAACCCAGATTAATTTACCATAATATATATATATACACCCCAAACTTTATAGACGTAAGGAGGGAGTGTGACGCCAGGGTTTGCGCCACAAAGTGTACTTAGAATTACCAGCCTCGAACTATACATGAATTACACGTCAACACTGATAAGAGCGAATCGAGGGGAGGAACCAGTCAGTCAGCAGTCACTCTCTCGACAGACCAACGACCACGAGGACAGATCGCGGTGGAGCGGCGATCTACGCAAAGGCTTATACGAGGACTCAAAAATATACCAGTGTAAAATAGGAGTAGATTCGAACTTTCGGTGAATTACTTTCGTTTACCTGTGATCGATAAAATATATCGGAGCAATTTGAGAAGTTTCCACGTCAATACAGCCGCCGTTCATTCCACGAATCATTGATAGAAGGTAAGATCTGTCGCCCTATTATAGACTATTAAAGTTTGGCGTGTAGAAGAAATGGCCCAACACTGAAACGCCCGTTTTTTTGGTTTCAGTGCTAAGTATCAGAAGAAGAGCACTTCTTCTAGCAGACGAACTAGCCCTCCCCTACAATACACATACTCGCGCGTCACCGCGTCGAGTGTAAACAACAGTACGATACGTCACGTCTATATAGCCAAACAATAACAGTTACAATCAAGATAGATATTAGCGAAAAGATCGATCCTATAATTATTAATGTACACAATTTAGTCAATTATGTAATGGTATACATATGATTACTATTATCTAGATGAAAGTGAACTTTACCGTGCAAACACAAGAAAATTGTTGTTTCTGTTGTTTATGTTTATATTATATTATCTTATAATTTTGGTGCAATATATTTATATTCAATATCAAAATATTGAGAAGGATTTTGTTCGTGATTGGTTTCCTTCAACAAACTCAATTACGTGGCGCCCATCCTACCCATTCTCCACTCTTGAAGAAAACAACCCACGCCCACCCCGATTAGATGCTTTGCCCGGCCATGCAGGTCAACATGTATTGTTCCCGTCAAATACGGGTGTAACAAGACTTTGTTTTGAATACGCCACCATTTTGTCATGTGTCCATTTCGTGATGATTTTTTTACGTTGGTGTTGAAAAAGACGCTACACGAAGACCTGCATGCACGAGCTTAGCCCCCTAACGTTACCCCTGTGATAGAGAGAGTGAGAGAGTTGAGAAGAGATTTATTTTATTGTAATTAAGGCCAGTGTAGGGCACAATGCCCTCTTAAAGCCTGATGAGTGATGATTGATGAATGATAATGAGGAAGGAAGGAGGGGAAGCCTGGTACCGGCACGTAGCCTACTCCTGTCGAAAAGTACCAAGGGGACCATCTGCTTTACGTCCCATCCGAAAGGACGGTGTAACTTTGACCAGTCATATAAGTTCCTCCACTAAACTGGACTGCCGAGCAGTTGACGAGAAGAACGAAGCTGTTACACAAGTTTATGAGCCCTCCAATCTGCTCTAACCAACGGTAACTAGTGTTTCAGAGGTGAGTGGTCACCCATCCACTTCCTGACCTAGCCCGAGGTTGCTTAACTACGGTGTTCGTAAGGGAACCGGCTAAGCAACCGCGGCTAAACCGTTGGCTTAGAGAAGAGATACGTATTAGTCGTCTTAGGACAGTATATTCTTGCCAGTAACGAACCGGCCGCGATCCGTCAAACGAGCACAAATGAGAATTGATCACCACGACGTTGAAACAAAAGACGAAAGGAGATAATTTGTGTCTCGTTGACAATGTCTCGACGTATCTAAAGCGAATCACGTCCAGGATGAAATGTAAGACTATGATTGATAGGCGTGGTTTTATGGTTTTATATTGTGTGGGCCGATTTTACCAAAATGTAATCCTGCGATTTTCTGTTAATCGGAGATCGAAAATGGCGTCCGGTAGAAGCCACCGTGCATTTTATATTAATGTTTGTTGAAATCAGGGTAACCAATCCAAGATAAGTAAATCGACCAATTGATAAGTTTGGTGAATTCGGACCTAATTGTTGGATAAGTGCGACGTCTTGATCACGGGTTTGTAGTCGCGATAGGGAGGTTCTCACATGGTATTGCCTCACACATACCTCGATACTCTTATATCTTCGTCTTATTAATAATAATAATAATCTTAATTTTATTTATTTATTTGTTTTGGAACGAGAATTTAATAAAGGTAATCTGCTATTTTCAAAGTTCATAGTTCCCACGTGACGTCACAGCGGCCATGATTGCGACACAATTGATGCGGACCAATCCTAGATCATTGGCAAATATTATAGAAATTTAATAAATAAGCCTAATTTAGAATTTAAAAAGTAAACATGAGTAATAAACAAATATATATTAACACACATACCAATTTTATCTCAAAAACAGACTGACTTTTAAAGAACTAAGAATGTATGTGTTCTACCACAACAGTCTTCAATTGTTTCTCCATGACAACGTCAAAGTTTGATCACAAATGTGGCCGCCACGCGCAAAGATGTGACGTACGTGCAACCTATGAATTGAAGAGAAGCTGGAAGACGTATACAGCTTATCGGCTTTCTTATTAGTGAAACTTGATTATTCCCTCATTGTAGTTCCTGCTTTTTGCAATTCTAGTACTCTCGTTTGAGTTGGAATCATCGAAATCACTTTTTCGTTTTTTTTACCTCTTTTTAACTTTTCATTAACCTTTTCATTTTATACGTCTGTTAAGACCTATATATCTGTTACTCTCTTCTTTTTGTTCATTTCTGTTCTTTAATATCACTACTAAATCATACTCTTGCTCGACTCATTCACTGTACTTGTATTATAATATACTCATCTCTTGCAACTGTTGAGCTTGCAGTCACGTGGGTCGGCCCAGGTAGGTCACCTCCTGTGACCTCAGCCCGCGTGACCTTTAGTTTGACCTCTGCCCCCGCCCACACTTGTTGTGCCGTCACTTGTTGATATTTGTAGGTGCGCCATAGCATTTAATAACAGGAACTAGCAAACACTCGTCCTTTTAGAATAGGGGTATATTCTATGTTATCAGACTATGGATTGCACAAGTTTATTTATTCATTTATTGTCTATCCTATTCACCATTTAGTTTTAAAACGGATTAACAATCGAGGACTACAAATAGAACTATGTATACAAAATTATAATGGAAAATCATAAAATAGTAAGTATAACAAACCAAACTACTGTACGGTACTATAGAAAAATGCATATGCAATAAAAATGAATTGAGGTATTTAAATATAAGTAAATCATGTAATATAGGCTATATTATAATATATGACAGAAGAAAACAGAAAAAACAAGGGAGTTGGAAAGGGTAAAGAAAAGAGAAAATAAAAGATAAGACACGTCAAAAAGAAAACAAAACAATTGTATTTATATTAAGTATTATAATTCTAGATAATTAAGGGCCGGTTTCACCAGATTCTACTTTTCTAGTTGAACCTCGTTCAACTGATCTAGCGGTGGTGGAACGATACGAGCTGAACCAGCGTCGTGAACTCGAGTTCAGTTGAACCTTCACTTCAACTGAACCGCCGTTCAGCGCTTGTTGGTGAAACCGACCCTAAGTGATGATGTGGCGAGAGCAAATATCTTGCCAGGACC
The DNA here is from genome assembly GCA_945910005.1 of Isoperla grammatica. Classification (NCBI taxonomy): domain Eukaryota; kingdom Metazoa; phylum Arthropoda; class Insecta; order Plecoptera; family Perlodidae; genus Isoperla; species Isoperla grammatica. The sequence continues at coordinate 26,617,750 of OX246743.1, forward strand.
GGGTCTCGAACCCAGACCAGCCGGCTCAGCCTTCAGTGATATTGCTGCTCGAACTACCGGGTCCACTGAAGACAACTCTTACATTGCAATACTACTTGTTTGCATGAGAATCTAACTGTGGGGACATTCGTATCATAATTGATATTGAATCAATAATTATAACAGCCATAAAGCTACCCCAATCAAAACAGGGTTTCGTGATATAATTACAATGTTAAGCTTTCATTAGTTCCGACTGATTAATTCACTGTTTTTTTTTCATCAATGTCTCTACATTAAAATGACGTGTGAATTTTACAATTTGCAAATAGTTAGATACTGATAATGATATTTTGGTCTTTATACACCTCATATTTTTGCAACGTTTTTAATCAGTTGGAGAGAAAGTCGATCTCGGTTTGGACAGAGTTTTTATAACTTTGAAAATTAACATACATAAACGGTGACTTTAGAGCAGCCATATTAATGAAGCGCATAATGTCTCCCACCGATAGTCAGTTCTTGTAACTGAGCGGGTAGCCGATAAATACAAATTCGTAATTATTTTTATTTACATGCCTATTGTGACTATTGTCAATAGGCTGTTTTCAGTGGGAGACATGATTTCACCTGCTGATGTAGATTACACAGTAAACGTAAAGTTTAATCCAACTCAAAGCTTTCTAGTACTAAGCTCATCCAATGTTTGAAAAGTTTTAGCGCAGATACGGATTTTATTTCGTATTGAGTTTCAAAAACATTTATGTGATTAAATTCAAATGGATTACATTAAACGAGGCGTTTTAAACCATGAACTAATCGCTATTTTTGAGGCTTTCATGGCCGGAGTCAAAACTGTACCCAATAAACTTCGAAATAATCTACTAATGATTTTTAAATTATATATTTTTATCCTTTGCAAAACATTTCCCTGCTTATTTCCTCGTACAAATTCAGCTTTGATCCTAACCGAACCTAATGGGTTCCAAGAATCATTGTTTTTATAGCCCGTTGGTATAGTGGACCCAAGATTACTTTATACCTGCTTTCGTCACAGGCGAGACACTCGTAGCCAACCGGCGAGCCGCCCGAGCCGAGACGCACCAGCGCCAATACCGATCGCTGATTGGCTACGAACCAGTCGCCTGTGACGAAAGCATGTGTAAAATAGTCTTGGGACAACTATATGAGGACTTCCAACTGGTGGCCGGTGCAAAAATGAGGGGTTTAAAGCTACCACCTTCAGCTAAATCTGTAATATCTTTTTTTTAATTTCATCACATTTTCAGTTTATCCGATTTAGTTTTAGGTCTCCACCAATCAGAAGCGTTGTTTCCATGGAGAAAACAAGTTTGCCTCGGACTATTTAGCGGAGCTGGCCGTCAAGTTTGGGGGTGAATGGTAGGCCTAATAAGTAAAATGATAGTGATGCTTAGAAATGTTTTTAAATGTTATAAGAATAAGAGTTCGGAGGACCAGCACTGAGGCAATAAATAGGTGGACTGTAAACACTAGGTCGAGTTCAGAAATAATCCGCACATACACAAAATACACTTGAAAGCAAAAGGAATATATTATCACAAATAACATATTACACTTATATTCTTGAGTTACAATTACAATACATGAATTATGTGTGTTGTACACATGTGAAAATGAGAATAAAAGCGACAATATTTCTACACGACGCGAGCATGTTAAGTGTTATAAATTAAAAAAGGAAGATATAATCGAAAATACCGTTAGAGAAGCTTAAAATAAGACCAAAACAATTAAGGAGCGAAGCGAGAGGTTCTATATATTATTCGTCTGTGAACTTATAAATAAGTAACATGATAGTAAAAATTATTATGCTTAGACATGTTTTTAAGTGTTATAAATTAAAAAAGGAAGATATAATCGAAAATACCGTTAGAGAAGCTTAAAATAAGACCAAAACAATTAAGGAGCGAAGCGAGAGGTTCTATATATTATTCGTCTGTGAACTTTACACCAACATGTCTGTGGACGTGTACAAGAATTAGTTCTCTTACCCAGGGGTAATCAGTGACTTGGCCTCAGACCAGGAGGTCATGTAAACACCGCTCTATTATCAACAACTAGCGCTCCACACGCAGCCGCGGTGAACTACATCTACCATGGTTCCACAGCAACCTTGGATGCTGACGTCATAGATGAGTGAGACTTGGCCAACCAAATGTCAGTATTTCAAAACGCCACCCGCTGATTGGCTCCGACTCACTCATCTATGACGTCAGCATTCACAAGGTTGCTGTGGAACTACTTCACTACGTCATCAATAGGGCTAGAATAATAATGATGTCACATCTTAACAGCATCTTCGAAAAGAAACATGAGCACGATCAACGGATTTTTACTTTTTAGTATTGAAAACATTGGTGTCATCGCATTGGTTATATAAATCCTTGTTTTATATATTCTGCCTGTTTTATCAGTCATACTTTTCCTAAGCAACGTAAAACAAATTGTTGCGGGCCTAGATATTACGAAGATCTATAGATAACCTCAAAAAAGGATCTAAAATTGATTCTGTTTGTGGATAAAAATACAGAATTGTTTGCATGTGTGAAAATTATTCCAATTTTATACAAACAAAATCAAATTTGCCTTCTCTTTTGCGATAACATCTGTAGCTCTTGAAAATATAGCCGTAGGCCTACATCATCATCAAATTTTAATATTGTGTTCCATTTTAAAGATACGACCAAAAAATAAAATCCTCTTCCGTTTCAAACTCTGTCGAACCCTCTTCAGACAAATTATAGTAGATTGATTTCGTGTGGTTTTATGAGACAACCCCTTCTCGTTTTAGGTCACTACTCACTCGGGCTTAATATTGGCGTTCGTCTTTACGATCAGAGTGAAAATATGATAGAAAAAACCTCAAAGCAATTATCCGTTCGGACTCCGATGTGAAGAACCCATCAAGTTGCAATTTGTTTCTGGTCGTCCCGGGGGGGGGGGGGGGGGGAGGGGGGGGGGTACCTTAGACCGAGCTGGCCGGCCGTGGGTAGATTGATTTCCTCAAACCCCAAGAGACTCCCGCGTTGGATCTCTTTGCTTATAACTCAAAGTGCTTTGGACATTGTTTTTGACGGGTTCGCCTTATTTGCACCCACGAAAGGATTTATAAGGTCTTCCTGAGAATTCTGTTTAGAACTCAGAGATTTGCACGCGTTGAAAGACAGTCTAGTCACACACGGAAAGTAGTTCCACAGTAACGTTGTGAATATGCTGACGTTTTAGATGATCAGCGGGCGGCTTTTTCCAATACTGACACTTGGTTGCCAGTGACTCGCTCAACTATGGCCAGTGACTCACTCATGACCAGTGGCGATTTTAGACCTAGGCGCTATAGGCGCGCGCCTACGGCCCCTCGCTCTAGGGGCCCCCCAAATAAATGAAATAACGCAATGAAACTGGTAGGGAAACGAAGATTTCTGATAACATGATTGATTACTTATCTCAGTTAGTTGTCGGTTGAAAACGCTTGTTTTCAACACTGTAAAGATTTAAGAGCTATTTAAGAAGCTCTTTGGGGCAAAAGCGACGAGAATCTTGCAAAACTGTGCTGTCTCTGCAATGAATGTCAGAGGCTTTATACC